>VDFB02000010.1:23230579-23322898 GCA_007258455.2 Sequoia sempervirens | reverse complement strand
AACATTACATAATTATTATAACCATTTTACTGCAATATATATAAATTAATGTACATGACTATTAAATGAAAAAAATATAAGTCATTATGCAACAAATAAGACAAATGAGATGCTACTATGTTAAAGAAAATTGATGTAAACAAATATCTGGAACAATCATTGCCAACATTATGTGCTCCCTTTTTATTGACATCTATGGATGAATGTTATTGTTGATAACAAAAATAGGCCACACCGACTAAATAGATCTCATCTCTCCAAATGGATTGACACCGTCAGCTGCCAATGAAAGTCTGAGATTACAAGGTTTTTCTTTAAAGTGTGGCCATTTTTACTCCATGTCTTTAAATGCAAAACCATCCACAAGCATTCAAAGAATGTCATCTCCACTTATATTATGTGCATGGTAATCCATAAATTGTGCTAAGCTTTCGCACCTAAATAATCGTTGGATACGTGGAATAATGGGAATGTAACGAAGAACCTTGTAAGGCACCTTTTTTGTTAGTTGATCTGTTTGATATCTACTGATATGACACTCTGGACATTCTGTTGAAAATTCATGTTGTTTATGATATATAATATGATCATTGGGACATGCATCTATTGCTTGATACTCCATTCCAATATCTTTCATAATGGTTGATAAATCTCAGTATGAGCGAGATAAAATATTTGATGGTGGTAACAAAAATTCACCAATCAATCTACAACAAAAAATAATTTGTTAATATAAAGAATATTAATGGTACATATTTCATCCTTTATTTACTAATGATGAACTAACAACAATTAAAATAGATGAAAAAAGATGACATATATGACATATCTTAACATATGTGACATTACTATGTTGGAAAAACCATTCATAACCTTCAAGTTCACCAGCAACAATACAACAGAGAGAAGAGTTGTTTCGGAGCCTTCATAAAGGGGCTCGTGTGCCTTCTCAAGTACAGGTAAATCATGAACACCATCAAAGTCATCTCAATCATCATGATCCGCTGCACCACTAAATGTGTCATGGATCAATATATTTGTACCATCATCTTCAACTATGTTTTATGGCGTATGATCATCTTCTTCCATAGGATCATTAACTTCATCTTCAATATTCACAACTCCATGTTCCTCCGCTTGCAAAACCACATTCTTCGGGGCATGATAATCCATATCTTGTGCCTTAGGGCGCCCCACCTTTATAATAATGATAGACACAAATAAACCATGATCATGATCAAGTGATTTTTTATATATATTGAAATGTTAAAATGATATAAATATTTACAAATTCAATCAATATAAAGACATAAAGAACAACTTACCACTGATCGGCAATCATGCCCCTTCAACGTGACCACATGTTGCCTGTACAATGTTTCCTCACTATTGTGATTAAAAGTCTTCTTTCATTTTAAGCCCCTTGTAATTATTAAATGACAATATTTCCCATCACCCTTTCTTTTCAATCTAGCCCATTCTAACAATTGTCTCTGTTTATTTTCGTCGTTCAATATTATCCTCGATATGATTTTTCTTACTGCTTGAATACGGATCTTAAAAAAGTATCAAACTCTAACTCTAATAATTTTTAATCATAGACAGGTAACAAAATCTAATAATTTTGATTTTTGCACCAAAAAAGATTGGCATGCAACCACCCCTGCAAAAGAGAAGATAGTCTAAAGTTAATGAACCCAAAAAACACTTTAAAATGCTAATTCCAGAACTTATTAAATTATGATTTTACTATGATTTCCAACCTTTAGACTCCTAAAATCATAATATTGAACTTGCACAACAAAATTTGGAAATGAAATTCTCAAAATGCACAAGTCTAAAAATGAAATATGATGAGATATTGCTTTAAAATATGATTTTCAAACCTAGAAGTACAAATCTGACTTCACAAATGAATTATGGAAAAAGACAATGACTACCCTCAACCTGGCGATATCTTCTTGAATTTTTTCTTATTTTTCCCAAGAAAATCGTCGTTAGTTCTCCACAAACTGTCACAAGTAGAGCAAATTCGCAAGTATAGCAAAGCACTGTCGCAATAAATAGGCGAAATCACTTTTATTTATGTTGTCCATAATTTGATTTTTTTCTGATGTTCCATGTTTTTCAAAATTTCGACGAAAGTCGAGGATAAAATTTAAAAAAATTGAAAATTACACATCAAATATCACAAACAACTGACAATACATCGAATTATACATATTTCGTCAGAAATTTTTGTCATATTTTATAGTCAAATGAGTTAGTGTTATATTTTTAAGAGTGTCAATTTATGCTTGTATCTAGCCGTCTGGAGGGATCCTTGAGTTCGCTGCCTTCATTAGCAATCACTAGTGCAAACAACATTTGGAATTTAGAGTGGTCGATTCTCATTCTTTGTTTAAGTGAATTTTTATGTTTTCTAAAAAAATTGAATTGATCTTTACCTCTCAGCATGGTTTTATTTCTGCTCAAGTCCATATATTTTATTCCAGGTCGATAACATATCCACATTCACATTCATGTGTTGTTATGGTTTCGATTTACTTGTTGAATTCATTTGAAATATGTTTGAGTTTCTTGCACCTTTCAGACTTAAGCAGCCGCTTGGTTAAAATGAATAAATCTGGAAAAGAAAACCTATCGGCTATAGCTAGTGCATCCCCTATAGTCTCCCTTAGTTCAATTTTTACTCAGCTTAATCTTGCTCAAATGGTAGTTTGTATTTTCATTCTTTAACATTTATATGCTACCCCGGAGTTCATGGTTGATGCGATTGATTTTGGGCATCGATGTTAATTTTATGAGCTTTTGATTTATTTGAAAACACTTACTATTGGTTGTAGGCAGCCATTCGCTATGGCACCCCTCTAGTCTCTCCATTTGTTGCTTTTTGGATTTGGTCGGTTTCATTTGTTCTTTCTTCCTTTGTGATTTGTTGGCCAAAAGATAGAAATCGATTTCAGCTTTGGGTTTGTTCTTGTCCTCGTGTTTTCCCTTGGTGCGCCACCGTGTTTGGCAGTCAAGGGAATGTTAACTTAGGTGAGAATCTCAAATTTCATTGGGCATGTATTCGTTGGTTATGAGCTTGCTTTGGAGCTAGATTTTATCAATTGTTGTTTAAGGGATTGCTCCTCTCCTTGAGCACTGATTTTCTTGGTAACTTTGTGTATGGTAGCCATTTTATAATATAGTTTGTAAATATGTCTATTGTTGGTTTTCAACACAGCAAGTACGCCATCTTGGTGAGGCGCGATTTCTACAGCTGCATTCGGTTTGCTTCCCCTTGAATTTTCTCTTATCATTTGACACGAGATTCCATGCTAACCTTGGCCACCATTCAACATATATGGGATGTGAACTTTATGTTGTCATTTGATTTCTTATGCCTTTTAATTTTGTCGACTTACTTGCATATTGCATTGATAACGAGCATAAATTGTGAAATAGGAATTACTCTAGTATTGTTAATGACTGCCATTTCGATTTTTATATTTATATGGGAGTGTTCATTATTTTTTGTTGAGTGTGTTTATTAATTGGAAATGGGAACATTTGTTCTCTTAAAATGTTGTAATATTCAAGTTGGATTCTTTTATACTATCAATCTATATATATGCGCTTGTATGAATATATGTACATCTCAATATAAATTGGTATGCTGCACTGGAAATTTATTATGCCTCTTTATTGGCTGCCATCGTACAGTTAATACTTGGTATTGTGTTGTATGTCATTTATGTTTAGCATTCGATAAATGCATTACATAATTGATATACGAGTGTATATATATAGGTATATAAATAATTAAATATATATGTATATTTTCCACATTATAATTTGTATATTTTAGTGGACATTTTATTTGGTTAATAGCATATACACAATTGTATATACAGATATGTGTTTTAATTTTAATCAAATCCTAGTATCAATGTTTAGGGATTAGTCTCATCGAAATTTGCATATTAACATTTGGAGAAAAAAAAATGGTTCCATTCCTTAAGGCTCAATCTTTAAATTGTTGATGAAAATGCTTAATGTGGTATTAGATGAAGATACACATGTAGATTTATAGGTGTATTATTTTAGGGTTAAAGATTAAGGAAGAAATGATCTAGAAAAGATTATTTAATCATATTCAAATTAGGTGCATTGTTTATCCAAATTTAAGTAACGGAATGATTTAGATGAATTAGATGGGTACTTGATTTAGATAGCAGATAGATAGATGTATTAAGTAAATAATTAAATATATTGGTGTATTTCACCTTCAAGTAAATGCTAATATTATGCTTTAGTAAAGGCTAGGGAATTTGAATTAAATGTTTTAGGTTAAATGTTAGGTGATTCAATCTAGATGTTAATAGTGATTTTAAATGTTTCTAAAATTATCACTTTGAATGTGTAGTGCGATTCAAGATTGATTTTTAATGATCCCTTGAAGTGGTGACTTTCGCTTGTATTAGTTTGATATGAGGAGATTTTGTGCTTTGAATTACTTAAAATTCATGTTGGGTATCATGTGGGGAGAAAATTGAAGTCTTCCTTGGATGCCCTATTGGCTGATTTACTGTTGGTAATTGTGATTGATTTTGTATTGAATTGATTATGTTAGCTTTGATTAAGTTTCAAGATCTCGTTATGATGTTGCCACTCTTATTCAACACTTTTCATTTTGTGATTGTGGATTTTATACAGTCATTTTGTGGTTTCATGATGTGAGTCTATCTCTTGCGTTAATTTTGAATGAGGAGACTTTATGTGATGACTTTCTTGTAGTCATGTTTTGAGATTATGTTGGGAACCTGTAGCGTTTGAGTTACTCTCAATTGGGAGTTTATGGGTAGTTGATTTATTAGGTTTCCAGAGGCTAAGGGAAAAGTTTGTTACTTGTGGATTTTTATATTTGGCTCTTTGAGAAACTCTTGATCGTAATTCTTGTTTAAGCATGTGGGTGGTTACCTTGCACCATGGTTTTTCTTTTGATGTGGTTTTTGTGCGAGAAGGTTCATGACTCACGTGTGTTTTTATTTTGTGATGTTTCGGTGCTTTGTGTGATTCGATCCATCCTAGCTGTTTATGGATTGTTTGATGCTACTAGAGAGAGTGGCTCTTCATGGGGGCCAGCGCACAAAGGGGCAGCCTGGGTAACCCATGGAAGAGTTTTCTTAATAAGTGATAACCTAATGAATTAACTAGTGGGTTTGGGTAGGTTCACATTAAAAAAGATAAGTATGATGCCTCGCCCATGCCTATAGTGCTTTCGTAGGCTAAGGATGGGCTGAGAAGGCCTGGTTGGCAAGATCGCTACCTTGTCCCCACAAAGGGTAAGTGGTCCCACATGTGTCACCCTATGGGGTCGGCGCTTAGTGAGAGGCAAACAGGGTAACCATAGATGGGGGTCGACGCCTAGTGAGAGGCAGCTAGGGTAACCCATGCTAGGGCCATGTGATGACACTCTTCCTATAGTATCCTTGTTGTTCATTTTCCTTTGTGGACCTTTGGAAGTAGTCGCGGAGTTGTACCTTTGCAATGTGTTTAGAGCTTCACTAGGTTTCAGTTGCATTATACACATTACAGTTGTACTACTCTTTATGATTAATGTATCATTCCCACTTTGTGTTGGGAAGTACTGTTGTACATTTGTAATCTTGTAACGATGTAAACTCTTTAATAAATGTAATGTTTATATATTTATTCTTGATTATATCATGTGTTCACTTTGGATGTTATCATTGATGTAATGTAATGGATGTATGAACATTTTTTACTTATTTTACATAATGGATTTGTGATGTAAACTTGCAATTTGTAATCATCATTATGGGTTTGGATCATGTTAAGTAATGCGGTCATGTTTACCCCAAAGGACGTAGTTAGATAATGTAAATGTATAGTTTCATTACAAGTGTTATATGTTAGTGCACATCATATGTTATGTTAGTTTTACTTTTTTTTTTAAATGTGCTATTATTGTTAGTTAATTAGTTATCCTTTGGGGTTTGTGTGGCGAAGCGTTACATCAAACATTTTCCTAATGTCTCTTATGCAGTAAAATACTTAGTATATCTATGTGTCGCATGTCAATTATTGGCCTTGAGCCCGAGGGTGTAAGGACCCTCATTGCTTAATAGTGTTCTTCCCTATCATGCATCGATGATGTATATATATATATAAATACATACATACATACATATATATATATATGTATATACACAGTCGATCCTATTGTTGAGTCTTCACATATTCGAACAATGATTATACTCTGATGCCTCAAGTATGAGGTCGATGAACCTTTAAATAATAACCTAAGTGGATGTAAGTCGATAGCATGTAATCAACTATTGACATCATGCATATCAACCCCATAATTTTTTGTTACATATATACACTTGTATGATTTATTCAGATGAACATAATGAAATGCATCTTAATTTCCTGAATTAAATAAAGAGATTAAATGATACTTTTGCAAATAATTGAACCTGAAATTCTACTTAGAACAAAATGAATATAAGACAACCGAATAGGTCAAACTGTTGAACATAGTACTCATATTATCTTTCTTGTTATAATTGGAGCTTAGATTCTTGTGTAAATTCTTGAAAATATTGTACAAATGATTCTCATGTTATTGATTGAATATAATGGTTAATGTAATACCAAAATCATGCATCTAATATAGTTGATGTTTTCATGAAATGGAAATCTGCATGTAGAATGAACTTTTTTATTTTAATCTTAAGAATGTATATGCATTTTTCAAACTATGTTTATTAGTCATATATGTGTACACGCATAAACTCTTCATTTATGCATGTACACATACTTGCGATATACCTTCTTATTTCATCTTATTTACTCATTTGATTTATGTTTACGTAATTTCATTTGCAAAGGAAAGAACTGTAGAAATGGAACAGTAATGATGTGCAAATATGAATCTTAAGGAAAGATAGTTAATTGATGACTGAATGGATATTCCTAAATTAAATTGACTACTTGCTTGACATATGATGAAATGATACAAAAGTACTAGATAGACTATAGCACACAAATTTATGATGTTAGTAGATGGTCTAGAAGGGAGGGATACCCCTTTATTATGGATAGTTTCCTTTCGGGATAGGTGCCAAAGAGTGTAGATTTTTCTTTTCCAAAATCTAGTTTAAGTTACATTTTATAGAATGAGCTTGGCCAAGCTTTGCAATCATTATTTGGAATGGACTGGTTATTTATTTATCCTCTCTTTTTCTTTACCTAACATGGAACTTGCATGTTCTAACAGTAAATAGAAATGCATGTAGTTAGGCATGCACTAGATTCCATGTTGCTATTGTATCTCTTGCTAAGTGTTTTGTGCAGGGTCGAGCATTCTTCAATGGAAAAAAGAATTCCAGGGAAAAGTAGCTTTGTGGTTGGGTGGAAAAGCACCTAAACCGTGTTCTCATCCACCAGTGGAGGTGAGCTTTCGAAGAGGAATTACAGTGGAAAATTTTATGTTATTGATGTACTTGTATCATTGATGTAATTGTTGTATTGACTATGTGGTGATTGAATGCCAAGTCAAACCATGTATATTGGATATTGACATTTGGAAAATGAATATACAAATGTATATTTTTTTATATTTTTGGACATGAAATTGTTATGATGGAAAATAGCTATGGAATTTATGTCTTTAATTTATATTCATAATGTCAAATATTAATTTATCATGAAATATTAGTTGGGCTTGTTACATTTATCCTAAGTGTATTAAGGAATTAATAGTAGTGACATGACTAAAATGAAAGAGATTGTAATATGCGAACATCCCATTGTGTCGAGGGTCACTACAACAAGAATGCTAGAATAATAATAAAGAGATAGAGAAGACAAGAGAAAAGAAGAAATAACAATATTGCCTTATAAACCTTATAGAAGCTAGAGACAATAATGTTGTTAAATTCCACAAAATACTTAATAAGAATATTGTAGAAGTGTTAGTTTGATCACAAAGAGGGAAAAATACCAAAGAATAGATATAAAGAGCTATATATAGTGTGAGAATGCAAGATATTGGATGAACAAGAGAGAGAGAGAGTCAAAAGTGAGAATTAAAATGAGAAGATGAGGTAAGAGGAAGAGAATGCAAAGCCATTTAAATTAATTTGGAGTAATTACCCAAGAAAATATGACACAATATATACCCTAGGAAAACCCTCAAGAGGGAAAAAACCCACCCTCCAAAAGCATCCATCTCTCATGTATTATTCAGCAATAAATATTACAATACATCTTCTGAGTCTCCATGAACACCATTGAAGCAACAAGCTCTCTCCAAGCAATCCATGCGAACAAGCATGCAACCACACATCATGTGCCATGCTTCAAACCCTCACAAATTCTAACCAGAGCTAATCATGCAAAATTGCATCTCACAATAACTACCTTTGTGGTTGCTTTTATAGAAGCAAGCTCCCACAAAACCACTAAGTGGTATTGCACAAAACTATGTGACAATAACTATGAGATTACAAACCATGTCCCTTATTTAATATTGGGTGCTTTATTTATTATTTTCCCCAATATTAAATAATTACATTTTAGCAATTTAACTTATGTCCCAATGTTACATGCAACATTTAGTGGCTCCAAGAATAATTACATTAAATACATAATGCAAGGTGTACAACACACCTTTTCCCAACATTCTCCCACTTGTTGTATACATTGCATAAGGGAAACAAGTAACCTCAAACCATGAATCAAATGAGCAATCCATATAGCCACATATACCATCATGGAATCTAAATGCCCCATGTGCTCCATCAAGATACCTGTAACAAGAATCAAAGTGACTACCATCCCAAGCATGAATGCTCTCATCCTCCATCATGCCACTGCATAAAGAGAAGAAACCATCCAATAGAGAAGCCACACAATCTATCACAACAAAGCATAAGTCTTGCTTAGCTGATATCCCAAACACACACTCAATCCAAAAGTATCAATATGCACCAGTAGCTGTCAAGATACACAAACCCAAAGCTGAAATAACACCCACAGCAAGTGCCAATACATCCAATTGTCCATACCTCCAAGGTATACAAAACATAGTAAACTCATGCCATAAACATATACACCCATAAACTGCAATCATAAACTCCATGTGCAAAACCAAAGAATGGGCGATGGCAGATTTAATAATAAAATTTTATTTATTAAAAAATTGAAAGCCTTTAAATAGGCTGGCTGGCGGTTGCAGGTGGTGTCTGGCACCCCTACTGGACAGGGTACCCCCGGCGGTTTGGTTTAAATTTGTGATTACCTATATGAGGGCTTTTATACCCTAGCACTGCCAGTGCAATGAAGCCGGCCAAAGTAGCGGGGAAGAGGGGGGTCAGCCCTCCTCATAAAAAAATATTTATTTATTTATTTTCAAAGTTTTTCAATAAACTTTTTCAAATCAATTTTTTTTATTTCTAATAATTTTTATTTTTTTTCATTTTGTTTTGTAGGAACGAATTTTTAAATGGATGGAGAATAATATATATTTTTTTAATATTATTTTGACGTTCGTACGATCTAGGTATGGGTTCAAAAATTTTGCAATTTTTCACAGTATCAGAAATAGGTTAAATTATATATCAATTTTCGTCTCTCGGCCAACCTAAATCCAACCGTGAGGTCTATTTTGAGTCAGGAGATCATATGTGAAAGATCACCCCCAAAACCCCCATTTGAATACAAAACCAAGAAACCTATTTCACCCAAAAAAATTCACATCCCAGATCCATAAACAACCCATTTAATCAGCAAACCCAAAAACTTCAGATATACAATAAACAACCTGCAAAACCTTCATATCCTGCCATGTCTTTGATTCTCACATGCAATGCATAGATTCAAACTTAAACAATATTTTTCTCATCCAAGGGTTATACAACCACAACCAAAGCTCTGATACCACTTGTTGGAAACTTGCAGCCAATTAAAGACAATTTCCACATAACCCATAAACAAATATATGCATTTAATTATTTAGAATCCACATACAAGAGAATAGACAACATACCCAAGAAAATATGACACAAGATATACCCTAGGAAAACCCTCAAGAGGGAAAAAAACCCAACCTCCAAAAGCATCCATCTCTCATGTATTATTCAGCAATAAATATTACAATACATCTTCTAAGTCTCCATGAACACCATTGAAGCAAAAAGCTCTCTCCAAGCAATCCATGCGAACAAGCATGCAACCACACATCGTGTGCCATGCTTCAAACCCTCACAAATGCTAACCAGAGCTAATCATGCAAAATTGCATCTCACAATAACTACCTTTGTGGTTGCTTTTATAGAAGCAAGCTCCCACAAAACCACTAAGTGGTATTGCACAAAACTATGTGACAATAACTATGAGATTACAAACCATGTCCCCTTATTTAATGTTGGGTGCTTTATTTATTATTTTCCCCAATATTAAATAATTACATTTTAGCAATTTAACTTATGTCCCAATGTTACATGCAACATTTAGTGGCTCCAAGAATAATTACATTAAATACATAATGCAAGGTGTACAACACACCTTTTCCCAACAAAAACATAACATGAAATTGCAAGTTTATGCAATTTTTGATGTTATAAATACTCACTATCCAAATAATTTATATTGTATATAGATTATTAGGTCTTATAATATTTGAACAATAATGATAAGCTAAATTAGAGATATATGGGATAGGTAGAGTTCGCATAAATTTATTCTTTGTGTTGAAGAATAGGAGTACAAATTTGAACAAGTAGATATGTTGAGTAGGAAATAAAATTTACAAAAAAATTGAGTAGACATGGTAGAATTTGATGAATTGAAGAATTTGCATGAATTTGATCCTAATTTTGTAGAAACATGCAAGATATGTAAATAACTGATAGAATCAAGTGGCTTGATTACATGATCTAGAATGAAATGTTATTTTAGGATAACCAGTTAAATATTACAAGAAGCTTAATGAAGAAAAAATTGATCAAGAAGAAGCATAACAATGGTTTAAATATATATTTTAGAATATATAAAATAGTGGTATTTAAAATTATTTTTGGCCTCCAATATATAAGGATGTGAGAAATTATGCTCAAGGATATAGGATTTATCAAGTTGAAAAAGTGTTTAGTCAAAATATTATATTGTACAAGCCATTAATAGTTCTACTGAAACCTTGGGAGGACATAAGTATGGATTTTGTATTGGGGTTTCCTAGAACAAAAAAAGGAGAAAATCCTATATATGTATTTGTGGATAAATTTTCTAAGATAGAACATTCCATAGCATGTAAGAAGCTAAATGATGTAGTACACATAGTTGATTTATTTTTTAGAGAAATTATAAGATTGCATGGGTTACCAAGGAGTATAATTTAAATAAATATACAAGTTTGGTTGTTACTTTTGGAAAAATTATGAAAGAAGATGAAAAATAATTTTTAATTTAGTTTAGCATATCAACTATATATTAATGGATAAATAAGAGTTTGGGTAACTTGTTAAGATGCTTGGTAGGAGAAAACATAAGAAAATGGGATGAGGTGCTCGCATAAGAAAAGTTTGCATATAAAAATTTAGTAAACAAGATTAAAGGGACGCCACCATTTATTGTAGAATATTACTCTATTCCAAGGAATGTATTAGAATTATAGTATATCATAGATTAGGAAAAGAGGAGTGTAGAAGTTGAAGATTTATAAAACACATGAAAAAAGTACGTATTGAATTAAGATGTTATTTGGAGAAGATGAATGGGAGATATAAGTATAATGCTTATGAGAAAATAAGACATACAAAGTTTTTGGGTTGAGATGAAGTGATGGTGTATCTCAAAAAGGAAAGGATTCCAATTAGAAGATACAACAAGCTTAAAATGAAAAAATTTGGTTTTGCAACATTATCCAAAAAATTAATTTAGATATTATATGAGGTAGAATTGCCTAAAGGTTCCAGGGGCATGTCACCCATTGTCAATGTTTTATACTTATTCAAATATTGTGAAGAATAATTGTATGGTTTTGAAATAAAGGTAGAATGAGAAAATAAAATAATTTAATAATAAAACTAAGAAATTGAAGAAGTTTTGGATAGTAGAATCAGGAGTACAAGTATGAAGAATATTTGATGAAATAGAAGGGAAGGTTGATTGAGAAATCCTCATGTATTTATAAGGCCAAGGGGAACTATTTTGGTTTTACTTTGGCCATTGGAAATTGAGAGACTCATTGTTCAAATTATCTTGGGTGTTTAATGCAGGAGCATCCAAGGTGTAAGAACAATCGTGCGTCACCCAAAAATATACTTTCACATTTTTTAGGTTTACAATAATTTTCCAATAACCATTTGATAATTACAAACCTTGGTTTTAACCATAAAGGCATATCAAAGTTTTATACTCAAGTATAACATAGTTTAAATAATTTACTATTTCTAGTTTGTGGTAAATATTGGTTATATTCTCAATATTGTTGGTCCTAGGGATGTTTGTAGTATAAACCACATCAAGATTCAATGTATATTCATCATTTCCTTCATTCTATGAGGTTGTCAGCTACACATTGCATCTCACATTAAGCATTACACCATCTTGTGACATGCAAATTATCCTTAAAACTAATAAACACTATATAATAATAACTAATGATCATAGGAGGGAAATTATATTTAGATGGGAGGATATAAAGATTCATTTCAAGAGCCAAGAATCAGTCTGATAGCATATCAAGAGTAATGCATTTTAATATCAAATATGGTGTAGGAGCACCTACACCACAACATCAATATTTGATTATTTGAATGCCTAGTAGGTTAATGATAGTGTTTTTGAGTCTTGTGTCATGAATAAGGTCTCAAAATACCACTTGAAATGTAATGAAACATTTGGAAAGGTCCCTTAGAGGAAGTTGGTTATAGGTTACAAGGTTGATATTATAAGTTGTTACTTATCATTTTGTTTTGTAGTAGGCTTTTAGTGTTTTAAATAGTTGTTATAAGGAAGTTGGGGAAGTTACCCATTGGAAATTTGTTTCAAAATGCATTTAAATCCATTTAGAGGCTCAAAATCTAGTTGTTTAAGCCAAGTGAATACAATAAACTTTAAAGAATTTTTGTTTTATTGTTGTTTTTCACTGTATTTTTAGTATTTCCTAACTATGTGCAAGCCGTACAGGCTTCCAATGCATTTATTTCTCATTTGACTCTGTAGATAGATGTTATAACTTACATTTGGTGTTTTGATAGGGGTTTGTTTAAACTCTTAAGGCTTAAAATCTTCAAAAATCTTCTATCAGATTTTCAACAGTCCCAAGGGTTTTGAAGCCATTGTAATGCCTTAGTCATCATCCCACCTACCGTCTTCAATTTTAACTCGGTGGGATGATGTTTTGGAATGTAGGGAAAGATAATTTAGGAGGAGGCATGAAATAAAGGTTTCTTGGCTTGAATAATGAAAGAAAGGGCTGAAATTGTGTGTTTTTCCCTTGGAATTTGGTGGGTCAGACCTATGAGTTGACAAACCCACATTGTAAATGAAAAAATGAATGTTCCTTGAGAATTGGAGGACCTATTTAAAGGTTTCTGAGTAGTGGGGTTGATCAGGAGTGGCTTGGAAGTAAGAGAATCAATAGGGGTGTCCTAAAACCCTAGTTCTTTAGGCTACAAGGAGGGTTTTAGCATTGGAGGTTTGTTTGAGCATGTAAGGTCCTAAGACCAGGAAAATCCTTTGTTTTGAAACACAAGTAAAGACTTTTTTTGGGTTTGGGAGTCCGGTGTGAAGATCTAAGGGTGGTCTCTTTGAAAAAGTGGCCTAATTGAAGACTTAAAATTGTGAAGAGTCCAAATTTGAAGCTTTGGGTCCAAAGGAGTTGTACTTGGTTCTCTGGTATGTTAAATAACTCTGAAATGGGTACTTGAATCCATTTTTTTTTCTCAATTGTTTTGGAAAAGTTTTCTCAAGTGCCTGAAAAATAGGTTTCCCACTACTACAAGGAAAGCTAGTGACCACAAGTGAGTTTTGGAGATTTTGTTGAATTTGACTTGGAGATTGAATTAAAATGGTTCAATTGTCAACATATGAATGTTGAGGGTCTTTTTCAGGGCCTAGGGTAAGATTTGTGGTTGTTTTACAAAATTGAAGGGTTGAGACCCTTGAGGGTGAGTTGATATCTAGCAGGTTGGAAGCATTGTAAGGAAGAGTTCTTTGTTTTAGAATTGATATTCCCATTATTGAGATTGATCTTCACCTTGGCTCTGCATCAAAATAGAATTTTATATTTCACACATAGTTGTGACAATATATCTAAGAAGGAAAAATCCTCATGTTGTAAGCCCTTGTAGTGGATTATAATGAAGTTTATGACTATGATTAATAAAACATATGGTTTCTTTTGTGTATCAATTGAGTTCCACTATGTGATCATTTTTTAGGCTTCATGGTTGGATAATTCTTTATTAGACCCTCTGGCCATGACTGCATCAACTTGGTCCTTGTTAATTTTCATTCTAGAAATAATACTACCCCTATATCCTTCATATCAAATGCACCAAAAAAGTGAGTTTTAAGCTCTCTAATAATACACCAAAAAATGATATTTAAGATCTCTAATAATCCCCATGCTATATTACTAATAAATAACATGTCAACAACATACAAGATAATAATTAGAACATAATAATAAATAAATTTAATGAAAAATAGCGATATTATTTACTTCTAATAAAACTCAACTTCAATGTAAAAGTATTAAATTTTGATAACATGCCTAAGGTGATTGTTTCAAACCATGTAGTGACTATTTTAACTTGTAAACTAAAACTTATTTCTCATTTACCTTAAACCCATTCAACTATTACATACAAATTTCCTCTTCAAGATCCATATATAATAAAGTAATTTTAACATCTATTTTCTCTACTTTAAAATCACAAGAAATGTTAATATAAGGTAAGAATATAATAGAAGACACTTTAGAAATAGGATAAAATTTCACCAAAATCAACTCCCTCTCTTTAGGAATAACCTTTAGCCACAAGTATATCCTTGTACTTGTTTAACTTATTGTTTACTCTAAATTTTCTCTTGAATACCCACTTGCAACCAATGGGCTTCCTTCCCTCAAACAAAATCACAAGATCCCAAGACTCAGATCTATCCAAGGCCATCATATCATCCTAAATGGCCTCCATCTAAGAATCACGCTAATCTAAAGAGAGAAATTCCTCCAAAGATCTAGGTTCATTAGTAGTACATGGAAAAATAAATACACAGCAATATTTGGTGGGCTATAACTATCAATTGGGTTTTTGTTATCTCAAGGATTGTCTAAGGTTAGAGTAAGGGACTCTACCTACTCCTCTACATGCTCAACCTACTAAAAATTCTCATCTAACCTCTCTCCTACCTCTCTATCTTCAAAATATTTGTACATATTCAACATGCACATATTCTTATTTCTCAACCCTTGTCTCAAAATGCATTATTTTCCTTATTTTTAATTTATCCTACTAGATACAAGTACTCTAAGTTCCCAAAAAATCACATTCAAGAGAATATATAATTTTTCAAGATTAGAGGATTCCAAAGGTTATAACCCTTTACATTGTCGCTATGATAAATGAGGATATAGATCTAAGCCTTAGGATGCAAATTAGATCACTTTTATCAAGGAACACAATCAAAAGAATCATAGCCAAATACCATTAAATGTGAAATAGAGGGTTTCCAGTGCAGAGGCACTTGGGTGTTTTTGTAAATAAGGGTCAAGTTTGAGTCTTTTGTGCTTTGGTCATTTTTTTGGTTGTAATAAGGTCTATTGATACCATGGTTCATGTTTTTGGTCAATGTAAGGTCAAGTTTGTAAAAAGTTGTCAAGTGTTGCAAAAGTTGCAAAAGTTGCAATAGTTGCAAAGCAACTTTGCATTTTTGGTTTGTATGGGAAGTTCAAGTGTTGGCATTCAAAAACTAGTTATCCAACAGTTTTTTTGGCTTGTAGATGTTTAAATATTTCCTTGTGTGGTCAAGGCAACCTTCTGGAGACATTTTGGAGATCAAACAATATCAATATGCTTTGTTTTCTGAGTTTTTAATTGATTTCTTGTTGTTACAAAGGTTTGTACTATTTTGTATGGTCTGAAAATGTGCTAATTTGTATTGGAATTGATGGTGGACTAATTTAACTCTCATTTTCAATTGATTTCATTCATTTTCATTGAGTTTGGAGTGAGTTTGAACCAATTTTCTGAAAACAACCAGGAAACCCTAGTTTTGAGGGTTTGATAGAAGAAACATGAAGTAGAGCCCATTCCACCGGTGGAAAAATCTGATAATCAGTGGAATGGAATTAATTAGGGTGATTTTAATGTTGGTATGGTTTGCAAAAGCAAGGGATGGAGTTAGGGCTAAGTTTGATGCAGCCCTGGCCTAATATCTCTATGTATTAGGCTTGGGTGATTAGGTAGACGTAGGATTTTGATGATAGAAGATTTGAAGATTGTTCCAGTTGATGGAAAATGAATATTCAGACCCCATGTGACATGTTAAAGGCTTTGGAGTGAAGACTTGTATTTTGGAGAATGAAATCCTTGTTGTTGCTTTGTAAAACAAGCCTAATTAGGCCTATCTGCAACATAGCATTCAAAATTTGAGGGTGTTGTTACAAAACAATGATATTTACAATTTTGATATGTTTCTAAGGGGAATAAAGGGTATTTGTAATGGTGTTCCAATTTTTGGCTTGGAGTCTTCTCAGATATTTATGTTGAAAAACCCCTGTTTCAAGTACTACTAGGAGAAATAGAGGATTTGTGAGAAAACCACCAAGTTAGGGTTTTAGATTTGTGAGTTTGTCTAATTGTGATTTTTTGATAACCCCCACCCTACTCTACATCAAATTGGTATCAGAGCATAGGTTTTGGTCAATAAGTGGAAAAGGTTGAAGTTTGAAAAAGCAAAGATGCCTCCTAAAAAGAATCCAACAGCCAGAGAAGTGAGAGAGTTAAAGGAAAATCATGCCAAGGAGTTGAGACATGTAAAGGAGTCTCAAGAAGTTGTCCTAGCTAGACTTGCAGCACTTGAATCAAATTAAAAGAGAGGTATGGTCACCGGAGATCAAAGTGACAAAGAGGATGAGGAAGAGGGTGAAAATGAAAACCCTCAAAGAGGAGTCCAAGGTGATGATGAGTTGGACCCTAATGAATTGAGAATGTCTAATTTGTTGAAGGTTTTCAAAGGAGACACTCCTAAGGTGAAGATGGACTTACCCATGTATGGTAGGAAGATGGATAGTGAAGAGGTGCTAGGTTGGATTGATGCACTTAATAACTATTTTGAGTATTCAAAGAGGTAGCAGATGATCAAAAGGTTAAATTTTCCAAAACAAAATTGAAAGGCCCTACTTTAACTTGGTGGAATTATGTGCAAGAAGAGAGGGTGAAGAAGGGAAAGTTAAAAATCAATTCATGGGACAAAATGGTGGCTAAAATCAAGAGCCAATTTCTACCTGATGATTATGCAATACAAACATTTAGAAGGCTATAAAACCTCAAGCAAAAGGAGATGGATATCATGGCTTATATAGAGGACTTTCACAAGCTAATTATAAGAGTTGGTCATGTTGAGGATGAGGTGGAGAAATTAGAAAGGTACATGAATGGGTTGAGGTTCAATATGCAAGATGAGTGAAGTATTACCACCCCTAGAACGGTGGAAGAATGCTTTCAATTGGCAGTCAAGGCAGAATAAAAGATAAAGAGAAGGAAAGAGAAGTAAGGAAGGGGAAGAGGAAAAAGTTTCAGAGGTAGAGGAACATTTGGAGGAAGAGGACAGTCCCAAAAACCACAAGGAGAGACAAGTGCTAATCAAGAACAAAGCTCAGAATCAAGAGGTAGTTTCAAAGGTAGGAGATCAAATAGTAGAGGCAGATTTGGTGGTCAAGGAAGAGGATCAAATACATTCTCAGGAAGGTGTTATCAGTGTAACAAGATTGGCCATCAAGCTTGGAAATGTCCAGATAAGCAGCCTCTACTTCACATGGTGGTGAAAGAAGAACTCAATTGGTGCAAGAGGAAGACAATGAGAGTGTCAACTCTCCATCACAACATGTTGCTCCATAAATTAGAGAATCTCTGATGATGAGAAGAACATTACCAAAGTTCCTATGGCGAAGGAGCCTCCACAAACAAAATCCCTCTTTAGAACCACCTGCAAATCTCAAGGTAAGGTTTGTAAAGTTGTTGATTCGGACTCCAAAGATAATTTAGTTTCTTTAATGATGGTTGAAAATTTGAAAATGAAGAGGATTCCACATCCCACTCCTTACAAGGTATCCTAGTTGAATAAGGAACAAGAGTTCCTAGTAAATGAACAAACATGGGTGGAATTTAACATAGGAGGGTACAAAGATAAAATATTGTGTGACATCATCCCAATGGATTTTTGTCATCTACTTTTAGTGAGACCCTAGAAATATGATATAAAGGCTAAACATGATGGTCAAAAAAACACTTATGTGATAGAAAAGGATGGGATCTCATTCACTCTTACTCCATTGCAAGAAGAAAGCCTAGATACACAAGTTGGGTCTAGTGTAATGTTGGTTGGGGAAAAAGAGTTTTTTAAAACCATGAAAGAAGAAGGAGGAGAAGGTTATGCCATTGTAATCAGACCAAAATCTGTCATGACAGTAGTAAAGGTTGATGAACAAATACAAAGACATTGTGGTAGATGAACTTCCTAGCTCTTTGCCACCAATAAGAGATGTGAGTCACCATATAAATTCCATACCAAGGGAAAACCTCTCTAACAAAGCTGCATACAAAATGAATCCTCAACAGAATGAAGAGATTAGGAAGCAAATCCAAGATTTACTTGACAAAAGCCTAATAAGGGAGAGTCTTAGCCCATGTTTTGTTCCCACTGTTTTGGCACCAAAGAAGGGAGGAGATTGGAGAATGTGCATCAACTCAAGGGAAATTAACAAGATCACCATAAGGTGTAGGGTCCCCATACCAAGAATGGAAGATTTGATGGATTTTTTAGGTGGGGCTTATTATTTTTCTAAGATTGACCTCAAAAGTGGCTACCACCAAATTATAATTAGAGAGTGGGGTGAGTGGAAAACTGCCTTCAAAACAAATGAGGAGTTATATGAATGGCTTGTTATGCCATTTGGGATTTCAAATGCACCAAGTACCTTTATGAGATTAATGAATGAAGTTCTGAAACCCTTCATATGTAAGTTTTTGGTTGTCTATTTGGATGATATTCTTATTTTTAGTAAGACTAAAGAGGAACACTTGCAGCATTTAGACATGGTTTTGAAAAGGTTAAATGAAGAAAATTTGATGATAAATTTGAAGAAGTGTGAATTCATGAAGGAGGAGTTGGTCTATCTTGGCTTTGTGATCTCAAAAGGTTCCTTGAAGATGGATCCCAACAAGGTAGAAGTGATTCTCAATTGGCATAATCCAACATCAATAAGTGAGGTAAGAAGTTTCCACAACCTAGCTAGTTTTTACATAAAATTTATGAAAAATTTCAGTCATATATGCTCTCCAATCATTGACACAATAAAAGGGGATAAAAGGAAAAGGTTTGTATGATATGATGAGGGAGAAAAAAATTTCCAATATCTAAAGCAAAGGGTAGCACAACAACCTATCCTAACATTGTCTGACTTTAACAAAGTTTTCACAATTGAATGTGATGCAAGTGGGTATGCAATTGGGACAGTATTGAGCCAAGAGGGCAAGCCTATTGATTTCTTTAGTGAGAATATTAATGAGGAAAATAAAAAGTATTCCTCTTATCATTTGGAGTTATATGCTATGGTACAATCATTGAAGGAGTGGAGACACTACCTCCTTCCTAAAGAGCTCATTGTTTTTACTGACAATCATGATTTGCAGTTCCTTAACAGCCAAGACAAACTCATCCACAAACATGTGAAGTGGGTAGAGTACCTACAAAGTTATACCTTTACCATCAAACACAAAAAGGGACAGTCAAACAAGGTGGCAGATGCTTTGAGCAGAAGGACATTGTTGGTTCAAGAAGTTCAGTTGCAGAGTGTTGGTATTGATGCTTTGAAAGGTATGTTGTAGAGGATGATGATTTTAAAGAAATTTATGCCTCTTGTAATCATTTCAATGGAACTTTTAATGAAGATAATTTTGATTTCTTGATTCAAGAAGGTTTACTTTTTAAGGGTGCTCAACTTTGTATTCCCAAATGCTTTATGAGAGATAATTTGATTAGGGAGAAGCACAGTGGCAGCTTGGCAGGTCACTTTGGTGTGGACAAAATCTTGGAGTAGGCAAGAAGGTATTATTATTGGCTAAAGATGCAAAGTGATGTGAGAAAAATTGTAGAAAATTGTGTTTTTTGTCAAAGGGTCGAGGGGTGTAGTACAAATGCAGGTCTTTATCAACCATTTCCAATCCCAAATAGGCCATGGGAGTCCATCAACATGGATTTTGTGTTGGGGTTGCCCAAAACTGAAGGAGGATTTGACTCTGTGTTTGTTGTAGTGGACCGGTTTAGCGAAATGGCACATTTTATACCATGTAAAAGTACAAATGATACCTCATTCATTACAGGGTTGTTTTTCAAGGAGGTGGTCAGGATCCATGGATTACCATTAACTATTGTTTTAGATAGGGACAATAAATTTGTGGGTCACTTTTGGAGAACCCTTTGGAAGAAGTTAGGAACAAATTTGACCTTTAGCTCTGCCTATCATCCCCAAACATATGGGAAGACTGAAGTTTTCAATAGAAGTTTTGGAAATCTCCTTAGATTCTTCACAAAAGAACACTCCACATGATGGGATTTGATCCTTCCCTAAGTTGATTTTGCATCTAATGACTGTGAACTGAAGTGTTGGCAAAGGCCCATTTGATATTGTGTATGGATTGCAGCCTAGGGGAGTGTTTGAACTCAGAGATTTGAGTGGAATGGAGAGGAGTGTTGAAGGAGAATAGTTTGCAGTTGTCATGAAATACATACATCAACAGGTTGGAGAGAACCTTCAAAAGAGTGTTGATAAATACAAACATGCAGACTTGAAGAGGAGAGAGGTTCATTTCAAAGTGGGGGGCTTGTTCTTAGCTCATTTGAGGAAGGAAATTCTACCTAAAGGGAAGTATTCAAAGCTACAGATGAAGAAGATAGGGACATGTAGGGTGGTCCACAAGTTTGGAGCAAATTCCTATGAGATAGAACTCCCTCCAGGAGTTGCTATCTCTCCAATTTTTAATGTTTTTGACCTATACCCTTTTAAAGGAGTTGTCATTGTAGGTTAAGATGCAGGTACATCAGAGGTTCTAGATGAAGATTGGATCAGAGACTTACCACCAAGTCAACCATTGAAGCTAGAATGCATTGTGGATACAAAAGAAGCCAAAAGAACAAGGCACAAGGTGTACTATGAGTACCTAGTGAAGTGGAAACACCTTCCTATGGAGGATGCACCACCTGGACGACAAAGGAAGACATCAAAAAGCATGGTGCATCACTTCAAGATTTTCTCTCAAGTGGAACTTGAGATTTGTTTTCCCCAGGAGTATGGTGCAAGGGCACCTAGGTATTTTTGTAAATAAGGGTCAAATGTGAGTCTTTTTTCCTTGAGTCATGTTTTTTGTTATAATAAGGTCTATTGAGACCATGGTTCATGTTTTTGGTCATGTGGGGTCAAGTTTGTAAAAAGTTGTCAATTTTTGCAAATGTTGCAAAAGTTGCAAAACAACTTTGCATTTTTGGTTTGTATGGGAAGTTGAAGCGTTGGCATTCAAAAATTAGTTATCTAATGGTTGTTTTGGCTTGTAGATATTTAAATATTTCCTTTTGTGGTCGAGGTAACCTTCTGGAGACATTTTGGAGATCAAACAATATCAATATACTCTATTTTTTGTGTTTTTAATTGATTTCTTGTTGTTACAGAGGTTTGTACGATTTCGTACGACCTGAACATGTGCTAATTTGTATTGTAATTGATGGTGGATTGAGTTAACTCTCATTTGAAATTGATTGCATTCATTTTCATTGAGTTTGGATTGAGTTTGAACCAATTTTCTACAAATAGCCAAGAAACCCTAGTTTTAAGGGTTTGATAGAAGAAACATGAAGTAGAGCCCATTCCACTGGTGGAAAATTTTGATAATTGGTGGAATGGAAGTAGTTAGGGTGCTTTTAATTTTGGTAGGGTTTTCAAAAATAGGGGATGGAGTTAGGGCTAAGTTTGATGCAACCCTAGCCTAATATTTATATGTATTAGGCTTAGGTGATTAGGTAGACGTAGGATTTTGATAATAGAAGATTTGAAGATTGTTCCAATTGATGGAAAATGCATATTCAGACCCCATGTGACATGTTAAATTCTTTGGATTGAATAATTGTAGTTTGGAGATTGAAAACATTGTTGTTGCTTTGTAAAACAAGCCTAATTAGGCCTAGTTTCAGCATAGTTGTCAAAATTTGAGGGTGTTGTTACAAAACAACCATATTTACAATTTTGATATGTTTCTAAGGGGAATAAAGGGTATCTATAATTGTGTTCCAATTTTGGGTTTGGAGTCTTCTTAGAGAGTTAGGTTGAAAAACCCCCTGTTTTAAGTACTACTAGGAGAAATAGAGGATTTGTGAGAAAACCACCAAGTTAGGGTTTCATATTTGTGAATTTTGTCTAATTGTGATTTGTTGATAACCTCCACCCTACTCTGCATTATTTTCATGTTATCAACACCTCGTATAAAGCTTTATCAATAATATTTGAACAAGGATATTTGTTAATCAAGTAGTAGGATATACTCACAACCTCCACCCAAAATCATTAATATAATTGTATACCACACATCATAATTTCCATTAAGGTTTGATTCATCCATTTTTAACCCCATTTTTTTGTGGGTTCAAGTATTTTTCTTACACTAAATAATAACTACATGTCTATATAAATAATTGAATTCCAACTTAGAACTCTTCTCCTTAGGCAAATGAGCATATGCCTCACAACCAAATACTTGAAAATTTCTCAATGAGGGATTTATATTATACCATACCTCCATGGGTGTCTTATCCACAAGCTCTAAAGTAGGAGACCTATTAATTAGGTAGCAAGAAGTGGCAACAACTTCAGCCCAAAACTTTTTTGTTTCGAGGCTAGCTCCACTAAGCATACTCCTAGCCCTCTCCATCAACGTCTTGTCCATTCTTTTTGTAATTCCATTCTACTGAGGGGTGTAGGAGTTTTCTTATGTATTTCAATCCCATGTTATTTACATAACCTGTCAAAATCTGCCAAACAAAACTCACCACCATTGTCCATCCCCAAACATGTATGTTTTCTATGCTTATAATTCTCTACAAGAGCTTTAAACTCTTTGAATCTATTAAAGACTTCATATTTGCTTCTAAGGAAATAAACCCATTTCCTTCTACTATAATCATCAATGAATGAAATGAAATAAACAAAATTTCCAATTGAAGGAACATTAACAAGACCAAATACATTAGGATGAATCAAATCCAACACCTCAGAAGATTTGTAACAACTAGAGTAAAACTGAACAAAGATTTTCTTTCCATAAATGTAATGTTTTCAAAAATTGAACTCAAGATTATAATCATTCATCCCCTCAACAAGATTTTTATTTTTCAAGGTTCTAAGACCCTTCTCACCATTATGGCCAAGCCTTTGGTGCCATAACATAGTTTTCTCTACTGGAAGTTTCATCTACATGGAATGAGCACGCTTGGGTACCCAAAAATCATGTCCATAAAAAGTAGATGCAATAGTCATCTTTGTTGTTGGTTATGATGGTGAGGCTATTGAACCTAAAGAACTCTTCTTCATAAAAAAATAACAATTGCACTGCACAGTGCATGCATCAAGCTAAAATAGAGTGCTAATCTGAACACCCTTAGCAAGCACCATAGCTCCTCTCATCATCTTGCATCATCTATTCAAGAAAACTACCTACACACCCACATCATTCAATTTACTTATAGATAACAAGTTCCATGCCAAACCAAGGGTATGTAGTACACCATTGATCCCCTTCACTCTACCATCAAGGAATTGAATCAGAACTCTACCATGACCAACAATATTCAAGTGAGATTCATTAGCCAAGTACACCTTCCTACCATCAAACTCTTCATACTTCAAAAACCAACCCCTATGTGAGGTCATGTGAAATGATGCACCAGAGTCAATCAACCACACATATTTTGATGCATGTGTTGTGAAGGCAGTAACAAATGCTTCACCATCATCCTGAGAAGACTTGTATGATTCATAATCATTATTTCTCTTCTTCTCCTTTTTCTCCTCTTTGCACTTCTTGCACAAGTGACCAGGTTTGCCACAATTCTAACACAAAGCCTTGGAATTCTTACCAGAATAATTATATCTCCCCAGAGACTTGGACTTAGACTTCTTTTCTTTCTTCTTTCCTTTATCCTTTAGTCTTCCATGAACAACAAGGGCCTCCTTGGCCATCTCGAAAGAATTTCTATACATTTCTTTAGATAATAATGAAGCAACCACCTCATCCATTTTTAAAGTGGTTGTTGTACTTATAATAGCCATCACTAGGTGATCCCATGAGTCTGGAAAATAACACAACAAGAGCATGCAACGATCTTGTTCATCAACCTTGTCTCTAACAGAACTCAATTGAGCAATCAACATGTTAAATGCATTTAAATGATCTACCATGGATCCTCCATCTTCCATCTTCAAAGAGTATAACTTCTTTCTCAGGAACAACTTGTTCACCAAGGATTTAGCCTAATAAATGTCTCCAAGTTTCTTCCAAAGTTCCTTTACAATTTTCTCTTCATGGACATTTAGGAGAAAAAATTCAACCAAATAGAGTCTTATCAGACCCTTGGCTTTTCAATCCAACATATCCCAATCTACCTAGGTTGTTGTAGCTAGTTTTTGGTTCTAGCTATGGCAGCCCATAGATCTTTGTCTCCAAGAATATCCTCCATTTTCATCTTCCAAAGTTCAAAGTTTCCACTATTAAACTTATCCATCTCAATTCTTCTAAAAGTTCCAGCCATCTCTCCTACAACAAAGATTTCAAACTCATTGCACAAGCTCCCACTCAAATAAAGATCAATACAAAAAACCCTCTACCAAACAACTAGAATCAAAGGTGATTAAGCTCTGATACCAACTAAAAGGAAGCAAGGTACATAGAAACACTTCCTAACATTGATCTAAGAGGAGAGATGTATAGTTTTAATTCTTACAGTTACTATGAGAGATGCACAATAGGAAAATTATTAAAATAACAACATATACATGTATCAAAATCTCACAACACAAGATATATGTGGGGAAAACCATTTCAGGAGGAAAAACCCCACACTCAAAACCTACACAATGTATTATTTAAAAAAGTGTCAAGTTCTAAAAAGAGGAAGGTTGATACTATTCACCCTACAACTAAAGGAAAACGTGAGAGACCTCCCAGGAAATCAAGACCAGTTGGGCCTATGATTGGTACGCCTCCAAAGGAAAGCCCTAAACCTGGTGAGACCTCACATGAGGAATTTGAAGCTCTAATGGAGTAGGAGAATGTTGAAGAAGAAGAAGACATATTTAGGAGAGCAGCAAATATAACTGTTGTCAATCAGATTGCACTTGAACGCTTGAATAATTAAATTCAGCAATTTGTTGAAACATTGGATCAAACTCAGGTTGTGGGTGACCTATATTGAGATTGAACCTCCGGATTCTAGGTCAGCTTCCTATATGATTCTTAAATTAATAACTGGTATCTTGGTTGTAAAAGGGATAGAAGTATGTAAAAATGCACAAAAACTGTAAATTAAAGGTGATGCACCTAATTGGAAATCTAATTGCAACCTAACTCACAAATAATCACTCAGCACTTTAATTCGCACAACCTGATTTGATAGCTCAATCACCTGAATGCTTTAAACAAAGGCTTTGATTTAATGCAATATTGAGGGAAAATGAGGTTTTCACGACTAAATTGATTAATTAATTCAAGCACAGTGTATAACTAGTGAACTTAAACTAAATTGCATACAGATATGTGAAAAAGACAGAAAAATTAGATTTTTCAGAACTGAAAACACAGTAATTTTTTGATCAAATTCCTCACAATAACGATGCCTGAAATCTAGAAGGCAAACTCAAAAATACTGAAAATTAAAAGGAATCCTTTGCAAATCACAAACTAATGAACCTGTAAAACATTGTTGTATTAATCTGAAAACTGAATGTTGAGTTACAAGATGATTCACTTTGCAGAATGCAAAGGCTGAAAAACAAGAACTAGAGGAAAAAGATAAACTTTTTACAATATATACAATGAGAATGCACTTCAAAGTGCATGAACATTAAACTAAAAGTCGATTTCAGTGAGAAAATGATAATTCCAAGGTGAAATCCGAGCAGAAATAAAAATCCCTGAAAAGAAGGCTCAAAATCATGCAGAAATGAGTGAACTCAGTCTCAAACTCGCACTCACAATATGTGTAACTAAACTGTAACTCAAGCTGAACTGGAAATCCATAACAGTGAGTCAAGCATGCAAAAAATCACCTCATAAAAATCTCCCATGAATAAACATGAAAATGCATGAAAGGAAGTCTCACAAATGATGATATCTACAAGAACAAGTGGCCAAACTGCCCCTGATCCATGTACAACTTATGTCAAGTCATAATTTTACACAATCTGCATGTAAACTGTCCCAAAATCCTCTGACAAGCTCTTCTTATCATATGTTTTAAATATTAAAGCAACAACAATATTACTTTAAATATTTAATTGAACATTAAATTCTTCTCAAATTTATGCAAGGTATAATATCTTCAAAATCAAAATATACTTTTGAAGTAAATCCTCAAAAATCACAACACCCTTATTATTCCCCTCCATGCATAAATTTCAAAATGCATTTACCAATATAGATTAATTGACCACCATGCATATTAGACTCATTATAGAAAGGTCGACCATCAATAATAGCTTGAAATGATTATGCTTAAGATAATAATCCAAACTCCATTTTGACTTAGGCGAATAGACAAAAAACACCACCAAACCCTAAAAATCATTATTATCATTCTTTTGACTTTGATGAGAAGCTTCATGAAGAAGCTGGCCGCCAACCTGCTAGGTAGGGTTTCTAGAAATTTGCTTGTTCTAGAGCTCAAAAATCCACCATTTCTTGTTGTTTCTGTCAATTTTCCATGAAGACTCTCAGAAAAAATGTGTGGTAAGTCTTTTTTGCACAGATATGAGCACTCTTGTTCATTTTTGAGGCATTTAATTATATTCTCAGGCCGTGGCTTTAACCAGTCTGATGTATATTCATAACCCTTAACAAAACCTTTACCAGATATCACATGTGCCTTTAATATATCTACCTCTTTTTTCCTATTTATGCTTATTTGATAGCCGCCATTGGAGATCTTCAGAAGCTTATTTGGCACGGTTTCACCTATATTCTGATGTATTTCTTTATTTCATGTTCTCTGTTGATTCCTTTTCTCATTCTGAGGCCACCATAGAGATCTTTTGAAGCTTTTATATTGTGTTTTTCAGTGTATTCTCCTTTGTATCTCCTTGTGCAAATCTTGATGCGTTGTTTCTCTTAGAAAATATAACACTTGCACGAAAATATAACTATTTTGTGTGGGTATTATGTGGTCTTAATGGCCACCATGAGGGTTTTTCTTTATTCTATAGCAGGTCATGGGCTTGTGTTCTTTGTTCATTTGCATCTTCTCAACTAGGTACCATTTGTTCTTTTCCAGGTCGAGGGTTTTTCTTGATTCTAGATGTTCATAGTACAGGAATCATTGAAAACCCTACAGATGATCTCCACTCTTTCATGAACATTGCCTGGGCACGGCTTCTCGATTGCTATATTCTTATTTTGAATACTGTAAATGTTGATATAGTTCAAACTCTCTGCGGCTGAAAGCCATTTTATATCATTTACTTATAGACTGCTTTATGGCATGATTGTGAATACATGGACGCTACCATTTTTTATATAAGAAATGCAAATCATGAAAATGCTTTACTGTCCTCTTGAAAATCTCAACCACTGTCTAATATTGCTTCCCCAACTGTGAACAAAGACATTACATAGGTTCTGCAATACTCAAATTATCTTTGCACCTTGCTATCGTGCATTACTCACTGTCATACATTCATAACTTTGAATATTGACATGGCTGCAACCTCATATATGCCATAAGTGACTGATTGAAATTCTGATGGTTTTGGTTTACATAATGCAATGTTGAAACAAGGACTGTAAATTTTGTGCCTTCACTTAATTTCAATAATGATGTTGTCCTTGAAATGATGAACTCCATGTATGAATTTTCTAAAAATGTAGCTCATGTATCAACATTGACGTTCTTGTAGGTTGTTAAATTTAGCTCCTCCATTCTATTTGCATTTTGTATCTACTTTGATTATTTGTTGTTGTTTATCCATACTGTTGTCTTCTTTCGAATCTACCATTCATTGTCATGGATGTCTCTTTATGTATCTTTGTACTTGAATAGAACTGCTCTCTCTAGACTGAACTTAACTCTTGCAAAGATTTGACCTTAATAATTTACTTGTGACTCTTATTGCATTCTTGACTTGGTCACTACCTCTATGAACATGTGATCTGGATTGTCACTTATGAAAACATAACTCCAAATTGTTCATAGCTCTATGACTATTTGGTAAGCTGCCACTATTTAGATTGTAATGTAGTTGTCCTTGTCAATCAATATACATGCTCTTTCACTTGCCTTATCACTGCACTTTTACATATGATATTTGTTTGCTCATTCACAGTCCATCTTGGTTATGATAAAACTCCAAAGGCTTCCATATTGAATAATAATCTCATCACTATGATGTAGTGATTGCTTGTTAAGGGATGGTGGTTGTTTTCAGTATCTTATCAGCTACAATGAAATGGCATACATATTATACACTGCCATCCTCCTGATGACAATGGGCACTATTATGCATTTAATGGCATATCTTGTATAGATCTACGATTGTTTTCCTTGATTATGAATTTGATGATCAAACCATCATGCATTCATTGAAGCATGATTTAAGAGAATATCATAATGTTGCCATTATTTACCTGTGAGCACGATAACCGTGATTGCTCTGCTTTTACATGTTGCTCTTTCATTGTTTATGAGTTGGGCTCAACCCTTGTGGGAGCCACATTTCACACCAATCATAAGCATATCCGTCAATTGGAATGATTATTATACCTATTCCTGCACATTGAAACAAACAAGTTAGTAAACATAATTGAAGCTGAAAGCTTCCATTGAGTTTTGTGTTTCTTGATTATCAGCCTTCGTAACTCAATCATCTAGTGAATGCTTGATTTAATGCAAATTACATTCTTGTTGGTAGCATAGGCATAAAGAAAAATGTAATTCATCATTGCTTAGATTACACCTCTAACACCATCTTTTACAATTTTGCAGGTTCATGGAACGCGAAAAAAGGTTGCAACTTGGAGATGCGACAACTGAAGACATCAAGCGAAAGCGATTCATCATCATAGGAAATGACGAATTGCTTCTCTTCTTTGTGTTTACGTTATCTTCAGTAGTGTAGCTTATCATTGAATTTTGTATTCATTATTTGATTATCATAATCAAATTCAGTTACTCTCGCAGCTTGTGCAAGATTTCAGTGTCTTTACAAAATGAATAAAAAGCATTATTATGCAAATTTTCAATTTTCAATTTCAAATACTTGCACAATAAAACTATAATTCAGATGTAATCTGATCTCTATGATGATCAATGAATACTTTAGCAACAAAACTTGAAAATTTTTGTACCTATCAATGATAAATTCGATTCAGCTCTACCTGTTTGAGCTTGTAGTGAAAAATAGGTAACAATAACACTGGCCGATCTTGCTAACATTGCAGAAGAATTGGAGGGAAATCAGGACTTCCTGCAGCATGAGCAAGAGGTCTTGCAACATGAGCAAGAGGTCCTGCAGCAAGAAGTCTTGTAGCAACAGTCAGAACCAAAGCAAGAGTTCCTGCAGCAAAATGAAGAAGAAACAACACCCTTGCAGCTAGAGATAACTGGACAGCCTAAGTCCATGCAAATAGTGTCTTATGAGGAGCCACCATCAACAAAAAGACTGGTAGGCATTCATAATCCTCTTGGTTTTATAGTACATGCAGCAATTCTAAATTTATGAAAATAAATACAAAGAAGGGAGGAAGAATGGAAAAAGGAAAAAACGGAAATTGAAGGAGGAAATTCAAAAGAAGGATGAAGAGATTGAGGATAAAAATGCAGAAATTGCCACCCTGAAGCAAAGGGTGGATGATATGGCAGCTTTGGCACCAAAGATTCTAGAATGTAGGACCCCTTCAAGGGTCTATGCTCTACTTCTGAAAGAGAAGTATCTATCTTTTAAGATGTCAAGAATTTCCTCAGGTTTGAATCCTTCTATTGATACCCCTATGGAATTTTTCAATGCTTATAGGATTACCTCCCCTGAAATGAAGAATTTTCTATGTGAATTTTATTTGCATAATTGCACTATCACAAAAGACCATGATTGGAATCTGTTGCTATATGTTGGGGATGTTCGATTGAGAGCATTCATGTCTTGGGTGCAAAATGAGATTAGTTGGGGACAACAACATGGTGCTTATAAGCAATTGGAGTTTGATATCCCTCTTCCTGTTAGAGTTGAATTAAGCAACCCAAGGGATATTTACAGAGAATGGCATAGAATGTTGCTCAGACCAAGTTATGGAAATAGGATTATGCCTTGGATTGAGGAAGTTTATAGCGAGTATGAGGTAAAGATAGCAGCAAAGGAGGAAACCATGAGAAGATGTTTGTCACAAAGATGGAATAGTTTGACTGATGAGCTGAAATAGGTTGAGCCTCATTCCATCCAAAATTATGTTGCAGCACTAAAAAGGATTGATAGGTATATTGATATTGGGAGAACACAGAGGCGACTTTGGCTTCCCTTGACTTTCCAGCCACCCATGCTCATGTAGCATGTGCCAAACTCCATATTTTACCAGTTTGACGTTGTTGTAGAGAGGCAAAGATGGAACAATTTTGAAAAATTGGGAGGATTCTATTGGGATCCTGATTCACGCACTGCAACCATTGATGTTGGACAACTCTCAGTTACAAATTTCAGATCCTTGACCAAGCAGAAGAACAACTCTTCCTCTGCTGGAGGACCAGCAAAATGTTAGGTTGGGGGGAGTGATGAGCCTAGTTTTTGTTCTAGTTTTGGGTAGAATCTATAATCTATTTGTTGGATGATGTCATGAACTTTGATGATTAAATGCTGGTATTTGCATAATGTTTCCCTCAAACCATTGACATTTGACATTATCCTATCTTTGCAAGCTTTAATGACATTTGGCATATTATGTGGGTTAACTATATAGATTTTGCATGTGATTAATGAATGATTCTTAGAGTGGTTAGGGATGTGTAGTTATTGTGCGTACTGACCTTACCATGTAGATTTAATACGCTAAGTTGAGGAATACACCACTAGCTAGGCATGCACCATAACGACCGGCTGAGGAATCGCTCCAAGTCAAAGGCAATCGACAACAAAAGATTCTTCATGCAACTAAACGTAACCGCCTTGTTTTGGACCTTAATGATTGAGCATGCATGGGTGTTACTGCTATGCTAGATCTGTGTCTTGACTTGCATGTCTGACCAGATTCCATGCATGCGTAACTACCATCGCTCCACTTTCTCCTTTTTTCCCTAAATGGCGTCCTCCTAGTCATGGAGTTGACTACCTTGTTTAGCTGTAGTATAAATAATGATTTGACACTCCTTTAGGAGTTGCACGATTTGATATTGTACTCTCATTCTCCAGTTTCAGTGATACAAATACATTACTCTCTTGTATGCATGATTTACAGTGAATAAAATAAAGTTATGAGTTCAAGCACTTGAGTTCTTATTAGTTTAGAGTATACTTATCCAAGGGGGGTCACTTGGTGAGTAATATACTTATTAGTTTATCATTAGTTTAGTATTACTTGATGTTTAGTACTTAGTTAGAAACCTAGCATTGATTGTTCCTACAACCACTAGAATTCCATTTTGTGACTATTCCTACAGCTAAAGCAAATAGAGTAGTGTCCTGTTTGTTGCTTATATTTTTATTCTTGTTATGCATTTTAGCTTAGCATAGTCAATTGATATTCAGCATTTGTCTCTTTCCCTTTCAAGCAATTTACTTTCAGTATTGTGTTTCTTAGCTATAAAATGCAATGGCTACTTTGGGTTCCTAGTGCATATACTGTGCTAACCCATTTCAAGTTCACATCCCTGGGTTGACAAGCTAAATGCACCTTCATGATGATTGAGATAGCTATTCAAGTTAGATGTCCAATCTTTGAGTCATGGTTGTAAAGGCTTAGTTATTAAAATCATTGTAGGAGGCCAACAGTCACCTTGAATTGGAGATACTTGGAAGACTTCTACATACTACAAATCAGGGTTTCAGATCCATAAATCAATTAGGAAGTACATAGCAGACCTTAAAGACCAAATTCAGACTTTGAAGCTTCAGAAAACCCTAACTAGACTAATACACCAATTTTGGCGTATGAGTCCCAATTTAGGTCACTTTCTAGGTTTTTGCAGTTTCAGACACCCATTTGCTAGATTTTAGTTTTTGCACAGAAACCCAAATCTGGGACTAAATCACCCAGATTGGCATATGAGTCCTAGCAAGCTTTAAAATTAATGTTTTTAGCATTTCAAAGCTCATTCCAGTCTTCTACAATTTCCAAGTGCACACATTTCATCTTGCAACTTTTTGTTTTGTTTTACACGCATTTTTAGGTCATTGAGTGAAAGATTGCATTATACTAGGTTTGAGCATTTTGATTTGCATTGCATTTGTCTTTCCAAGCCCTAGCTTGGTGGTGAACCCCTCATTAGTTTAAAATCAGACCTTAGGACAACCCTATTGTAAGATCTCTTTCTCTTTTTCGTTGAGATCTCTAGGGTTTCCCTTCAATGAAATAATTGTGAAGTGGGTTTGCTCTATGTCCTAAACCATACAAAAGCAGATCATCCCATTTTCCGTTATTTCATATACAATGCGATTTTGAGCATTGTGTCAAAGAAAAATGGAGAAATTTAGTTTAGGACGTGCCCTAGTGTGCCTCGACATGCTCGATAACGGTGGGATATTTGAGTTTGAAAGTCAAGGCTAGTGCATCCAATTTTGAAGTGGGGGACCTCTTAGTTAAAAAAGGTTTATAAATAGGCCCTTGGGGGGTCAAATTTCTCATTTGTGCATTTTGAGTTTATAATTTTGAGTGGAGAGGAGAGTCACTTTTAAGCAGAGAAGCAAAGCTATGGTGGGGATTCTAGAGAGCTTTCACTATGGATGGCACATGCAGACCTATAAGAGGCTTGAGGGCTCAAGCAATGTGGTATGTACCTAGTTTTTTATTTGAAATTTTTACATTTTGAGTAGATTTTAGGGCTCAAAATTAAGCAAACAGATGTGGTGCACCTTTATGCGTCATATTTATAGTCACATTCACCGCAAGTGTAGGATTGTGTGAGACATCTATAAAGTGCACTACAACTATTTTGTGGAGCCGCATTTGTAGCCGGTTCGCAAGCATAAACAACACCACATGTGTTTTAAGGCAACAAATATAGGAAATGGTGATGCATTTATCAATGTGTGATGCAAATGTAGTACTATACACCACATGTGTTTCATGCAGGCCACAAGTGTAATGTGAACAACATTTGAAGGTGTGCTTTGCATCTGTTAAAAAGTGTGACGCATCTAACTATCAAAAAATTAAATGCAATTTTATGAAAATATTTCAAAGTGTGAAAGGTCCAATAGGTTTATTCAGGAGTCTTGATTGATGTAATGTGTTGTTTGAGTGCCGGTTAGACTATTGCCTATATATACTTGAGAGAGTCAAATTTTGTCTATGGTTTTGCAGATCCATTTGGATGACATAGAGAGGAGCACATTGCATGCACTTGTCTTGTATTATGTGACCTTCATGCCTAAGATTTGGGCTAACCGAGGGTTATTGACCGTACTGGCTGAGAGGTGGTACTTGAAGACCAACACTTTTCATTTGCCAACTAGAGAGGCCACTATGACATTGGAAGATGTATGACGCATCCTACATATTCCCATCCACGGCGAGAGGGTGGTATACGATCCAAACTTTGGACTAACTGCCATGCAAAGATGCTTTGGGATAGATGAATTGGGTGTTGAGGAGTATGATATTTTTTGGGACACACTAGTGGATTGATATGGGCAATTGATTGTCATAGTGTGTATTGTCATAGCTGGTGTGGTTGTACCTGATAGACATGGACATGGCTTCCTTGTTGGATTGGATCATATATTAGTCAACATCATGGAGGAAGGTATAGTGTATGTATGGGGACCTAGTGTCTTAGCCATGTTATACTTTCATCTTCATGATGTGGCTTACAAAAGTGCTTGTTCTATTGGTTGTGGGACTAGTTTGCTGATGGTATGGGTGTGGGAGCATATCATATTGTTTTGACTAGTGACTGCTAGGGACTTGCCTTCTGGATTGCCATATATTTACATGTAAGGAGGGGCAGTGACACAGACCCATGTTGGAGATGTAGGCTATTGGACACATGCCATGGATTTGATAGATGGATTCACATACAAACCATACAAATAGTGTGTAGCATGGGAGGACAAAATTGAGCATCTATGCTTCTGCAAGAAAATTGAATATCTAATTGGCTGCATGATATAGAGTCAGCATAACATCAAGTGACAACTATCAGAGATGGTGTTGTGATAGTTCAATGAGTGACAAGGAGAGCCTATTGGGATTGCCATGTTTGCTAGGTCAGCTCGAGAGGTAGCATAGTGGGGGTCTATGATTAGCCCACAGGTTGCCATTTACGAGTTTGACTAGTTGCAACCCATTTAGTGGGGTGCAGGAGTAGAGGTTGTTGACATTGTGACTACACTAGATTATGATGTCTAATGGGCACATCATAGACCTATGCCACTGATAGACTCAAACTTTCCAGCATCGGTGGAGAGACTCGGGAGAGGTTCGAGGGGTAGACTCTGAGGGAGAGGGCTTGTGCAAGGTGATGATTGAGGTAGAGGAGGAGGTCAAAAGGGACGGTGATGATGATGGAGGTGAAGGTAGGGGTGGTAGTAGGGGAGGTGATAGAGGCAAGGGGAGCATTAGAGCTCCACCAATGATTTGAGGATGACTCACACTCATCAAGGAGGAGAGGGAGGAGGAGATGAGGGTAGAGGATGCTCATTGACAATAGGAGGAGGTACAAGGAGTGTAGGACATGGAGGTAGAGGTGGATGTAGTTGCAGAGGAGGAGGAGGAGGTGACTCAAGACATGGCTATAGATGAGTGTTTGTAGGATTTTTCGATCAAAGAGGCCATTTGGGAAATTATGGAGAAGGATGAGGAGAGGGCACCAAATCCTCAAATGGCTAAATTTTAGGGTTATATTTAGGCACTATAGGCACAAGTACATGGGCTATAGGGATAGGTTTCCCAATTGATAGTAGATCATGACATGTCATTCAAACATAAAGGGCTGAGCAATGATCACTGAGCTTTATTGAGACAGTGAGTGGATTGAGTGTTGATTTTTCCTGCACCTTCTATCAAACTAGCAGGGAGGCACAATATTGTAGAGATCTCTACGAGGATGTGGTGCCACCATCTCAGAGGGCACCGAGCTATACCTATAGCAAGTATCAGAGCTGATCACATTCTGGTAGGTCATAGAGTAGTGGTGGGTTATTTGGGCCAAGGAAGTTCCCATATTAGTCACCTCATCACTCACACAAATATCAGTCAAGGTCATTAGGGTCAGGACAAAGAGATGACAAGCCACCTTCAGGACACTCACCATCTGAGGATAGGGGTAGCGCAGGCTAGGCCTAATCTTGTATATAGACCTATGTATATTTTGATCAAGCCTACAAGCTCCATTTTTTACAATCACCTAATTTTATATGACACTTTTTTGATATATGAGATGTATCATTTTTGGTGGCGACTACATGATGTGCATGTCTTATATGTATGTTCTATGTTATGTGATGGATCTATGTGATGTTATCTATATGATGCGATTTTATTTTATGTGATGGTTTCTATATGAAATGAATTATGGATTGACGATGTATGTTTATATGATGTTCCTATATGATGGATCTATGTTATGTGACCTAATGTTATGGTATTATTTATGGATGGGTGGATGCAAATGGTATTGGTTTATGTTTATATGTATGATGTGATGTATGGATGGATGCACATGATCTATGATGAGATTAATACATTTACATAATTTATATGAAAGATGGTACTATGTGTTTATGAGATGTTTATAAGATGCTATGTGGATGATGATTCTATATGATGCAATGCTATCTATTTTGTTTTACTTTCATGCAATATATATGACCTAATATGCATATGATGATGTACATGATGTTCTAACATGATTATGTATGCAAGATGATGGAGCTAATGCATTTTTTTGTGTGTCTTAACAAGCCACTGAGATGACTGTGGGGACTAATAGAAGAAATGTTAGGAAGAAGAAAATGTTAGTAAGAAGTGAAGAATAGTTAGATGAATTAGGAATGGGATGGATGAAATGGATTGAGATTGATGTAGGATTTTTATTGATAGATTTTGAGCTTTAATTTTAGTGCACAATTATCATCATAGAGCATTTTATTTGGAAATGAATAATAGACACTAAGGTATGACATAGACCAAGGTGTGAAATGTTATCCCTTTGCATAAATAGACACATTGCAGATAAGGAATGCTATGATGTGTACTAGTGACAATAGAACCTTGTCGAAATATGTGAGGAAGTATCCACCAAGCATGTTAGTCTTGATGCAAGAAAGTGTTAGATGACCTTTAACTTGTATAGGATATTTGAATTATGTAAAATGTGTTAGCTCTCAAAAACGCAGGCTAAATACCTCAAGAGGTTGCCAATCTCTTGATACGTTTCAGGGTAACAGACAAGGCCAAAATATTTAGAGCTTCTACTCTTCAGGTGCTGCTAGACCCAGGCGGGTGTACCTACAATAATGAAGCAGACTTGACCAATACTTATTTCCTAAAACAATTTACCCACACTGGCAAACAGGAGTAGATAAATGGGTTTAAATTTGGTATAAATTTAATAAGCAATATCAAGGCAAAAATTTAATATGTTCATATGAAAAACTAAATGAAACTAACAACAAAATGGTAGAGACTAGTGCCTTATTGGGTACACGGAGTCAAATGAAAATCTGAAATGAGTAACTTCTCTCTGGTAGAAATTCAAATTGTTTGGCATATAGGTTTTAAGTTTATAACTGGTATAAACATGCAGGAATATAGCTACTGAGTTCTTCTTAATGATCCAAATGGGATTCACTAATTACTATGATTGATTAAAAGGACTTAATCTTTCCTTGAAAGAACTAATTAATCCAATCACACAGGTACAACAAATGTGCCCTGATAAATTGAAGTATATCCTTGACATATCAGTTTAAATAACTAGAAAACACCAACTTTGGAGACAACATCAGCAATGCTTTCAATTAATATAGCAAACAATTGAAACCAAGAAAATGCCGCAGAATCAAATGATTTCCATTTACATCTCCATTATTTCTTACATGCATCATAGTCTCATACAAAAACCATTCTGTTTTATGTATTTTCTATTCACAATCTGTCTAACCCCCCATTCGCTGTCAAAATTAAGTATTTACACATCAGCAACCTGAAGAGTCGCGTCCCTTCATATTTGCATCTCAGGAAATCCTTACATTCGAGCCTTTACCACTATTCTTTGGACTTCCACGAAGACATCACGTAGTCTCCCCGACGTTCTGAGTCTTTCCGACCACCAAAAGGTTACATATCGCATTGATATCCTGTAGTCATACCGACACTTCAAGTCTCCCTGACGACTATTTTGTATCTTTGCTTATATCGCTATGTTCTCCTATAGTTATACCGATGCTATGTGTCTCTTCGATGGTTATCCCCTTAATCACGAGTATATCGTTGAGACTCACACCAATCAAAACCATCGCTATGACTTAAGGGGTCAGAAAAATGCTCCATAGATTACTTTGTGTCTTACTGAAACATCTTCTCAGGTTCAACTTTTGATCGCCGAGACTTAACAATTTTCCTGCCGATGAAGCAATACTTGACATGACTCTCCTAGCTCTCGCCAATGAAACCTGTCTCGCCGAACTTACCTCCAAGTTTAAATCTTGTCGCCATGACATAGGGGTCGGTAAGACTCCCTGACTTCATTCTAATGGCAACAATGGGACCCACCTTCGGCTTTATTGGCGAGACCAAACAAATGTTGCAAGACATTACACCGATGACTGCTATCTCGGCGACACAACTCTTTTCATTCCAATCAGTATGACTTACAATGGCTCGCTATGACTCATTCCAATGAATATTTTCTCACCGATATGTCCCTATGTCTTCGATCGGTGAGACACAAATGTGATTGCCATGACTTATTCCGATGACCACTGTTTTACCAATAGGACCCCTGCATCACTGAAACTACAAACTGCATCATGCCGATGTGTACTACCAAATTAAATAACATTGGTAAGACTCTCCCGATCTCTTGCCGATAGACCGCAAAAGACACACATTAGTATAAAATGCCTTATGGATCAGGGAGACCCTCACCATCTCTTGCCGATATGACTTATAAGTTCAACGCTTAGGGCCAAGTGAATTTTACGAGGCCAAACAATGAAAATTGACAGAAGTACGGGTAGAAATGTCACTCAGAGCGGATGACATGGACTTCTCGAGAGACTTTACGGGTACAAGAAATCATAAAATTTCTCAAAATTTCACAGTTCTAACAAGATGGAATCCCAATCACACACAAGGAACTTAGTTTCCCTAGTCATATCACTAAGAAAATCCACAAATAACAATCAAAGAGAAAAAGTTCACGATCCATCATCGCTCCTCTAATCACTTGTGGAATTTCTCGAGGTGAATAGTTACATGACCAAAGATAAATCAGATAAAAATGGTAAGACTAGCTGGACAAAATGAGTCAACAACCATTTAGATCTTTCCAATCAATAAGTGTTTGATGATAGGATTGTAAGGATAGTGCCTGGTTTTAGGAAATGAAGCATCTCATATAAGACGTCAAGTTTGGTTTTGATGATGCAACATCGTGTATAAGACAAATGCTAGGATTATGTTTGGTTTCAAGAATGAGACATCTCATATAAGATGCTTGGTCTAGTTACAAGGATCAATAACCTATATAAGACAATTGATAGGATTGTGCCTAGTTTCAAGAATGAAACACCTTGTATAAGATGTCTGGTTTGGTTTCGAGAGTGTAATTTCTTGTATAAGACAAATGATAGCTAATGAGGATAACTAATGTTGATAGATAGTAATGATTAGGCAATTGACCAGTTAGGATTGGAGAATAGTTAGATAGTTTGTTTGTAAGCTCGGTTCTCTCTATAAGATATCATGTTTGCGTCTAACCAAAGTGTCAACCTTAGCAAGGGATAATTTATTATGGGATGTGGACTACAATTGACTGAATTTTTATTATGATGGACCCTAAAGGATAGACCTTGGCCTCAGGGGCTCATCAATGATGGCCTTGCCTACGTACATGCGCATAGGCTTCATAGTTAGATTATTTGGATTGACATTAGCACATGCTTGATGAACAATGTTGTTTTTGACTATTTGACATTTTATGACTATTTTTGGACTTTTGAAAGATTTTGGATTTTTTGGGATTTTTCAAGGAATATTTGGATTTTTTTGGATTTTTTTGGATTTTTCTATAGTATTTGGATGTTTTGAATTTTTCTATAGTATTTGGATGTTTTTAGATTTTTTGTAGTATTTGGATGTTTTTGGATTTTATAGTAATAAATTCCTCTCATGCCATGTCCAAGATCCCATGTGAAAATCTAGGTCGAGGGTTTTGCCACCAGTCAGGTACAAAACTAGTTATTATAGATCAAAGCTATGTGGGAAAACTTTATTGTGGGTGGATATGGAAAGGGATAGACGCTAAATTTCAACTATTCTTTGGCCATGAGAATGGTAACAAAGATTTTTTGTGGACAGGTGGAAAGGTGGGATATTATTATGGAAGAGAATATGCTTAGGTTATTATGGGCAAAGTGGAAAATCAAATAGAATGATGATGGATGATAAAGCAAAGACTGATTACACATGGTGCTTGTTTGCTAGGTTTTCACCATGGTACTTATCCAAAGCACCACTGAAACCATTTCCACTATTGGATATATTATCTCTTCACTATTTTTGACTTTTTTTTTTTAAATTGATGTTACACAAGATGCCCGTTTTCCAAGTTTTCATTGGGGTGACGATTTTTTTCTTTTTTTTAATTTTTTTTTAATTTTTTTTAGACTCTTTGAAGACCAGGTATAGTACTTGCAAAGGTGCATGCTATTGGTAGGCTTTGGGAGTGGTTAACCTTCAAGAGTAGCAAGTTGGTATGCACCAGATCCATATGTTGTAATGGTAATGTAAGGACCCAACAAGTTAAGCTCAAACTTTCTAGGCTTTTCCCTATCTAGTTGATTCTTCGAGTTCTCATTTAAGACTAGGTCACCGATGTCAAAATTTCAAACTTGAACTCTCTTATTGTAACTGTGATGGAGATTATTTTGATAATCTTGTAGGTGGATTAATTTAGTTTTTCATCTCTCATCTTGTAACTCTAGTTGATGCAATCTGGATATTTGATAGTCTTCGTCATCAATGAATTGTTGCATGAAAGCTCTTAGGGATGGTAACTCAAACTCAATGGGAAGAATGGCTTCAGATCCAAAAACAAGGGAATATGGAGTGGATCCAATGGGAGTATGAATGCTAGTTTGATAGGCCCATGAGGTAGGATTGAGTTGGATGTGCTAGTCACGACCAATGTCATTGACAGTATTCTTTAAGATTTTGATAATGGTTTTGTTAGATGCCTCAGCTTGACCGTTACCCTAGGGGTAATAGGGAGTGGTGAAGTGGTGTTGAATATGGAATTTCTCACACAGATGATAGACATCTTGGTTATTAAAAGGATGACTATTGTTTGTGATGATAGATTGGGGAACACCGTACTAGAATATGATGTAATTAAGGTTAAACTTGGCTATTTTCTTATCGGTGATATAGGTCATTGATATGGATTCAATCCATTTTATGAAATATTTGATTGTAGTGATAATGAATTTATGACCATTGACAAAAGTATGATGAATCTTTCACATAGGGTCAAGTCCCTATTGAGAGAAAGGCCAAGGTGATGTAACTAGGTGAAGTTCCTATGTAGGTGCATGAACAAGATATCCATGCATCTAGCATTGTCAGTATTTCTTAACAAAGTGATATACACTATGCTCCATAGTGGGCCAATAGTATCTAGTTCACATGAGCTTCTTAGCTAAGGTAGGACCATTAGAGTTAACTCCACATATACCATTGTGTACCTCATGTGAAGCCATTTTTGTATCATCTGAGTTGAGATATATAAGGAGGGTATTGTCTAGGCTATGGCAGTATAGGGTATCACCAATGAGGACGTATCTAGAGGCTTGTCAGATAAAGGTCTTTGTTGGTTGGATCACAAGTTTGGGGGAAGGATTTGGTCATGTAGGTATTTGTAAATGTCTTTGTACCACAAGGAATTAGGACCAACAATTTCACACACAATCTCAGACTCGGGGATATCGAACGCAGGGATCAAAAGTTGTTTCACCAAGAACTCGTATCGAGGTGCATTTTTAGGTATGTCCAAGAGAGATCCTATGGTAGCCATTGCATCTACTACTTTGTTCTGAATTCTAGGAATTTTCTTGAAGACAATGACATCAAAGTATTTCTTGAAACTATTGACCATTCTTTTGTATGACATGATATTTTCATCTTTCGTGTCATAATCATCATTAACTTATTGGACCACTAATTGAGAATCACCATAGACATGAAGGTTGTTGATTTTCCATTTGATAGCCATTCATAGTCTTGTGAGCAATGTTTCATATTCAACCATGTTATTGGTACATAGGAATGCTATCCTATATGACTTAGGTATTTTGTCTCCTTGTGGTGTGATGAAAAGGATTCTAGCCCCAGAACCATGATGTTTATAAGTTCCATCAAAGTATAAATTCCATGTGGTAGAAGTCTCTAATGTGAAAATTGATTCATCAAGAAAGTCAAATACCAAAGGATGATATGTTGTGGTAGGAGCATCTACAAGTTAATCAACTATCACTTGTCCTTTTATGGCTTTACAATCAACATATTCAATATCAAATTCACTCAGGATCATTACCTATTTTTCCAATCTACCTGTGAGAGTTGCTTTATTGAGGAGATATTTTAAAGGATCTATCTTTGCTACAAGCTTTTTCTAATGATTTAGCATATAGTGTCTAAGCTTTTCAGTGGAAAAGACAACTGCAAGACATGCACACTCGATAGGACTATAATTAAGTTCATATCCCACAAGTGTACGAATGATGTAGTATATGGCTCTTTTCTTTCCATCTTCATCATTTTGTGCCAACAGGGCTCCCAATGTCGATGGTGTAGTTGATATGTATAATAATAATGGTTTGTAGTCAATGGGATGCATGAAAATTGGTGGTGATAATAGATAATATTTGATTTGTTGAAATGATTCTTGACACTCATCAGTCCATATGAATGGGACACCTTTGTAGAGTAAGTACTGAAATAGATGACACTTATCACCAACTAAGCAATGAATCTTCAAATTGATTATAGTTTTCCCATGAGACTACATAACTGAGTTAGATCTTTTGGTGGAGGCATGTCTATGATAGCTTTTACTTTTACTTGGTCGGCCTCAATACCTTTGTGCCACATAATTATATCTAAGGATTTTATCATAAGTCACCCCAAAGACACACTTTTTTGAATTTAGTCTTACTTTGTATTCCTTCAATCTTGTGAAGATCTTGTCTAGCACATTTAGATGGATATCTCTTGTGATTGATTTAGCTAGTAAGTCATCGAACATAGTCCTCCATGAGTGTATGCATCATGTCATGAAAAATTGTAGGCATAGCCCTTTGATATGTTGCTCTAGCATTCTTAAGGCCAAAGGGAATGACATTCCAATAGTAAATACTCCAAGGACAAGTAAATGATATTTTATGTTGGTCCTCAATGACAATCCTAATTTGATTACAGCCTAAAAATCCATCCATAAGTTATATCATTTCATTTATCGCCATGAGGTCTACTATGATGTCGATATTTGGTAATAGGAAATCATCTTTAGGAAAGGATTTATTTAGATCTCTAAAGTCTATATAGATTCTAATCCCTCTAGTTGCTTGATTATAGGCACAAGATTTGAAGTCCATTCTACATAATCTATAGATCGGATGAAGCCAACATCCAGTAACTTCTTCAGCTCAACCTTTACTATGAGAACCATCTAGGGATACATTTTCCTTAACTTTTGTTTGACTGGCTTTGCATTTGGGAAAAGAGGGAAATGTTGCAAAAATAGCTAAAGATCCAATCCAGGCATATCAGAATAAGACCAGGAAAAGTTGATTTGTCTCGTAGAAAAGAAGTTCATGAACTCTCATCTTTCAATCTTGTTTAATGATGCTACAAAGTGTATGATTCTAGGATTATCAGTTGTACTGATGTTAAGTTCCTCTAATTTCTCTGCTAAAAAGGTGATCTCTCTTGACTTATGGGTATTACATATATTCCTTCACCCTTGGGTTCCTTGGAGAGGTTTCCACAGTCCTCGAATACATCCTTCCTTTTTACTTTTTCATGGTCTAAAGGCATCTTTCAATTTTCACCTAGAGACCTATTCTTTTTTATTTTGTCATTTGTGTGACTAGAGGACGGAATGGACTCCCCAAAGTAAGTTGTGGCATCAAGATATATGGTGAATTTGGCTTTGTGATCCCCACTAGGTATACCTTCTTGAACTCCCATAAACTCAGCTATTGCTTCGTTGTTCTCAAATATATCCAAACTCGGGGGTCCTTGTTGGTCTCACCATATCAATTGCAGGTGAACTAGAGGTAAGTCATCATCAATATCAACATAACTCAAGGATAAGGTAGATATGGTATAGAATAAGGAATTTTCAGGGTCCCAAAAGGTCTCAATCCAAGCCTAGCCATTAGGGTGTTGGTCTTCGAGAAGGTTAATCTTGATTATTTCCCTAGAAGTCTCAACATCATTAGAAACATTAGCATCCTCACTTGATAGTAACTTAGTATGAGGAGCAGCCACTTTTAATGGTTTGTATCCAACCCTTTATTCTTTGGTAACTTGTTAGGTAGTAAGGGCTTTGTCATTCCTTGCTTATGTGTGCCAAGTCCACTATGTCCATCCTAGCCCTTTTGTTTCATAATCTCAAAACCTTTCCAATACTGGTCAACTAGTAATTGCGTAGGTTTAGTGTCTTCTTCATCCTTATAGATCTAGGTAGAAATGTCCTCAACTATAGAATCTTTGCTTAACTCACCCCACTTGGGGAAGTTAGTGGGAGGTTGGTGAATGATGACTTTGGGATCCTTTTGTAGAGGATATAGTTTTCCATAAGAATTTTTGGTGATGTAGGTAGTTTCCCAATACAAAAGGAACTCTCAATGTTGTACTCTCCACATCCTTGGTCATGGATCTAGACCTTACCTTCAGGAAGGGGATTGGATGGAGTGGAAGATGTGGATAATGAGGTAGGATTGATGTAATGTGATGATGAAAATGGAGAGGATTCCTAATTGATAGGCACTCAATGTTCACATGTTCCCTTCATACTACTATAGTATTGGAATGGATTGAGATTTCTTGCTATTGTGATTTTAGTGCCATTATACAGGAATTTTAGGAATTAGTGATAGGTGGAAGGGACAACCTTCATGGCATGGATCCATGGGTGGTTCAGGAGAAGTTTATATGGTAAGTCGAGATACAGAACTTGGAACATAGTGTCTTGAACAATCAGACCAACTCTTATGGGAAGTGTGATTATGCCCTTCAAAGAGTGCTCTAAATCATCATAATCCTTTATGATAATCCTCTTAGATATGTCTATACAAGCCACAAAGAATCCAATGTTGTAACCATTTTTAAAGTACAGATGTTTAGACCCACTCCACTATCTATCAAGACTTGTTTGATCTTATGTTTGTTGATGAATACTTCGAGGTGTAATGGATCATTATGACGATGTTTTTACAAGGGGAGATCATTCTTGATAAATGTTATGTGATGTGTGGTATCTAAGTATCCCACCATGTCTTGGAATTAATTGACATTAAGGTCTATGGGGATTGAAGAATCCTATAAGGCTTTATAGAGAATGGATTTATGTAAAGGAGATATGTGAAGTAGCTCAAGGATACATATCTATGCAGGGTTTTTCCCTAGATGATCTAAAAGGTTATATTGAATCTTCAGTTGTGGATAAAAAGTGGTTGTTAGATGTTGTGGTGTGTTACTGATATGTGGTTGTCATTAATGTCAACACTATTAGCATTGTTGTATTAGAAGTTGTATATGTCGAGGATATTGAGAAAATTGTAATAAGAAGTGCTAAAGGTTGTTAGTGGTGAAGTGAAGTTATTTCTATCACTGTGTTCAGTAAGTTGTTGTTCAGAGGTTGTGGATTAAAGGGTGTCTTGTTGAGTATATCTAGTTTATCCATGTCAAGTTTCAGAGATCCATGTGAAGATTTGATCAAGTTATGGAGATCTGTATTCTGACATTTTTTCTGTTACTTCAGTTTGTGTTCCTAAATGAAGATCATGTGATTTCAGTAAGTTTAGTTGTTTTGGATGCCTCTTTGATGTTTCATGATGCTTGTGGATGTTTCTAGTTTGTGCTCTACTTGTGTTGTACATCTGCATTGATCGTCGTGCTTGTGATTCGAGATTTTCTCTTGTGTGTTCATGTTTTTCATGTTCTTGGCCGACAAGGTGTTGAAGTGTGTTGTGGATCCTCAAGGAGTAATTAACTGAAGTAGTTCATGTTTGAGGATGTTATTTTCGGTCTTCACTATGTTGTGGCTGACCTTGGATGATTCACATGATTAATCTTTATTTGATCTGAGCTAACTGTTTGTATTCATTTTATTATGTCTTTGGAGCCAACTTATAGCGATGTAATCTCTTGTTGTGGATATATAAGAACAATTATTTTATCATTTGGAAGTGTGAATAAGAGTGCAAGTGTGAAGTGTGCAAGTCCTATGTGTGAATATTGTTCATATCTTTCGAAGGCAGAGTAGAGAGTGAAGAAGAGTGAAGAAGAGTGAAGAAGTGTTCATGTGCTTAACTAGAACTATAACTAGGCATTAGCAAATGCTATTTTCTCAGTTCAAAGTCTGATGGATTTAATCAGAATCTTTATGCAAGACAGTGTATCTTCCTTTGGGTAGTAAGCCTATTTTTAATTGAACAGTGAGCTCTAGGTAGTGTGCCTGAATGCATGTGCATTCCCCATTCATATTTATTTATACTTTTAACATGGTATAATCTTGTGGAATTACCTCCACCGTGGTTTTTCCCCTAACAGGGTTTCCACGTAAAAATCTTGGTTTTATGTGTGATTTTGATGTGTTGTCCATTTACTCTTTCATAATTAATTATCAGATCTGAGAATAAGGTTAATAAGTTGAATAAGTTTGAAATTCGGTGACAACTGATTCACTCCCCCTCTCAGTAGTCTACCCTTGTGTTGCCAACAATTGGTATCAGAGTAGGTTCCTTGGAAGAAGTTTTACGGCTTGAGGTGATCTAGGATGGTGACTTATAAGAAGGATAGTCCTAGATTTGATGGAACAAATTGTTCTTTGTGGAAGACTCGAATGGAGTGCCATTTGCGATGCATTGGTGAACCCTACTGGAGCATTACAAAAAATATATATGGTCCTACTACTTCTACTGAGATCAAGGATGTTGAGTATAATATCAGGGCTAAGGAGGCATTACTGAGTGCTTTGACTGATACTGAGAAGACAAATGTGATGGATCTGAAGATTGCTTATGAGATTTGGAAAAAGTTGGAGACCTTGTATGAAGGTGATGCTAATGTGAAGATTGCTAAGCTAGAAAGTCTAAAAGGAAAATTTGAAAATTTGAAAATGGGTGATGATGAAAATGTTAGTAGTTTCATGCAAAGAGTGAATGAACTTGTGTGTGGTATAAGATGTGTTGGTGGATAGATAGACGAATTAGAGATTGTTGCTAAAGTGCTTAGATCCTTGCCTGATTCTTACAAAGTTAGGGCTAGTGCTATTGAAGAGCTCTAAACTATGACAAATGTTACTAGACATATGTTGATTGGTAAGCTTATTGCTTTTGAGTTGAGTGAATTTGGTGATGCCCTTCCTAAGGTTGGATCTGCATTCAAGGCCACTACTTCTGGAAGAGATAAATAGAGATATGATTTGGGAAAATTTTCATCAGGAAAGACATTCAAGTATGAGGATGAAATGAGACAACTCGATGAAGAAGAAAGAGAGCTTGAAGAACTTGAAGCATTGATTATGAAAAGAGAAGCTAGAGGACAAGGTAAGTATAAGGGGAAGTTGCCTATTAAATGTTTCTCTTGCAATAAGATAGGTCATTTTGCATCAAGGTGTCCTGAGAGAGTTTCCAAGCCAAGATTTAACAAGCCTAAATTCCAAAAGAAGTGTTACTATGCTGCTAATGAAGGTGTGACAGATGATGAATCTGACAAAGGAAATGCAAGTGAAGATGAATTTGTGTTTATTGCTATCAAGGAAAATAATCCTATGTCTATTGAATCTGCTAGTTGTAAAAATGTGGGGAAATCCCTACCTGCTCGAGTTGAAGAGAAAGATGAATGGGTAATTGACAGTGGTTGTTCTCATCATATGACAAGAGATAAAGGTAAGTTTGTGAGATTTGGTGATAATACAGCTAGTGTGATCCATGGAAGAGGATGAATTTCTCTTGATGGTAAGCATAATACTGATGATGTCTTATATGTTAAAGGTTTGAAGCATAATCTTTTAAGTGTTGGATAGATGGTTGATAAGGCATACAATCTTCAGTTCATGGATGGTAAGTGCAAAATATTGGGAAATTCTAGAAATGTGATTGCATCAGGTACAAAAAAAAAAGGTAATATTCTCCACCTAAGTGCTGCTAGTAAAAGTTGTTTGATTGCTCAAATTGATGAAAGCTGGTTGTGGCATAGAAGAATGTGTCATGTTAACTCTGATAATATTGTCAAGATAAGTTCCACTAAGGCTGTGAGAGATCTTCCTAAGTTGATGAAACCTACTAATGCCATATGCAAAGAATGTCAGTTAGGAAAGCAAACAAGAATTTCATTTTGAAGTAAACAACAAAATTCAAATGGATTGTTGGATCTTGTGCATACTGATTTGTGTGGTCCTACTAGAGCTAGAAGTTTACAAGGATATAGGTATTTCATGTTGCTTATTGATGACTATTCAAGGATGATGTGGGCTACTTTCTTAAGGGAGAAATTTGAAGCTCTGGAAAATTTCAAGATCATTAAGGCTATGGTTGAGATAGAGACAGGTCTAAAGGTTAAATGCCTAAGATCAGATAGAGGTGGTGAATTCACTTCTGGTGAGTAATTCTTTTTGTGAAGAACATGGAATAAAGAGACAGTTATCTACACCGTGGACCCCTCAACAAAATGGAGTTGTGGAAAGGAAGAATAGAACAGTTCTAGATGCTGCTAGAACCATGATGTTGGAAGGAAATGTACCTCATATCTACTGGAGAGAAGTTGTGAGTATCGTTGTGTACACAATTAACCGGGTACAAATCAAAGGTGATACTAGTAAGACTCCTTTTGAGCTATGGACTGGTCAAAAGCCTACTGTTAGATATTTCAAGATCTTTGGAAGCAAGTGTTATATCAAAAGAGATGAAGATATAGGAAAGTTTGATGCTAGGAGTGATGAAGGAATCTTTCTAGGTTATGCTACTAAAAGCAAGGCCTACCGGTGTTACAATAAGAGATTGAAGAAAATGGTTGAAAGTGAAAATGTTAAGGTTGATGAAGACATAGTTGCACCATCCAAAACCTGTGGATATGATTCTGATGATCAGAATGTTAGTACAAACAAAAGCCAGACTTCAATTCAAGGCCAAATCATTCTGGTGAATCAAGAAGATCAAGAGGAAGGAGAAATCGGTGGAAGAACATAAGAGAGATCAGAAGAGCTTGAAGTTGAAGAACATTCTAAGAAGACTCTAAGGTATGTGAGATTGAATCATTCAGAGAATCAAATCATACGTGATAAGAACAAAGGTGTCCAAACTAGGAGAAAGATTGCAGAAGAATATTGTTTGATTTCAAAGATGAGCCTAACAATGTGAATGAAGCATGCAAATATGAACATTGGGTTGAAGAAATTAAAGAGGAACTACATCAAATTGAAAAGAATGATACATGGATTTTTGTTCCCAAACCTAAGGATAAAAATGTAATTGGAACTAAATGGGTCTTTAGAAAAAAATTGAATGAACAAGGTGAAGTGGTTAGAAACAAAACAAGAATGGTATGTAAGGGATATTCACAGATGGAAGGTATTGATTTTGAAGAAACCTTTTCCCTTGTTGCTATAATTGAAGCTGTGAGATTGTTTCTTACTTATGTTGCTTACAAAGACTACAAATTTTATCAAATGGATGTCAAGTCAGCTTTTCTAAATGGTGAATTGGAAGAAGAGGTGTATGTTGAACAACCGGATGAATACTGGTTGACTGATTAGGGAGATATGGTATGTCATTTGAAGAAAGCATTGTATGGACTCAAACAAGCCCCTAGAGCATGGTATGCTAGATTGGATAAGTACTTGGTGAAGCTTGGATTTAACAAAGGTACTGCTGATAGTAATTTGTATTTCAAGAATGATGATAAAGATTTGATTGTGGAAGTCTTTGTTGATGATATCATATTTGGAGGAGATGATAGCTTGTGCATGAAGTTTGTTGATGAGATGCAGAATGAGTTTTAGATGTCAATGATTGGAGAGATGAAATTCTTCTTGGGATTGCAAATTACTCAGTTAGATAAAGGGATATTTATATCTCAGTCCAAGTATGTGAAATAATTGCTAAAGAAATTTGGTATGAAAGATTCAAAACTAGTTGGTATACCCACGGTGACCAGATGCAACTTGACAACTGATGATGATTATCCGAAGGAAAATCAAATTAGATACAGATCAATGATCGGTGGATTACTCTACTTGATTCAAACTAGGCCTGATATCATGAATGTTGTATGTATTGTTGCAAGATTTCAAGCTGATCCTAAAGAATCTCATGTGACTACTGTGAAGAGGATTTTCAAATACTTGAAGGGGACAGTTGATTTTGGTTTATGGTATCCTAAATATGATGATCTTACTTTGAGTGCCTTTACTGATGTTGATTGGGCAGGAGATGTGAATGACAAGAAAAGTACTAGTGGAGGAGCATTTTTCTTGGGAAAGAAGTTGATTTCATGGTTAAGCAAAAAGCGGAATGTTATTTCTATATCTACTACAGAGGCATAATACATTGTTGCTGCTAATAATTGTACTCAAGTATTGTGGATGAAGCAAATGTTGAAGGATATTAGAGTTGTGTATGATGAGCCTATTGTTATATTTTGTGATAACTCAAGTGCTATTAACATTTCTAAGAATCTGGTGCTTCATTCCAAGACCAAGCATATATCTATCAAGTTTCACTTTTTGATAGAGAAAGTAAGTGAAAAGGAAGTCAGATTGGAGTATGTGCCTACTAAGGAGAAGATTGCAGACATATTTACCAAGTCGTTGCCTAAGGATACTTTTGAGTATCTTAGAGGGAAGTTAGGGGTGATTACCCCTCCTAATCAGAACTAAGGATGCATTGATTTGCATCAATCTGTGAATTTCATGATCATATTTTGATCTGGATTGATGTTGTGGTGGCTGCTACTCTGGGGGAGTATTTAGATGTTTAGATGTTTAGGCATTCAGATATGTGGTTCAGAGCTTGTATAGAAGATATATTTGTCATTGATTTCAAAGGGGGAGAAGAATCATGTGAAAAATCTTTGTGGGGAGAAGAAATGAGGAGAGCAGAGTCAAAACCTAAGGGGGAGTAAGTCTAGTTGTGTTGATGGTATTTTTCACATCATTTGTTGTCATCAATGCCAAAGGGTGAGATTGTTGGATGTTGTGGTGTTTTGTTGATATGTGGTTGTCATTGATGTCAACACTATTAACATCATTGCATTAGAAGTTGTATATGTCAAGGATATTGAGAAAATTGTAATAAGAAGTGTTGCAGGTTGTTAGTGGTGAAGTGAAGTTCTTTCTGTTGGTGTGCTCAATATGTTGTTGTTCAGAGGTTGTGGACTAAAGGGTTTCTTGTTGAGTATATCTAGTTTATCCACGTCAAGTTTTAGAGATCCGCATGAAGATTTAATCAAGTTATGGAGATCTATTTTCTGACAATTTTTTTGTTAGTTCAGTTTGTGTTCCTAAATGAAGATCATGTGATTTTAGTAAGTTCAGTTGCTGCAGATACCTCTTTGATGTTTCATGATTCTTGTGGATGTTTCTATTTCATGCTCTATCTATGTTGCACATCTGCATTGATCGTCGTGCTTGTGATCCAATATTTTCTCTTGCGTGTTCATGTTTTTCATGTTGTTGACCGACAAGGTGTTGAAGTGTGTTGTGTATATTCAAGGAGTAATTAATTGAAGTGGTTCGTGTTTGAGGATTTTATTTTCAATCTTCACTATATTGTGGCCAACCTTGGATGATTCGCACGATTAATCTTTATTTGATCTGATCTGACTATTTGTATTCATTTTATTATTTCTTTGGAGCCGACTTATAGCAATGTAATCTCTTGTTGCGGATATATAAGAGCGATTATTTTATCATTTGGAAGTGTAAATAAGAGTGCAAGTGTGAATTGTGTGAGTCTTATGTGTGAATATTGTTCAGATCTTTCAAAGGTAGAGCAGAGAGTGAAGAAGAGTGAAGAAGATTGAAGAAGTGTTCATGTGCTTAACCAGAACTGTAACCAGGCATTAGTAGATGCTATTTTCTCAGTTCAAAGTCTGATGGATTTAATCAGAATCTTTTTGTAAGATGATGTGTCTTCCTTTGGGCAGTAAGCCTATTTGTAATTGAGCAGTGAGCTCTAGGAAGTGTGCTTGAATGCATGTGCATTCCCCATTCATATTTCTTTATACTTTTAATAGGGTATAATCTTGTGGATTGAACTCCATCGTGTTTTTTCCCCTAACAGGGTTTCCACGTAAAAATCTTGGTGTTATGTGTGCTTCTGATGTTTTGTTCATTTATGCTTTCATAATTAATGATCAGATATGAAAATAAGGCTAATAAGTTGAATAAGTTTGAAATTCGGTGACAACTGATTCACCCCACCTCTCAATTGTCTGCCCTTTTGTTTCCAGCAATGGCTCCTTATAGGGTCACTTTCAATATCTAGGTTGTAACAACACATTCTAGATTCTTCTTCTTGATGGTGATTATGGATACATTATTGTTAGATGGTTGGATACAGTTAATTGTGTACTCATACACAATGTGGGTAAAACTGGCTTGATCCTTTGCATTGGTTCCTTAATTGGAAGCTTTTCCTGACTCATGATTTTGTAGCCCCCCTTTGAAAATGGTATGATCTATGTTTGAGGACCCTTGTGAATTGTCTATAGATATGTCACCTTGGTCTATAAGATCCTGAATGATGTTTTTGAGTTTGAATCATGATGAGTTCTTATGTCCTTTTGTTATATGGTACTCGCAAAAGTCATTGTCACTCCACTAGGCCAATTTGAAGGGTCTTGGTTTGTAGTGCCTGAATTCTAAAATTTGGATGACATGTGATTGCAATAGTTTCTTCAAAATTGACTCAATGGATTCCACCAGGGGTATGTACATTCATCTTTGAGGATTAGTCCTTTAAGGACCTCATCATTGTGGATTGTTTTGGACCATGTTTGTTGATTGTTCATGATTTTGTAGTTGAGGACCATTTTTCGATGTAGAGGATACCTTGAGACTAATGATAGGGTGTCCTTTGTTTATCACTTTTGTGTCTACTATCTCGTCATTTGTGACATTCTTATTTCTAGACCAAAATTTTCTTTTTTCACTAGAAGTTCTTGGGTTGTTTTGATTCTCTCTAAAAAAAATTGACTAAACCTTTTACAACAAGTTCCTTCTCAATGGAAACACCTTTCTTGATGACTTCCTCAAATGAATTGCAATAGTGAATTTGGAGCTAGTAGATTATTTCTGAATTGAGATTTTCCATAAAAATGTGCACCAACTATTTTTTCAAGTATTTGACATAGGAATTTTCTAGCCATACTTCTCCATCTCTAGAGGAAAGAGGTGAATGATTATCCTTCTTTTTGTTTCATTTGGCACAATTTGACTATGGTTATGATGGAACCCTCAAGAAATTTCTTGTTCCATTTTAAACCCTTACTACATTTAGATGCAGGGTTGTTATCTGAGGGTTTAGGGTTTTATTCGTTATAAGTGCTTACAATGTTCTATTTGGTCATTGACTCTCTATTACCCATTGCCAGTAATTTTAAAACATCTTATGTCATTCACTACCATCTGGTAACCGGACCCCCTTAGGCCTAAGTTCGAGTCTTTTATTTTATAAAGACTAAGTAAGGGATCTTTTTGGCCTTTACATCCTTCGTATTTCATGATTTGAAAAGTCTTAAGCCAATTATTCTTGTGTCATCCTAGAGAGTCCCCTCTTTTAGAACAACTTAAGTGCATGTGCTTAAATTTTCCACTTAAGTCCCAATTGCCCTCATAACTTTATCGCTCATCGCTGATCTATTCACAGGTACATACCTTGAATTAGCGACGAGCGATGGAAAGGTGTTTTCTTTAACATCGTTCATCACTAATGGCTTTTGAGCCTTCGAATTTGTAATAGTGATGAGCGATGCTTCAAACCTTTTGATCTTATTGTTCATCGTGGATGGTCATAAAATGATAAACTTGGATCAGTGATGAGCGATACAGTGTAATTTCCTTTATATTGTGTGATCCTGGATATGCTTTAAATGTAAAACCCACATTAACGATATGCAATGAACACTATGAATGTTCTAAATTCTCTCATCACTAATTGCTCACACAATGTATGAGGAGAATTAGCAATGAGTGACGGCCTTATGTTATATCGCTCCTCATGAATTCATTTCAAAACTTAAGCTCTGAACTAGCGATAAGCGATGGTGTCCTCTAAAAGGTTTTTTCTTTCACTTATTTGATGTGATCCTATGAGCAATGTCTTTTGTGTCATTTATTTTGTGCAGGTGTACGTGTCTACATATGATACCTCCATAATATCTCTCGTCACCAATAGGAGCCTCAGGGAAAAGTTTGAATTAGCGATGCACAATGAAGGGACATCTGCAATAAGAGATGACTATTGATGGAACGAGCATCATGGAAGGATCCTGAGTATTTTGCATAAAGCAAAAAGGAATGTAGCAAAAAACTGAGGAACCATTGATGAAGTTTTAAAGCAGGATGATCCAGTGGACTAAAAATCATCGCATAAATACCTTCATCGCTAATTACACCCTAAAACCTGGGGAAGATCAGCGATGAAGTGATGAAACGTATAACAAAAGATTCTCTTTGAGATGAACCAATTTTGTGTACTTCGTCAATATTAATGAAAGCATGGATTATGTTGGTGATACATGTTGATTGACAAATCACAACACTTGAGCTAGCATTGCTATTTTCTATGAGAAAGTTGTTAAAGCATAAAAAATGAGGCTCAAATCACCATGGATGAAGTTTTAAACACTTTAAAATCAACATATTAGATTCAAAACTGAGTTGTCAAGTTATCAGCTCGCTCGCATGAAGAGCTATGGGATCATTAATTTTGCATGCTTAAAATTGCCTATTTAATACAGATGGTTTGTTATTCTTTTCCATCACATTTCATTCTGCAGTAAATGAGAGGCATGGGTTAATAAGGAAGTGTGTGAGTACTAAATGTTCCTGAGTAAGAGTCTTGTCCTAGTTGATTAGATCTGCCATGGAAATTCTGAAATCTAAGGAATTGAGTTTGCTTGAGTCTGAGAGAAATACTTCTGAAGATGAGATTGAAACACAAGGATCTCTTGATACGCCAAAAGAAAGAATGGAACTTAGGAAATTCAAGGAGTATAGTAACACGGAAAATTACAGTCCATGAAACCAGATAGTTTCAGAAGAATTAGTCAAACATAGGGAGAAGAGGATGGTGGAATATGAAAAGAAGGAAAGAAGAGAGAGTGACCACTGTAAAGCTTATTCGAAAGAATTTAATTCTCCATGTGATGTTTCTAATAACCCTTCATACAGTGATGGTGAAACTGATCTAGAGGGTGATTATTATCCCCTCTCCCTAGTACTATCAAGGAATTCTAACAAGGAGGCGATGACAGTTTCTCCAGTCCCACCATGAGCAAAACATTGGTGAGTATCCTCTGATGTCAATGACTTAGAGTGATGACTGCGCCCTATTTTTGTTTTTGATGAAACCATTCCCTTTCTATTAGGATTGTCCTATTCAACACTCATGTGATTTCTTGTTTCTAGTGCTGAGGTGGAATGTTTTTGGGTTGGTATATAGGAGAAGTGCCAGACTAGTTAGCCTTGGCGGCATGTATGTTGTTTCCAGAAAATATACAAGTTTGTGTTGGAGCTGCTATTGGAGGATCTTCTTTGGTCAATAAGGATGAGAATTCAACATGGTTGCAACAAACTCTGCCTTTTGAGGAGCTGACATGTCTTCATTCAGGGAATATGGAATGTGGTCTTTTAATCTTCCATTTTCCTTAGATGATTGCATGTAACAAACTAAGAATATCTCAAATTCTGGTGCAAATGAAATGAAATGTAAATATAATTAAGCCTGGCGCTTGTTGCTCCCTTGTTCTATAAAAGGGATTTTAGGGCTTATTACATGGTTCGGATTCTAAAGTCTCAATAGGTTTCTAGGTGAAAGCTAAGTTTAGGAAAGGCACTTTGAATAGAATACTAGAAATAGATCAATAGTTTGTCTTGGATGAAAAATCCTGTATGTAGTGATCTTAAATAAGTTTTATAGAAATTACTGATATCGAAACAAATATTAGTCTAGAAGCAGATAATCTCCTATGTATGTTCCTTACAAGTTATAAATGAGAAATACTAATGGTGTTATCATTTGTCTTCAAATATTTCATTTGAATGTATTACTCTGTTTTCACTTTTTAATTCAAGGAGTTAATTAAAATGCTTGAATAGGGTTATAAACTTTGTAAGGAATGGCTTAGGATTCATAAGAAGTAAATGTTTCAGGCACAATGAGCTTTCATAAATGCAAAGCAATATGAAAATATTTTGTTTCTTTCTAAATTGAGTAATTTATAAATTATTGATCCTTACATACTCGACTCTATTGCTCCAATTGATGAGACACTGGTCATTTTTGTCAGAAAATCTTGCATAAAATGAACAGATAGTGTTCCCAGACCTAGACTTAAGATAAGACAATCTTCAATTAAAAATCTTTCCAAGGATAATATTAGTGGAATTATTCCCAATTCCTAGCAAATAGCTAGTCACTCACTTGAAAATCTGCCAAATCTTCAGTGAGATGGATTTTATTTGCAATAAGTAGGAATCAATATGCATATAAATGTATAACTAACTAAATATACTTCATGAAAACACAATTGTGATCACCCTCCTAGGTTTCATAGAGCCTGAAGTGAAGGAGTATGGATCATAAAATTCTATGCTCATTATGTTGGCCACTAACCTAGTAGTTCTTCATCATAGGAGTTGGCTACTTTTTAGAGAATTACTTGGTTCTACTGGAAAAATCACCAACAGAAATGGTGAATCCACTGGGGATACTTTGAATCTCTAGTTCCAGACTATCAGAGTCAGGAATTTGCTGAATCTAAACATTTGGTTTAGATAATGAGGAATTTTCAGACCTAGAAATGTTTCTGTTGAGCGAGATTAAAAGGATATATGTGTGACTCTGCTATGGCAGAAAACCCAAAAGGACATTCATCCTTAAAGGAGCTTCATATTGCTTGAAGTTCAATCCTCTATGAAAAGAGGTGGTGAATCTATCAAAAGAACTTGATGAAGATGTGAAGAACTTTTCAAATCTACAATTATTTCCATTTAGGAAAAAGGAACTTGTAGCAGTTGTAACATATCCAGGTATTCTTCAGTCTTTGGTTTTTAAGAAATATAAATTTGTATATGAAAACCATATTTGTAAGACTTGAAAATTTGATTCCCTATTGAGTGATTGAGCACTAGGGAAGGGAATAGTAGTGATAGGCTTGCATACTTCTGTATTACTAGAGTGTAGTATTTATTATGAAGTAATGTATGCAATATTTTTGAAGAAGCACATTTAGAAGATCTTAAGCAAGTAAAGATAAAATGTTCATTGTAAGGGCTTAAAATCATGTTGTAAAAGATGTTTGAGTTGCCCGGTGTAACTGCATAGTGTAAGAAGGCTTATAGAGCTGTAAGAAAATGTATCATCAACCTATGCATCCCTGTGTGGACCCAAATGTAACAATGCATAGTGCTCAGCCCTTGTCATGTAATAAAAGAAGTTTCAGCATTAAAAGGTACATGGCCATAAATTTTGATGACATTTGTGGTTACCCAAATGTTATTCTACCTGATATACGAAATGAGCTACCAAAGTTCAGTAGTACGAAGTGAGAATCAACAAGTAAGCATTTGCAACAATTCAACAATTTAATGGATGACTTTGAGGTAGATCATGAGGATGTAATCATGAGGTTGTTTGTTCAGTCTCTAAAAGGAGATTCAAGAGATTGGTTCTCTGATTTCCCCACATGCTTTGTCTATTCTTGGAGTGAGTTCAAAGTAGTGTTCATGGAACAATTTGGTGAAAGAATTAATGCTAGTTCTCTGCTCAATAAATTTATGAACATTGAGAAGGAAGAGGACAAGCTAGTCCCAGCTTTTAACCAAAGATTTACTAAAACATTGAAGGATGTTCCTAAGATTCTAGAACTAAGTGATGCAATGTGTTTGGTTGTTTATTTGGGAGCTTTTGATAATAAGATGAGCTATCTGCTGAGAGATAAGGATCCTAAAACCTTGCATCAAGCATATGGGATGGCCATGAATATTGAAAACAACCTAAATTATGGAATGCATAAGGGTCATTTGAATACAAGTGTTTGCTGCCATAAGACACCAAGTATTGATAAAAGATGTAGGTTAGAAGTTAAAAATGAATATCAAAACACTTACACCCGTATTGTTTCAGCTTACACAACATTCTATAATGTTGATCACATGGACCCCCAAACACATCATCAAGAAACTATCACGTCTTTAGATTGCAATGATAATAATTTTGCTGCTCTATATGAGTCAAGTAGTGAGATATCACATGAAGAAGAAGAAAGCAAAGCAAAGGTTGAAGATGTATACTTCAATGAAGCAAATTGATGGTATGGTTTCAGTTCTCTTGAAAAATCCACTACCTATGTTCCTATGGATGATATAAGACTGAGCATTCAGTCTGATAATTTTGAACATAGTTGCAATATTTATGAGTCCTCTTGTTGTAGTAATGATTATGGTGTTATGGAAAATTCTCTGTTGATTGTGATTATCCTCATGGATTCAAGATGGAATCATTTGATGCACATGAGAAATGTGTTGATAATAATGGGAATGCATGTTTGTTTGAGAAGGAACAACTTTCTTCTTGTGAAGAAATTTTAGATGTATCTGAGGATGAAAATGTGTCTAGTTGCTTTTCTAGTGATTATAGTAAATTTAAGTGCAATAATGACTTGAAGGATTTGGACCTTCATGATGAGGAGTTTCTTATGTCAAAAATGAATGTAAGGGAGAACCCCTTATTTGATGAGTTTCACTTTTCATTAGAAATGAAAAATGATGATTGTTGACAACGGTTTTACTCGCAGTAAACAGATCGAATAAAATCTCCACAGACAAGACTATGAAGAGCCTATCCTTCTTGAAATACATGGAACAAAGACAACCTAAGGGAAAATTTTGCATTCACAGAACAAAGATTGACTTTCATTCAATCCCAAGTCTTTGATAACTAGGTCATGGTTGCACTAGGGTCACTCTCGGGTAATGATGTGATAATTGTTGTTAATCTCAAAGGGACTATGGTCATTTCTAGCTTTACTAAGAATTACAAATATTTCACATAAAACTTCATTTCATCATCAAATAATATCATAAAATCAAAAAATTCAACATGATATTTCATGAACATCACAAATTCTTTGCTATTACTTAAGTAGATTTAGCATTAAGCATTCAACAATTTCATGGAAAATAAAATATTTTCAAAAAAATTATTTCCATTCACTTATATTTTTTGGAACATTTTCAAAAATATTAAACATTTATTCTAAAACAAAATATAAAAATACTAAAAAAAAAGTTTCTCCCGGTTATTCTCCATGGATGCCCCAAAGAATTAATCGAAACAAAGCAAACCGCTTTATATTTCACCAGATTGCTTCATAGCTACGTATAAAATGGTGCAAGCTTTTAAAAAGAGAGGGTTTCGTTTATGGACACGGAGTAGGTTTTGTATGCACCCTTAAACGACGCAGCATACAATCTTGTTCGGGCGAACTTACAAAACCAGCTACAAAAGATACTTAGATAAGTAGCTATCCATAAAGCTATGATATCAATTAATGTCTACATGCATACAAAGTTTTACGATGGAATGGTTCGGTAAACAGGAAAAAAGAACAAAACTTAAAAGAAGTTTTTGCTCCTCCGACATCCACAAATTTTGAACATAAAATAAAAATGTGGGAGGAGATGGCCTTTTATAGAAACAAGGCACCTAGAAGTTCAACTTAAAATTTTATCCAGAGAATCAAAAACAACAAATTAAAATGTGTCACGTGGCATGTGCCAACTATCATCAGGAACATTCTAGAATAAGTCAAAGCTTTGACTTTTTCCACAGCAACACATTTCTTCATACTTCAGCATGAATACTTTATCTCCATCAAGGCTACCAACTTCTTTTCAAAATACCAGAATGAGAAACACCTACCGGGACTAGGATCAACTTGTAGATTAAAAAAAATAAAAATAACAAATGAACTCCATTATATTTTTGGTATCTGGTATCTGGTTCTTTTCGTGTTCGCTTATGACTTAGGTTTTAGAATCCTTCCTTCTTTCTTTAATTGGTACTCTCAAAAAGCCCTTAATACTTGATGTATGCGCTCTTTTAAAATTATTCGTATTGCTCTCCAAGTGAGCTTGAGCCTGGTATATTCTTTAGTTACTTGAAGTATGATGTCAGTTTTATGTGCTTTGCTTGTTTCATATTTGACTATAACATTTTTGCACTGTATTATTTCATTAATAACCTCTCGTGTCAGCAATTGAACATGATCTTTATTTATCCTTTCTATCCATTCCTTGAAAGACTTGGCTTCCTTTCCCTCTTGTCCTAACGTTTGAGGATCAAAGCCTTGACATGTCAATATTTCAATAAATTCTTGATTCTCGCTAATCAATCTTTTGCACTCAACATTGACTCTTTCAAATCATTCAATGCATTGTATTATCATGTCACCTTCCCATTTTAGTTGTTTCTTCCATTTTCCTGGAAATGAGACTTCAGGTCCTAATATTAAATTATTTTGTATTAACTCTTGGATGTCTAATTGTATGAGAATTTCAATATTTCACCTTTCATCTATGACCTGTTCTTGGAAAAATTTACATTCATCTTCAAATCTTTTCAATTTCTCTTAATGATGATATGCTTCCTTGTACTTTCTTATTGCATCTGTAATAAATTCATCTCCTTGCTTTACCCAGTATTCAATCCATTCTTCAAATATATTCATCTTATGATGAACTGCAACAATGGCATCCACTTTCTCTTGTGACATCAATACCAGATGTTGGGGCAGTTCAGCTTGTTCTCAACCAAATAAAGTCAATGACTTGATAAAATGTTCCAAGGTAGCAACCCGTTCCTTCAATTCCCTTTTCTTTTGTTTATATTTTTGTTCTCTGGAAACAGTAGCATTTAAATTTACTTTTATTTCATTTAATTCTTGTTGCCAAGATGAATGTCCAAGATTAACACTTGTAATCTTATACTCCTTAGGCATTATCTCATGTCTATCTTTATCAATTGTTGGAGTGGCTATCTGAATAGTTCTATTTCCATCTGCATTCCTCTGTATGACATGCTTTGTCTTCGCTTTGTGCCTAGGTTTAGGAGTAATTACTTCTTGTATAAAATTATTGAGATTCAGAGGTAATATTCCCACTTCCATTGGAGAAGCTAATTCCCTGATTAACCAATCAGGTGTATCATCATCTTTTTGTACCTTTGTAACCTTTTCTTGTCTCTGTTTATTGCTTAATTCAGGAACTTCCTCTCTTTGACTTGCCGTATTTTCTAAAATGGGGATTTCTTTAGCAATATCTAGTATAGATTTGGGATTAACAGGGTCTGACACAGCCTCCTCTATTTGGAGACTTATATTTTCCTGTCTATCTAGATTTTCTAATTCATCTCTCTGAACATTATCTTCTTCATTTACCACTACACCAGGATTCTCTTCATTTTCAGTTCCATCTCCTGCAAATTGTGTAGCTTCTTCTTCTGGAATTTCAGTTTTAGCATGGCCTTTATCTAATTCTTCAAAGACTTGCGAATATTCATTAACATTTTGCACATTCCCAAAAGAAGGTTGGGAATAGAGAGTATCTTCAACAACTCTTTCATCAATAGGATTTTTCTCTGCATTTTCCCCTATTTCCATTTCAAGTACGCTAGGGTTTCCTGCCTCTGAGGCGAGCGTTCCTTGAATAAATTCTTCTTCTTCAATATTTATGGGGTTAGAGCTCGTATCCTGAGTTTCTTCTACCACTGGGTGTACCATGGGCTTATCTTTAGACTTCTTTTCTTGCACTTTCTCCCACATAGCACCCCATTTATCTACTTGTTCCTTAATTCTGGCTTCATCTTCTTTTGAAATTTCCTCTAAAGCTACAAGAGTCCCGCCCAGTGCTTGCTTCATACTAGCAATATTAACAAAAGGGGGGGAGGTGAATAATGTTGCAGCTCTTTGAGATGCAGACCTAGTTTGTGTACCAACATTCCCTATTGCTCTTGTTCCTTCATCAATAGTTACTCTTGTTCTAGGTCTAGCTATAGAGGAAGATGCACCTTTAGGTCTTGCTTTTGATTTATCTTTACCTATCTCTTCATTTTTTTGTTTATCTGATAATTTTATGGGAACTTCCTGTCTTATTGCTTCAGGGGTTCTTTCTTCAATTCTAACACCTAGAGTAACCTTACTAGTCTTTATTTTCTTCTTGGTAGGCTCTCCACTTTCAAAATCAATTTCATCTCTTTGTTTCCTTCTTTTATCTTTTGAGAAGATGGGTTCAATTCCTCTTTCTCTCAAATTTTTGCAAAAATCATTAATCTAGTGTTGAGTATACCTTAGGACTGGCCTAGTAAAGTCATCAATTGATGTCATTTCTTCATCATCAACACCTGGGTCTAGAATGGGTTCATCGTATACCCTATCATCATTACAAAATTGGTTTAGCACCTGACCATCATCCTCTTCCAATTGGTCTGGGATGTCATAGAGCTTGAGCATTCGAGCAAATCCTAAAGTCATTCTTTCATACTTTCTTCTTCTTACCATGTGCTCATCTTCACAATTAATCCAATACTTTTCTAAATGAGGCACATGAGCACAAAAACCAGCTATATTTTTAGCAATATTTCCTTCAATATCATAGTACACTCTTTGGAGTGGAAATTCTTCAAAATGGTAGGTCCTCAGTTCTTCTTCACACAAATCAGTTACTCTAATTGCACTGCACTTGTAATTTCCTATTGTTATGGAAAATTTAAAAGAGGCCTTTTTGCGAGCATGGCTATAAAGATCCTACGATGGTTTTAACTGTCTCACTAATTCCAACAAAATAATTTTATATGTAGGATACCTGGGCAACATGAATGGGTGTCCATCAAATCCCTCCACTCTAATGTAGGAGTAAGTTGGGAATTGTATGTACCAGCCTCCCATAGGCCGAATGGCACTTTGTGCTTCCAGAGATAGTCTCTTAGATTTATCACCTTCCATTGTCCTCACCAGTTTCATGGAGAACAAATCATTAACTTCTCTGTAATCATCTTTATACCCGTGAACAGTGATTTGGGGTAAATTTGCATATATCAAACTATTGCCAACTTGCATACCTAGAGTACCAATATGTTTTAATCCTTGTTTACTGGCTCTCATAGCACAAGAGTAAATAACATATGATGACATGTAGAAGCATCTGGTTTTGGGGAATGTAGTAATTTGTTCATGTAGTCTGTCACTTATCAATTTTCCCTAGTGAAACTCCACAAGACCTTCTATCATGCAGGATATTATCACGAACATCTAGGGTTCAAATTTGCTTGCATCTCTCAAACTAGCTACTCTGCTCAGCAAAGTTATAATGTCTTTCATTTCTTGTTTAAACATAGACCTCTGAATTACCTTGGTCTGTAGTGTGATTGGTTGTTGGCACCATTGGGTACTCATAATTTCTCTATTACGCTCCTCAGCGCTCTGATATTTCTTGGCCTTGGCTTTCAAGTTGACATTGAACATCTATGTGTAGGAGGGGAGACCAAATGTATACATGATTCCATTTTGAGACAAGTTTGCATAAATTCTTCCCTCTTTCTCAACAATCCTTTTGGTTGGGTTATAATAGTTTATGCATTGCATAACTAATTCAAGAGCTTCCATTGTTGGCGGAAACCCTCCTACAGGAAGTAACCAATTTGATACGGCATTTTTGGTACATTGGGTAGCATTTTCTTGCAACAAACATGAACAGATTTTAATGTTGGAAAACCATCCTATGTGGGTATTTGTAACCACTGCATTAATGGGCACTGCTTGTGAATTGCAGTACTTGAATTCATCTTCTACTCTTATGTCAGAAGTGCTCATTTTGGATATAATGTCCTTTGCAATTTTCAAAATATTTGTCTTGTGTGCGAGTTAGGGTTAAATTTAACCAAAACTTACATTTCATAAAATTTTCAATTCATTTTTTGATTAAATTTAACAACTCAGAGAAGAATTAACATTTCAATTTCAGAATGAGAAAATACCATTATCGAAATTTTCTAGCTTGAGAAACTCTTATCAAAGTATCGATTATTCGGAACATACTTGGTTCTAGTTAAAAATGGTGATTCTTCAGGATGCAACTTCAAAACCCTTGGTAGCTGCGACTTAGTTTCTCAAAATTTTACCTCTCTTGGCGCGCCAATGTCACTTCGTGAATTCAATGTCTTTAGCAAATTTCCATTATGACGCAAAGTGGAGTGTTGTATAAGAAATTGCATGATTGAGGTGGTTCCATGTACATAGGCAGTTCACTACCTTTATTTATTACTTGTTATTTCACATTAATTCCTAAAATAAAGGTGTAATCATTATAGATTATGGTTTAAATCACAAACACCTAGATTTTCGTGTTGGCTCGCTATTTGAGAAGAAAGGCGGCGCAGTGATTATACGTGGCAATTATATGTCGAGCTAATTCTTTGCAAGGTATATGTCATTAAAGATATGTGATTGATTGATGATCACCCGGGTTGAGGCTTTTGGTACTACTTTCGAAAGGATCAAACAACACCGGGATTCAGGAAATACTTTCTGGGGAAAGAGAAAACCGAAACAAGAGAAAGACCAGAAACCAAAACTAAAAAATAAACTTGACGAAATTTCAAAGCAAACTTTTCGGTTTCTAACTTTTACATCAAAGAAAAAATAAAGCACCAGACTCTGGTAAAAGAGGAGATTACCAGGATTAGAAAATTTGATCAATGAAATACCAGGCAGAGCTAGAATCTTTTGAAGATACAAACTCTTTTGGCTCAACACATGATTTCGAGATTCTGATTTCTAATAACAGACTAAACATTAAGAACATACTGAAACACCAAAACTAGGAAAACAAAAAGGTTATAATACAAGGAGGCCAAGTGAAAATGAGAGAGAAAGACTAGCAACCGGTCGAGCATCAAAACAATGTCGAAGCGAGCAAAAGAAGCAAAACAAAAAGGGGAAGAAAAGAAAAAGGGGGGGTCCACATTTTTCCAAGGGGAAAAATGGGGCGTGTTGTGAGACCATACGACAATTATACTTATTGGTGTAGAGATAATCCACTCTTTGTTGAAGACTCTAATGATGCATCTGGAACAAAGTTTGAATATGGCCTTAAGCAAACAAAGCAATATGTTGATAGGCTCTCTAAGGGCATTTCCTATGATTATTTTACATTTGATATAGATGTTACTAATGAGTTTGAGTACCATGATGCTAGCTACTTGGAGGAGTATGAACATTTTTTGTTTCCAATTCAGTTGGGGGGCATTTTGACAAAGCATGAAAATTAAATAACACATATGTGTCATGTGATAATGAAATTCTTCAGTTTATGCCTGATTATACAATACAGAATGACAGGGATTACACTAGCAATGTTATGCTCAGAAAGGTTGTGAGAGATGTTAAAAAAAATGATTGTAATCAGGCAGAATCTCACTTGTTCAGAAGAGGCCTAACATTTGTTTTGACATGAATGAAATCACTCTTATTTCAGTGGTACAACAAGGACAAATGTGGATGGAAGGACATCAATTCTTTTAAGAGGTTGGTTTTCGACAAAGGCAGGACCTTACTCAAGCTTTTTGTGGCCTAGTGCCACCAATCAGGAAAATAAATCCTAGTTAGACTGAAGGGTGCATACTACAATTTGCATCTTTGAGAAAATTTTCATGTTGGTTGGGTGGAGATTGGATCTCCATTTTCAGGTCTTTTTGGCTTGTGTAAATCTTGTACATATGTGTTTCTTTTTTGTTCTTGTGCCTGGTCTGCTTCACCTAAAATTCTGGAATCTCACCATGCCTACAGGAGGCATGTGTCCCTAATCGGAGCCACTAATGGAACCCTTAAAAAATTTCTTGTTCCATTTTAAACCCTTACTACATTTGGATGTAGGGTTGTTATCTAAGGTTTTAGGGTTTTATTTGTTATAAGTGCTTACAATGTTCTATTTGGTCATTGACTCTTTATTACCCATTTCCAATCATTTTAAAAAATCTTATGTCATTGACTACCATCTGGTAACTAGTCCCTTAGGCCTAAGTTCAGGTCTTTTATTTTATAAAGACTAAGTAAGGGATCTTTTTGGCCTTTACATCCTTCGTATTTCATGATTTGAAAAGTCTTAAGCCTATTATTCTTGTGGCATCCTAGAGAGTCCCCTCTTTTAGAACAACTTAAGTGCATGTGCGTAAAGTTTCCACTTAAGTCCCAATGGCCCTCATAACTTTATCACTCATTGTTGATTTATTCATGGGTACACACCTTGAATAAGCGACGAGCGATGGAAAGGTGTTTTCTTTAACATCGCTCATCACTAATGGCTTTTGAGCCTTCGAATTTGTAATAACGATAAGCGATTCTTTAGACCTTTTGATCTTATCGCTCATCGCAGATGGTCATAAAATGATAAACTTGGATCAACGATGAGTGATACGGTGTAATTTCCTTTATATCGCATGATTGTGGATATGCTTTAAATGTAAAACCCACATTAGCGATATGCGATTGACACTATGAATGTTGTAAATTCTCTCATCGCTAATTTCTTGCACAATGTATGAGGAGAATTAGCGATGAGTGACGACCTTATGTTATATCGCTCCTCACGAATTCATTTTAGAACTTAAGCTTTGAATTAGCAATAAACGATGGTGTCCTCTAAAAGGTTTTTTCTTTCGCTAATTTGATGTGATCCTATGAGAAATGTATTTTGTGCCATTTATTTTGTGCAGGGTGTACGTGTCTACATCTGATACCTCCACAATATATCTTGTCGCCGATAGAAGCCTCAGGGAAAAGTTTGAATTAGTGATGCACGATGAAGGGACATCTGCAATAAGAGATGACTATTGATGGAATCGGCAGTGTGACAGAATCCTGAGGATTTTGCGTAAAGCAAAAAGGAAAGAAGAAAAAAGACTGAGGAACTGTTGATGAAGTTTTAAAGCAGGATGATCCAATGGACTAAAAAATCATCACATAAATACCTTCATCGCTAATTGCACCCTAAAACTTGGGGAAGATATCCGTGCATGATACTATATGTTGCACTATACTAGACTCACGACCAAAGGCCCTTAAGCTTCTAAAACAATGGTATGTAGTGGGGAACTTCTTTGAATAGAGAGCCTGTCTATAATAGCCTAAGATTGGAGGGGTCTCCTCTACTCTCATCACCAGTCGGTCTCAGCAGATCAAGGATCCTGCAACTTAGCTTCAAATGACATTGGCCACTCCCTGGGGTACAACTTTCATTCCCCCCCTTTGATATAGCCTGCTAGGAAATACGCTTGAGGTTGAATCCTGGGGTGATGAAATCCCTAGGCATGCCTCTTACTAAAAATTAAAAAAGAAGCTACTATGTATTTCTCTTGCATCCAGGATCACACAAGTGCACAAAGGGAGAGGATACATATACAACAACTTGGGTAGAAACGACTATGCAAGTGCACCAAACATGGTAGACAATTATTAATTTTAAGAACCAATTCCAAATGTTCCCAATCTAAAAATCATAAAAACACAAGTTTATAGAATAATATTCGACAAACAAACCTAGAAGAAATTAAATTAGTAGTCTTGATTCAAAGTCGTCTCCCAAACGATTGCCACACAACTAAAAATCAAAATTCAGTAACTAGAAACCACTACTCTACTGGAATCAACTTTTTGAAATAAAAAATCCAAAACTTATACCTTCTTTTTGGATTGATAGTCAAATGTGGTGCAGGATTGATCAGTTACAATGTAGAATGCCACAATTTTGGTGCACAAATGTAGTGCACAAGAAAAAAATTAAAGTGCTACTTAGGACAACTACAGTGCACAAATCAGGACCCTGTAAACATAAAAATTGTTAGAATACACAAAATCCAACAACCTAGATAATATAATCTCACTGTTAGGATGTCAAAAAAATAATTATTAACCCAATGTAATAATCAAAATAATAATTGTTAGCAAACTTAAAATTTTCAAAAACCACAATCAGATGTGATGCTCAATATGATGAACGTGGTGCAAAGATCCTCACATGTGTCACATTATAGATGTAGTACCAATGCAAAAATGTGGTTCCAGATCGAGCAGATGTGGTGCTATGCAGAATGATTGCAATGCTTGGCAGAATAATTGTGGTGCTCGATAGAACAAATGCAGTGGACTTTCTAAAACCCAAAAATTCTCAAAATTTGCACAAAAATTAATTAGTTCACGTCGGGTTCACAAGTTTGTTGATAGGGAAATCAAGAGAAAGGAAAGAACCATCGACAACAACCATAAAAATGTCTAATTCAATGCCTAAAGAGACCCTAATCTACAATGAAGCATAAGATGACATAAAAACTCAAATGATAAATCATATATACCTCAACTCCTATGTCAAAGTTGGCTCTCCTTCATTGCTCTTCTTGATTTTACTTGTTTTCTCTCAGATATCAAGTGTGCACAATCTTCAATAAGCTCAATGTAGATGTATGATAACAAGTTCTCAAAGAATGTGGTTGGATTAAAATGAGGTTGATAGCTTGATTTTATAGAAGTTCATATCAGATGAACGGTGAGGATTAAGAGGTGCAATGATCAAATCGATGGTGGAGGATTGTTGAGATGAGGAGGTGGATTAGTTAACTCATTACATGAGGAGTCAAGTGAGCTAATTATGAAGTTGATTGATTCCATGAAAGAAGAACTAGAAGAAAGTGTTAGATAGAGGGCAGGTTAGGTTTTGCAAGAGGGTTTAATAATTAATTAAAATAACTAATTATTATTGCATGTGCAAAGAGGGCTAAATAAATAAAATAAATAACTTTATTTATTTAGAGGGTGGATAAATATAGATAAATTAAATAATTAAAATAATTCTTTAATTTAGGAAGTGGAGGATGAATAATTAAATAACTAAAAACAATTATTTAATTATCAGTTAAATAAATAATAATTTATTTAATTAAATTAGAAGAATAAAGTAATTAGTGATGTAATTGTTTTTGATACATAAATTTGATTATATTGAAAAATATTTTTACATCCAGCCAGTTTTGTGGTGATGATACAGTTAGAAGCCCATACATCAAGCTAACAAAGCCTACAACCCCGGACCCCAACATATAGTTCAAAATAGGGGAGGCTATCCACCCCGACATTCAACAAACCCAAGCAATAGGTTGTTTTGTGAAACACTGCCTAGTCATGGTGTGGCCACCAATAAGAAGTAGCAAAATCGGCTGCCCAAATTTGCCACCAAAAAGAAGTAGCAAAATCGGCTGCCCAAATTTGCCACCAACGCAACCTCCTTCGCAGTCCTCAAACCATAACACCCAGTTGAGTGATGCACGCCCACTAAACGAGTCATGTTCACAAATCCAACACCAGACCCAACACCAATGTTGAACAACCACAAAACCAAAGACGATCAAAACCCAAAATCAAGTGCATCACTCACCCAACTCCACCCCCTCATATAGCATATACTCACAAAAATGCCACCTCCAATCCACTCCACCTACAGGTTCTAGATAAAGATGGTGTTTTAGGAAAATGAGTCCACACCGCACATGGGTCATGTGCTCCTGTAGAGCTTCACCTTTGAGATCCAGAAGAAAGGAGTTCCTCTGGACAACCACCCTAGGAATCAAAGCCTGTGTATGTCCCTAGGATGTGGCAACCCAACCCCCATCTCTATGATGATTATCACATCTTCCACACCCTCCAGCAGATTGCCCATCACCAATTTGTGTACCATCAGGAGCATTACCGCTTTAGGAACCTCCAAGTCCAAGAGCGCAACCACAAAATGAGTGGTGATGTCTACATTTGTTCAATAATACTCAGACGAGGCCGTGTATTCTTCCCCTAGAAGTAGTTGCATCACCTCTAAAACCAAGGGGTCCTAATCTTTAAACACCGAATTCAACCTCCCATAACAGATTTTGCTAAAAAAATCTCAAATCTTGCGAGACGCCTTAAGACACACCGATGTCTCCATTATCACAAATAATCAAACATACAAGGGAGCCAAAGTTATAAAGACTCGCATCACCCACAAAACATGTGGAGATGCAGTCATCTCTCTCCACCATATCTTCATTCCATTAATTCGCCAGCATATACCATCCTATCTTTGATTCTTCACACACCACCCAGGGACGATGTTGTCATCATCAGTAGACGATGCAACATCCCAAGTAGTCTTGGGTGATGTCCACTTATTACACCTCCCATAACTAGCATCAACATTAAATTTATCCCCATCGTCGAGCACCTCATTCATGCCAGCTAGGCAGTATATTGTCCCAAACCTGCCACCCGGACAGTACCAACTCCAAGGCCTCCCACCTAGTAGCCGCTAGGTAATTATTGACATAATTAAATAAATAAATAAAAATTTAATTAATCAAAGAAGAATAAAGATAAAGTGAATTAATTAATTTATGTGGAAAAGACACAAGTTAGTGTAAAAATATTTTTCGTAGGCATAAAGACTTTTTTAAGTGTCTACAATACGAATATAGTTTCTTCGCAATGATCTAGGAGAGAGAGATAAGTGATAAATGATAGGTTTCTTTTATAGATTGAGTGATATTGATCAACAGTTAAGATCTAATGAGAGATTGAGCAGATTAATGGCTTAGAATTGATAAGAGGAGTTGATGGATAGTTAACTTACTGTATTATTTTAGTGAATTGAGTGCATGGATTAGTTAAGTAGATTTGATTGATAAAAAAAGTGTGAGTGACTATAAGTTAGGTTAAATAGATTGGATAGAAGACTTATTTGATTGATAAGTGATTTAAAAGTGAGTGGGAGTTGACTGGTGAGATGGAAATGCATGATTAATTAATAAATATTTAAATTAATTAGTTATTAATTACATGTGCAAAGGGGAAATAAATAAAAAATAATTTTATTTAGTTTAGAAGAGGATAGTATTGAGGGGAATAATTGGATAAATTAAATAATTAGAACAATTATTTAATTTGAGAAGTGGGAAATTGGAAATGAATTGATTAAATAATAATGAATTATTTAATTAATCTAAGAAAGAGGAACAATTAGTATATCAATTAAATAATGTTAATTATTTAATCAATATAGGGGAAAAGTGATGAAATAAATAATTTAATTAATTATTGAAATTATTTAATTAAATGTAGAAGATAGATTGATGATACCTAATGATGGAAAGTGATGATGTTCAGAAGAAATATGTTGGTCAGATTCAGGTGTCTACAAAAAGAATTTATACAAGCTTGCATAATAACCATAATATGAAGATTTAAGATATACCACAAGATTACACAAGGAATACCTTGGGAAAACCTTTAAAAGGGAAAAACCTAGCCTCCAAAAGCATTCACACTCAATATATTATTTATAAATAAAAATATTGCAATACACTTACAAAACCTCCATGAATACTTATAAAAATTAAGTTCCTCCATGTGTCCAAGAATGTAACCACACAACCCATGACATGCTTCACATATGCACTCAACAAGAGAGTTGAATAAAAATGACAACACACTCAAACCAACTAGCCAACCTCAACCACTAAATTTGTGACTTATTTTATAGATTCAAAATTACACAAATACAACCAAATGGTCAGGTAAAACCATGGACCTCAAAACCATGTGTACACAAAACCATTAACCCCAACATTTACTTTTTGGTACTAAGTTTTCTTGATATTAAATATTTTTTCCATGTGCAATCCTACATTAAATATCTAACGAATATTAAAAATAATTTTACAATTAGAACCAAATAAATTATAATGTGGCTAGACACATCTTCTAAGGATGTACCAATAAAGTTTATTTTATATAATTAAAATAATTATTTCTTGTATAAGGTGTACAAAACCCTTTTCCTAACAAGGCCTTGACTTCTAACCAATTATGTTTTCTTTACCTCCATGTCATACTCTTGGATTTTGTTAAATTCATTTGTACTTTCTACCCAATTCCTCCTATTGTTGAAGATATCTCCAATCATTGTATGTGGCCTAAAGGTTGTGATATTGGCTCCTATGAGATACGTCCTAATTTTTTTACTTCCTTAATAAGAGAATAGGAAAGATTTTCCATTATAAAATAATTCAATTCAATGTCTCTTAATGATTTTCTAAAGAATTATATTGGTTGTTCAAATTATTCTTTGTTCTTAAATAATAAAACAACAATAATAGTGTAGAACAAGGCAAAGGAAAATAATTGAAAAGGTTTTAAATAATCTAGGCTTGCCATCCTTGTGCCCTTTTGAGTGCATCTTTGATTTCCATAAAGGAATATGTTGAATCCTTGTCCTATCTTGATTATTGTCCCCTATTTAATACCTTTGAAATGGCCTTAGTCTTCTCAACAAAGTTAGGAACAAATCTCCTAACAAGATTTATCTACTCAAAGAAAAATTAGAGTGCCTTAACTATTTGGGGATGTGAGATGAGGTCAATTTATTTGAAATATTTGTAATTAATCCATACCCCTTTTTTAGACACAATATGCCCAGGAAGTTAACATTATTCCATGCTAAAAATACATTTCTTGAAATTCAATGAAATCCCATACTATAAAGATCTTTGGAAGATCAAATCCAAATGGTTGCAATGATAATTTCAATTCATGGAGTAGGAAGTCAAGTCATCTTGGTAGAAAACCATGATTTAATTTATGAGGCCAAAAAAGGTGATATCCATGGCTTGTTTGAATGTTTCTCCACCATTCTTTAGCCTAAATGAAATTTGAGCATAAAAAAAGTTCCCCATGGTATACTAAAGCCGATTTTGTGTTGCTCATACTCCTTAACCATGACTTAATAATAAACTGAGAATTCATGCATCATAGATATCCACTCATATCTTATTACCTGTTTGTGTGAGGGGGAAAAACGACATTAGATTTTAATTCAAGACGAACAAGAATGCAATTTGACAAAGGAATCTAATCTACAGTCAAATGCACAAATCTAAAATCTAAAACTCCTACACATACGAGATTAAGCTATACTATTGCAAACATAATAAGGAACCTATTGATTACCAAATGAAATGAAAGAAAAAGACAGTTTCACCATCTCGTAGCGGAGTGTATTCACTTGATGTTGGATTTCTCTTATCACAACAAAGCCTCCAAATTCCGTGTGCAAAGTGTGGATGAATGCTTGGTTGATTGAAGGAAGGAATGAAGCTCTCTCAAGGATGATCTCGACAGCACTTCGTTGCATAAGGTATGTTGATTCTCCGATCCATATTTATGAGGAGAGATGTTTGTTATATAGGAAATGATATTTTGAATCGACGATCAGGATCGTGTTGGAGAATATCCAGATCAACGATCCACATGTGTTGAGAGGATTTAGACATGAGAAGATTGTGCAAATTTGATTGCACAATTAGGGTGATTGAAGAATAGATTAGCTAGTCAGGGTTTAGATTGATCAGTCAACAATTGATTGATCAGTTAGCAATTGATGATTGAGTTAGCAAAATTAGATTGTTTAGTTAGCAACATTAGATTGCTTAGTTAGCAAAATTAGACTGCTTAGTTAGCAATCCATGATTTTCTCAATCAAAAAGTGGGTGAGGAATTTGAATTAATTAATTCCTTTTTGGAGTTGAACGTGCAAATCAACTTTGACTTTTGCAAATAGAGTTGCATTAGTTTGATTTTGATTTTTTATAATTGATTTGAATAGTTTGATTTGATTATTCAAATTTTGGAGGGAAAGTGTGATAATTAAATTATTATGATTTAATAATTCAATTAATTTTGAGGAATAAGGTGAATTAGTGACGTAATCAAATAATTAGCATTTTTTGACTAATCAGGATGAAATAAGATAAGATTAGGACTTTATTAAATAAATGTAATTTATTTAATTAGTCGAAATGATGAAAATTTGAATTAATCAAATAACGTTGTTTTATTCGATTAAAAGTAGGAATAGGGTTTTTCAGGACTTTATTATATAAACAAAATTTATTTGATTTGTCAGAAATGATGAAATAGTGAATTAATTAAATAATGTTGTATTATTTAATTAATAGAGGAATTTAGGGTTTTGGATGTCGTTTGATTTCATTTGATGATCGTGGGATGATTTTGAGATGATTTGAGATGTTCTGAGTTGATTTAGAGTCGTTCTGAGATGTTTCGAGTTGATTCAGAGTCGTTCCGAGACATTGTGAGTTTTGATAGGTGTTAAGTCAATTTTACATGTCTACACTGTTATGGTAACTGGTCCATATTAGGTAATGGATAGTTATGCTTCAAGGACTTAATATTCAACTTTGTAAAATCCACCCATAACCTATTATCACCATTTTTATTTCTCATATGAACCAAGTTTGAAACACACTATGAGTGTTTGATCAGTTTGATTATACCCCATTCTTTAAGCTTTAAAAACTCATTCTACATCAAAGGGATGAGAGCAGGGTTAATGGGATACTAATTTTTACTAAAGGGATCTCTAATTGAATGGTATGCTGGAATAAATATTCCTTATAAACATTTATCTCATCATAATACCAAGTAAATAATTTATTATGCATTTTAATAATGCTATTAGCATTTTCTTCTCTAATCATTCTAACCTTTTTCCAAGGTAGATCATCTAGGAGTTGATTTAATTCCCAAATTTGCACCTTCTATATCTTCTTCACTGATTGGATTACTCCTTGTTTCATAATGATTAACACGATCAAACATTCTTTATAATTCCACAAAACCTCTAAGAATGGTATTTTTTTAGTTGTATGGTTTTATTTCCAAAGAGAGTCTCTTTTCCATCTTCTTCTTTTACTATGTGCTTCTAATCAATAAGGTGATTTTCAAAATGACCAATGAAATTCAACAAATTATAAATATGTTAATCATCATTTAAGACTTTCCAACTATAGATATTATCAATAATTTTAGTCCTAGTGAGAATTTGAACACCATACTTGCAATGGGGATATGTTAGGGAAGTATCAAAGTTTGAAGCTAATAGAACAAAGGCATTAGATATTATATTTTTTCTTTTCCAACCCATTTGACATCAAAGACATCACAAATACCAATGGTATCCTATACAATATTCTTATAATTTTTTTACCTCTTCTCCTTAGCAACATATGTGCCTCTAACCTAAGATGCTACAAGTTTTAAATCACCATAGACACTTCCAAATTTTATCCCATACCTTGATGCCACATTTAAGCCAAGAAACAAGGCTTCATACTCAACCATGTTACTGGTGCATTCAAAGTTTAGCCTAAAGTTGAACTTATGATTTGTTCCATCTAATGACACCAATACAAATACTACACTATTTTCTTCTCCTGAGCATGCACCATAAAAATGCATATTCCAAATACAATCACTTTTAAGATATTGATGAAAATAAAAAGAATAGGTTCAACTTGATTTTTAAACTAATCATTATAATACCCAATTAAATAGCTTGGTTCTATGTAAAAGTAACATATTTCATGTTTTGCCTCATTTAGATTCTCTACAATGTGGAGTGTCTTCTTTTCTATATATGGTTGAACTTATTTCCCATGTAGTGGGATGGTTGTATAGGAAAATTCCACTTTATTTTTACCACTAATCAAAGCTATCAATTTCTTGGATAGTAGCATACCCTACTTGAATGAACAATCAACAATTATGATGTCTAATGAAAAACATTTACTAGGGTATGTAGAAAGTTTCACCTCAACATTGTTTACTACCCCAATTACATTTACCTTATCAAAATACATTAAAAATATTTTCCATATAATTTATAAACTTGTAAGACTTGTTGATTCATGACTTCTATAGGCATCAAATTGTTAGATGCTCCATAATTTATCAATAGGTTCACTTGGTTGATAAAAAATAGTGGGAACATTAATATAAAGTAACAACCTTTCTATATATAGACACTAAAAATTGTCTTGTTTTGCGAGCGTCTTTTCTCCATCGTCTTGGTATTCTTCCCTGCATAATTAAATAATTTTAATTATTTAATTATTTTTCTTTGATTGTGTTCCTCTATTAATTAAATAATTTTAATTAGTTAATTAATTCATTTCTTGATCTTTGTTCCCCATTGATCAATTAAATAAATTCATCCTTTTAATTGCGTCACTAACATTTCTTTTTCTCTCTATGATTAAATGAATTATATTCATTTAATTATTAAGCCTACGCCCTTCATCTATAGTTAAATAATTATTTATAATTATTTATCTATTCATTGGTCTTCTTTATTTCTTCTATAGTTAAATAATTATTGAAATTATTTAATTATCCTTTGTCATTCCTCTCCCATTAAATAATTAATCTAAAATTAATTATTTAATACCCCTTCTCTATTTCCCCTTTATTTAATAAAATTGGTTGCATCAAATCATTTTAATTAAATGCCCATTTTCTCCCTCTTCCACAAATAAATTATTTAAATAAATTATTTATCCTCCACTTGGTCAAAGATTCCCTTCTCATGAATTAAATGATTTTAATTTTTAATTTCTCCATTATCTCCCTCCACTATCTCATTTTTGAATCTCAACCATTGATTGTCTTTGGTCTCTTTTCAATCTTAACCGTCCATGTCATAGCCGTCCCTAGCCCACTACTTTGTGGTGCATGCATCCTCAAACGTTGATCTGAGAATCTTTCTAGAAGCTCAATCTCATTCGTCCGTTCAAATTGCTTTCTATAAAAGAAGCTTTTCTCCTCCATTTTTTATTTAACAACCACATATCTCTGACTTTCATGCTTATTGTTTGCAGGTACTTGCATACATACACAATAATTTGAGGGAAAACTTGCAAAGGTTGTTTGAGGAGAGACAAGGGAGGTGATTCAACTTCAACATGGAGAGTGCTTTTGTTTGAATGCTTTCATTTTATTCCTCATATTTGTTTGCTCTCTCTTGTTTTTTATTAGGATTTTAGCTTAGATAGTGTTGTGGTTGTCACTTAATCTATGCTATTTGGATTTTCCTATCTTACATTGGTGAACCTGACATGAAATGGACAAAATTTTGCAGAAAATCCATGTTTTATTTTTCGTTTTTGTTGTGTAATAGGTTGTGAGCCACAACTACAAAGCATAGTGACACAATTGAAGGCACGTTTATGAAATTCAAAATAATGACACAACTGCAACGAGTAGCGCCGCAATTGAAGGTGGGAATCCTAAATTTGAAATAGAAACACAATTATGAAGGGGATTGATGCAACCAAACGCGACCTCTTAGATTTGAAAAATGACGCAATTATAGGCTTGAACAACGCATTACAATGCCACAACTGTTATCCCAAATGAAGTAATTGCCTATTTAGGTATAGCTTTTCAATTTTCAATTTTATTTGAGTTTTTTCCTTTTGGGTTTTCTTTAGAATAAGGTTTTTGGTTTGCTAATCTTTTGTTTTCAGTGTGTGGCATTGGACTTGAGGAGTTTTAAAAACTATTTCTTTTGAAACAATTGAGCTTACACACCTTTTCATTTAAGTTAATCAATTTTGTTTGCTCGCTTTCAACTACAAACTTGCATCACACTCATAAAGGTTAAAATGAACATGCATTTTCCTTCATAAAGATTAAAATGAAAAAAAATGCATATTTCACTCATGGGATCTAAAATGAACTTGCATCACATGTCATTGGTCTAAAACGAATCCAAGTGTTTATTTGAAATATTAAGTGGAATTAAAATTAATGTGTGTTTGTCATGTCTTGTGGGTTACATTTTTCCATTGGATGTGTATGCTCTTCTCTCACGCCACTTGGAAATATTGAAAATCAAAAGCATTCCTTTGGAATTTTGTACAACCACCCACACATTTTGATTTGGATTTTTCTTTTTAAAATGAACCCCATGCAAGTGTGAGACAAAGGTGTTGTGTATGCTCTCTCCTTGCACTTTGTGTGATTTGGGAGATAAAAAACAACGTACTTTCTCACTTTTGTTACCTTTAGAGGGCCTGCCTCCCATCTTGTGAGAGGGAATGACCCAAGCAACATTGTTTTAGTCTTCTATATAAATTTTTGTGATTGTTGAGAAAGTCTTTGATCACCTGGTGAGGATGTCCTATGCAGACAAGTGCCACCCCTAGTGTCTACATTACACATCAAAATCCTTTATTAAGAAGGGACAAGGAGGCCTCCTAATTGAGCTAATCTTGCTTCATGCATAGGCACCAATATTACCTCGAAACACAGAATAAAAACCAATTATTTTAGTGGCCAAAAACCCTTTTACTTGTTGGTGTAGAAATGGTTGTTCTGAAGCTGCCCTACGTTCCACCATTCATTGCAGAGACAGGAAATCCCTCAAGGTTTTTGGATCTTAGGGGGTAAGATATTTTGGTGAGACTATGCCATGTAAGGGGGAGCTAGCGCCACCAAGATCTCTAGCTGTCCACTTTGTTTAGGTGTTTGGAGCAATCCAAGTAGGGATCCAACAAGTAGTATCTTTTCCAACCTAGGTTGTGCATTTTCTACGAGTGTCTTTATTCACATTAAAATCAAACATTTTCACACTCAAAATCATACCAAATAAATGGTTGCTAACTATTTTCTGTGTTTTCCAATTTTCATTTCATAAAATCTCATCAAAACCAATAAAAAATCCATCAAAAACCATCAATTTGCAAAACAAACACTTTGTGAACCACAATTGATCAAAATAGGCCCGCAACTGCATTCTATGTTGTAACTATTCACTAGAAAACCGCAATTGATATCCTACACCACAATTGTTCATCAGAAACCAGCAACTAAAATGACACATTTGAGAAAAATAGTGTCGCAACTGCCTGATTACCATAATTTCACAAAATCTTTGTCTAAAATTGATCCAATTCATTTTGACAATGAACTTTTCATTTGCACCTTAGACTTGTAGGGTTTTACTAGTCCATTCCATCATCCTCATTTAGGTTTACATAGCACTTTAGGTCACCTTTTCCTTGCATAATTAATCTTAGACCTTAGGAAGATTATCAAGACTTTCAAGATAGTCCATGGTTACTTATCCAACTTATCATTGACCTTCATTGTTTAATTTATCAACCTTTATCATTATCATCTTGGTCAAAATTTGAGTCTCAAACTTGAGTCCTAGTTTAGACTCACCTTGTCAAATCCATTATTTTCTCAATATTGGTCATCATAAAAGGTCAATGACAATTGGGTTAGTTATCTTGGACCTAGAATAGCTTGGTTACCATCCTTTTTCTTAAATCTTAAGGTCCATATCCTTAGTGTCATTTTCATTTAGCTTCATACGATATCCTTTATCATTATCATCCTATCATTCCTTGGTCTTGTATTTAGATTGCATTATCATCTTTATATATCCCAAAAACATAAAAATATAGCTTAACCTCATCTTAGACGTAGTTGTACCTTATCCTTTGGTCATTGATTTAGCATTACCTAACCCCCACATCATGATCCTTGGTCATATATTGGTCTCCCTTTGGTATCATTTAATGTCCATTAGTTTCATTTAGCTTCATTTAATCCCATCCCTTTAGTCTTAAGGTCATCATTACCTTTGCATGGTCACCTTACATCCTTACACCCAAAACAAAAATTCACAAAAACATAGTGTAGCTTCATATCACCTTGCATTACCTTCCAAACTTGCAAGTCTTATATGGTTGAAACAAGGTCACAAACTAAAAGAAAGGACATGGATTCTTCAATTGACCCCTTTACTAGTCCACATCATGACACCAACTTTGGACCAAATTCAAATCAATCTACACCACAAAGAGACCGAATCACACTATTTGACAATTTGGGCCTAGAAGAATTCAACAAGAAATTGACTCCTGAAGAGATTGAAAGAGCTTACCAAGATCCAAGAATCTTACGCATTGTTGATGAGCTCGTTGGTGTTGATCCTAATAGATACTTTTATGCACTAGCCAAAAAGGGTGCTAAACTCCCTTAAGGCCTTGATGCCTCCACAATTGTGGAAGGAGCTACTCAAAACCCATTTGCATTAGGGATGCCCTCTTCACAACAAATGACTACTACATTACCACTTGGGACAACAACACACATGGAAACTACCACCACACATATCCCTAATATCTCCACCTTTGGAAACAAGAGAACCCATGCAACAACACAAGGACAAAATTCACATTTGGTAGCTCATCAAATTCCATGGGTAAGACCTTTACAAATCCTCTTTTCCAAAATAAAAACCAAGGTCTGACATTTCAAGGTCCTACACCTATATTTCAAAACACGAACCAAGGCCCTACACCTATATTGCAAAACATGAACCTAGGTCCTACATCTCAAGGTGCCATGCCTACCCTTCAAAACACGAATCAAGGTCCCACATTTCAATTTCAAAAAACTAACCCATCAAATAAAAAACAACCAAACAAATCTAGGAGGATTCATATTGTTCCATGAAGAGTGCCAAACCAAAACACCAACCAAGGACCTATATTTCAAAACACCAACCAAGGACCTAAATTTCCAAACATCAACCAAGGACCTACCCCATCATTCTCAAATTCCAATCAAGTACCTATATTTTCAAACACCAATCAAGGACCTACATCATCTCTCCAAAATACAAATCAAGGTCCAACATTCCAAATCCAAAGTACAAATCAAGGGCCCACACTGCAATTTCAAAACACCATACCAAATACCAACATGAATTTTGGGAGAAACCTAAATACCTATTTCACTCTGAACTAGACCAATACCAATACATCATTTACACAAGGTAACCAAGGTCCCATGCCACAAAATGCCAACCCAAATCCAAATCCAACATATGACCTCAACACCAATACCATAACGCAAAATCAAACCAACACGACACCATCTCTTATAGACACCTTGATGCAACAAATACAAGCCATACAACAACAAATGGCAAACATGAAATTGGGGATCAACAAGAAAACTTATTCCATGGAGGAATTATGCCCCTATCCATTTGACAAAAATCTATACATGCCACCCTTTCCCCCTCACTTCACAACACCAAGTTTACCTAAATACAAAGGGAAAGGTGATCTAGTAGAACACATACGAGAATTTAATACGGCATGTATGGAAATCACATATGATCCTACCTATTTGATGAGACTATTCCCATGAAGTATCACGGGGCCGACCCTAGATTGGTTTGCACACCTTCCTCCAGGGATTAGAACATGGGGTGAACTGGCTGATAAATTCATTAACCACTTCACCTTTAACATTGAAAGTGATGTGACCCTCACAAAATTATGCAACTCTAAACAAGAAGAAGGGGAGTCACTTACCACATTTTACCAAAGATGGTGAAGCATGGCTAGCAATTGCCCTTGTCACATCCCATAAAAGCAACTAGTCCCCATGTTTCTAGAAAACCTCAATGCAGAATTGATGAGTGGTATTCAAATCCAATGTTGCTCAACCTTTGAGGAAATCATGGAAAAAGGTGTCATTATTGAAAAGGCTCTTATCACAAAGGGACTAGTTAAAGTACACAAAGAAACCCCAAAACCAAACAATGACAAAGGGAAATTTTGGTCCCAAAACAAAAACGTCACTAATGATGGAGTCGCCAATGCTAAAGTGATAAACAAAGGTCCTACCATTCATCTCAAAGTTTCATCCACATCAAACACATCAAATTCCCAAACACAAGGTCCAGATCACACATTGAACGCAGTCCAAAATAACCAACAATGTAGAGGTCCTCCATGCATTAAGAGAACATACACCCCATTGGGTGAACCCATTGAATCAGTCCTGAAAACACTCTTACAATCTAATGTCATCCAGTTCCAAGACCTCAAAAAATATGAACCCTCATTGATCAAACCCAGCTAGTGGAAGGAAAACGAATATTGTGAATATCACTGTGGAAAGGGACATAAAACATCTTCTTGCTAGACACTCAAAAATTTCATTCAAGACCTCATTGAACAAGGAATCATTTCAGTAGACAATTCACAAGGTAAGACAAATGTTGATCATACCATATTTAAAACTCCCTTGCAAGATCATGACAAAGGAAAAGCCTCCAATTCAGGGAATAACAATAATGCTAATTATACCCACGTCATGCATGATTACAACACTATTATCCACAGTATATGAGCCTTTGATGATTGTGTTGCCACCATTATCATAAATAAGAAAAGTTCAGAGTGTTCCATCACCACTTGCAGAGCCAAGGTAACTCTTCCAGGACCTCCTCCCAATCCACAACCAAAAGGCCAGTACAATCTCCTAGAACAACTAGGAAAGACTCCCACATAAATTTCTATTCTAGAACTTCATCACATATCCCCACAACATAGAGATATCCTTGATAAAGTCTAATCTAGATGTCAATGATTTCCAGGCCATGGTTGGATACCTAGCTATGTTGCATCATGTCACCTTCTCTAAACAATAATTTTTTGCACAAACGCCTAATCATAATGATCCCCTACACCTAGAAGTCTACGTCAATAAACATAAGATCAGATGAGTCTTGGTAGATGGTGGAGCAAGTCTAAACATTTTCTCCCTAAAATTGGTAAAAGCATTGGGATACTTTGAGAATTGCATAGATTAAACCAAGAAAATTATTATCAAAGCCTATGGTGATGTTGAACGTTTGTCTGAAGGAGTAATTTCACTTCCCATAAAAGTTTGTCCGGCTATGCAAAACACAGTCTTTCATGTCTTGGATCTAGATTTACACTACAACCTCCTCCATGGTCGCCCTTGGATTCACACTATGAAGGCCATACCATCCACACACCACCAATGCCTCAAGTTTCCACATAATGGCATTGAGATTACTATTTCTAGTGATTTCGATCCTTTTCAGTATTGCACAAACCTAAAAGGAATTGTTGAACACCAAGTGCCCATAAATCGAGAGGCCCCATCTTCTACCTCATCCCACTACATTGATCCATCTGACCTCATCAAATCATCCACTCCAGCCACCCCACCTTCCAAACCCAAAGTCCAAATTCAAGACAAAGGATGTCGAGAATACAACATCAAGAGGCTCTTTTGCATTGGAAAGTTACCTAAATCGCCAAATTCTTATGGCAAGTTGCATCTCATACATCCTAAGGTTATCATCCACAATCCCCCTACCACCTTCACTAAATGGGGGGAGTTAGCCAAAGAATCTTTGGATGACCACATTTACACATGGCTATATAAAGAAGAGGAGGATGTAGAACCTAAGCAATTATTGGTTGAACAATATCCAAAAGGGTTGCTCTTGATGAAGCAATGAGGATATGATGGACATAGTAGCCTCGGTTTAAATAAACATGGGATGTTGGAACCCTTACTTCCTCCTAAATTTCCAAAGTATAATGAATTAGGGTTTGTACCAATAAAAGTGATTATTCGAGGTATCGAGTTGCCTTTGAGTGAGACCGTTAATGCTTCAAATGAAATTGAGACATTTGAGGACTATTATACTGACTCTAATTCTAATGAATGTGAATGGGGTTTTAAAAGATCATTCAATGACTATAACGTTGAGGAAACATTTAGAGAACCTGGTGAGCCTACCTTTGAGGAAAGATTCAATCAAATGTTTAAAATTGGTCCCTTATAGAACTCGTCATACACCGAACAAAGGGTCCCCTCGAAAAGGAAAGCTTGGATTGAAAACTTCTGGGAACTCAATGACTCTACCTCCGTCTTTACCTTATCTACCTACACCATGACCCTTGACAACACCAATGATGGCATGTCCCTTGTTTACCCACAGTTAATAGATTGGGATCAACAAGGACCACTGAGTTTAGACACATTCGAGAATGACGAAGCAATTGTTGAGTTCATGGTACTTCATGAAGGAATACCAAGTGGGGATCATAAGGTTGGCTTCGTCATAGAGCTTAATAGTGTAGTATATTTTGGTGAGGTTTTCATTTCCTCTAGTTGTAAAAGTGAAAATGAAAAACGTCAAAATGAAAAGAATAGGTCTTTAGGTGAAAACCAAAAGGCGCTTGCTAATTATGAAAAAGTAAAAATAAAAGACGTATCCGAAGGTGAAAACCTCTATGAGGCACCAAAGGATGGAGGATTGGATAGTCTCCCTATAGACCAAGAGAGATCAACATTGCTCATAGAAGAGATAGAAGAAGTGAACATTGGGACACAAGGCAACTCTAGAATTATACAACTTGCAACATCTTTGACCACTGAGGAAAAACCTGAGTTTATAACATTCTTTTAAGAGAGACAAATTAACTTCACATGGTCATATGGTAACATGCCTAGGTTGGACCCCAAGCTTGTTCTACATCACTTTCCATTGATACCAAATGCCAAACCATAGAAACAAAAGCTAAGGAAAATGTACCCGTAGATTGCATTCCTGGTCAAGGTTGAACTAAAGAAACTCTTGGATGTTGGATTTATACACTCTATTGATTATGTAAATTTTGTATTTATACGCTCGAACTAAAGGTATCTAAGATTAAATTAGTAACCATCATGATCATTATATGATAATACAAAACAATTTTATTCAAGAAAATGAACAAACCATAATACCCAAACTACCCAACAATTTTTAGCTTGCTAATTTAGTAGGAAGAAAAAAAACAGAGTTTGAACAATCATAACTTTTATGTCTCTTAGTCAAAATTAAAAACTCAATATGTTTTGGAAAGGGAAACAAACAAGGAATAAAACCCATAAATAGTTTAGCATGAATCTTAAATGTGTATGAGCAGTTTTTGTGCAACTTAGTCCACTAATTTTAGAAGATTTAACAATTTCATAATTTTTAACACATTAGACTAAATACCAATTTAATTTCTATAAATGCACAAATTTTTTAAATGACACCATCATCCATAAAATGGCTTGCTAAATGTAATAAGCATAATGCCATAAGACTAATTCAATTATATAATACTTCCTTAGAACAAAATTGTAAAGAGTAAAAATAATGCTCACAAATTCAAAGTCAAGCATATAGCAATCACTTAATGAAGGGAGAACCAAAAGGAAATAGTTCCAAACTAGAAAGTAATTTTGATGGTATCATCAAACATTTCACAGTCCAAAAATTAAATTCTAAAGCAAAAATGAAGTTGATCTTTAAAGCGGAGAGCATTCTTTTAAATGCTTCCAATTGTGAACTACAAACTAAGCTCACATTACTATCATGCAAAGTTTTGGTAATGCCAGTGTGCATGGAATTTAATTGAACTACTTATGTTTACATGTCAATCACAACAAAGATAATAACTTAAGTATTTTGTAGACATCTACAATATATATATAAAAATATACTTAAACAAAAATAAATAGTGTAAATATATGTGCCGGAAACATAAATTATAAAATTAAATCAACAATCAACACACTTAATCAGAACCTCTCTAAATATACATTATTTCATTATTATAAACAAATGAAAATCAATTTTCTTTCATATTCAATGTATTTTCCAGCTACTCGGGCACTGCAGATTATAGATCATTTTGTATAGAAGTTTAAAGAGAACCTTGGTAATGCAAAGGGAAATTTATAACTACCATAACAAATGAAAACACATTTCAAATTAAGCAGATTAATGTTAAAGTGTAGATCTATTAGATTTGATCAAGAAGGTGTGGTTGGGAGTGCTACATGTTTTGAGCAGAAATTTATTGCAAAGATTGTAGAGTCTGCCTAAAATGGATTTGTTACCATGCTAATGTGGATGCACTGATAGGGCGTGTAAATTGCTTGGCATATTTCCTTGTAAGTTGATTGGTAAAGGGTAGTATTGTGGAAATAAAATTCATTTATTAATATTACTAGTTTAGCATATAGATTAGCATACACAATATGAGAACTATCTTGCATAGAGATTGAAGAAAATTCGTTCTGGACTATCACTAGCAAAATTCGTTATGGACTATCACTAGCAATACTAGGCAGTCACTTAATGCCTACTCAAGGAAAATCAAGACAAAAGAAGAAAACATCACACTTTAATTATATTTACAAATTCAATTCTTTAAAAAATTTAAATCCTGCCAGAAGTTTCTCTATGTAACTGAAATAAGGATGGAACCCAATTTACTAACTTGTAATTTCCTCTCGGTCCATTCTTATGTGTACCTCTTTCTTCCCAAGTTCTCTCCCACTTCTTCAATTCTTTATTTGATGTTGATTAATCATTCGTTGTATTCTTTTTCTCTAGGATTATAAGATCAATGTCCATATACTCAATGTCCGCTCAAGAGTCAAATTTTCAAACACTTTGTGCTTCCTTTCTCATTCATTGTGAATTGAATGAAACATCAGCTGCCCTCCTCGTTACGCTGATTTAAAATTGATTAAATAGGAGTTCTTTCCAATCTAGAGGAGAGGGGTCTATAGTGGAGCACCCTAACTTCGCATTTCTCAAAATCCTACATGGAAATTTCAAATCACTCCCAATTTTGTACAACATTTTATTTGGAAACTCATGTACTTCTATATTTCGTTTTAGGGCCACATCATCAAATATGATGCCACGTCAGCATGTTTTTTGTTGAGGTATCCAAAAAGACCCAAAAAAAAAAGTGAGACTGATAGTGGTGCACTAAGTCATGTTTTATTGGTGTGTTGATGTGGCATCAAATGATTTGTCACTTTGCATACTTTATGGATAAAAAGTGTTTTGCAATTGGATATTAAAATGCTCCACTATGGGGCCCACTAAGGACTACTTCTATCCCCACTATTGGACCTTGCTCCATTATAGGCCCCTCTCCCCTATACTATATAGATCTCTGTTGGTTTTGAATCAAACACCACATCATGCTCATGGATTACTCAATCACCTTATCTTTGCAAAAAGCATTATATCGATCTTATGACTTTAGAATCACTTGACAATATATTTCTTTTGGTGGGTCAGAGATTAGAAAATTTCCCCCCATCTCATGCTTACCCCTCTCTTTTAAAGTATCGCCAAAAATTCCCCCTTAATTTTCCATGAAGTCCACTATATATGGAAATCCATTTTTATCTCTCTCCAAAATTAAAGCGGCTCCCTAACATATCAGTCTGATCAAGAGTTATGATGATCCTTATCCATTCCTCCAATTGACCAATGAAAACATCTTCTATAATTCTTGATTTCAAGGGATGAGATCAATGCCTTTGGTTTTTACAATTTTATTGCATGTTTTCCTTTTTCTTGCAATGCATGTGATTTATTCAGGATCCTTTCTTCTTTTTCTTTTTTTTTTTCTAGTTAAAAGCAACTTTCATACAAAATGATAGTGATAAGATAAATCCATCCACTCCAAAAATATTCAATGGTAGTTATCTCCCCAGACATGCAGAAAAAGGAAAGTCGACACATAGACCAATAAATAAACTTTAACTTAGAAATTGAACGACTGCTATGAGGTGGCCTCGAGGAGTGGAGGTGACTTCTTGAAATGGCGTTGAAGTCACAATGAATAAGATGAGTTGGAAGGTCAAAAGAATGTTCATGCAAAGCATTGATTGCGGGCAGGATGAATATCCTTAAAACTGCGCCTTCAACCTTTCATGCCTCTTTGCAATATAAATAATTTTTCATGGATAATTGCTTTTAAATAAATCTTATGCAAGCTTCCAATATTTAGTAGCTTAAATAAATAATATGCTTATTACATAACTATCATAGTATACGTTGACTGTAAGGTTTAATTATGTATCACACTAACATGTTGGGTTAGAAATATTATAAGAGTAAGAGAATAACTATTGAGGGGTGAAATCTAATTATAGGACATGGATAACAATTATAAGTAATTAAACATCCAATCACATAGTAAAAATGATCTTCACGTTACTACTGGATATTTAGTTGATAACTTATTTAATTTCTATAAACATAAGATCAACAAATAATAAATATTAGAATAATAACTTGTTAACTCTTACACCCAATATCATTGAAAACATGAGTGTCACTTACAATACTAGTGATAAATAATTAATAATAATGTTGAAATATTGAACTAGGAATTAGATTAGAATATGTATAATTAATTGCCACGAATAATCTATGTTCAAGCGTTGATAATTTAATATTATCAAAACAAATGATTCACAAGTAAATTAATGGTAATAATTTAATTAATATTTATATTAAAATATTGGGGTTGGGGCCCTAGCTTAGTTGGCTAAACCTTTCTTGTTGTAGGAGGTTGGTCACGAGGTCTAGTCTCCCCCACCCCCGTGGTATCGGAGGGCGTGTCGCGCCAACGCCACCGATCACGTTAAAATTTTTACCAGGCGCATTGCAGTTTATAGGGGGTCATGCTACCCGATTCCTGCACTCTATATATATTTATTAAAATATTAATTTTAAAATGAATACTATTTGAAGTAGTAAATTTATGATAATATTCTAAATGGTTGAAATACTTCATCGTAATTATGAAGTGAGTTACACATCCACTTATATCATTTGAATTATGAAATCAATTCTTACTAAGTGATGGAACCCCTCAAAAAATTTCTTGGTTCCACCTTAAGTCTGTGAAAATTTTGGCTTGGGCCCTTGTTTCTGATATTTGGTCATGTCCCTATCACTTTTTTAGGGTTTTATGTTGATTAAAACCTTGCAAAAATGGTCTATAAGTCTAACAACCCTTGGTCGTTGTATTATTGGAGTGACTTGTATTCTCAGTTTCTAGTTGCCTAAGTTATGTTTTATGTCATGCACAGTTGTTAGGTGATCGGTCCCTCATGCCTAGGTCTGAATTTCTAAATTTTATAAGGTTAAGTTAAGGGCCTTTTTGGCCTTTACATCCTTTGCATTTTGTAACTTAGAAGTTTTCAAGCCCATTTTCTCATGTCATCCTTGACGGTCACCTTCATTAGAACAACTTAAGTGCACATGCTTAGGGTTTTCACTTAAGTCCTATCGACCATCTTACTTTATCGCTTATCGTTGATTACTTCAGAAGTGCATGTTTGAATTGGTGACAAGTGATGAAGCAGTATTTCTTTGATCTCGCCCATCACAAATAGCTGCCATAGCTCTTAAATTGAATGCGCGATGAACGATGTTCCTTGTATTGTTGAGGGATCGTTTATCACTAATGGCTTTTGAGCCTTCAGTATTGTAATAGCAATGAGCAATGCCCCTGACCTTATGTTATTATTTTTCATCGTGTATCGTGAATATGTTTCAAGTGCTAAGTTCCACATTAGCGATACATGATACACATTGTCACTATGTAAATCCTCTCATCGCTAATTGCTTGAAAATTGTATGAGGAGAATTAGCGATGAGCGACGACCATATGTTTTATAGCTCATCGCAGATTCATTTCAAAGTTTAAGTTCCAAATTAATGATGAGCGATGGTATTCTCTGAGTGGTTTATTTTTCCAATATGATAAGATCTTATGTGCGATGTCTCTTGTACCATTGATTTTCATACAGGTGCATGTGTCTAAATTTGATTTCTTCACTGCATCTCCTGTCACTGATAGGAGCCAAGGTGCAAAGTTTGAATTAGCGATGCGCGATGGAAGGATGGACATGATCAAGGAATGGGCCATAGATCCAAGGAATGAGATTTCATTGTGGGGATGTTTACATCACTGATGAGGCCAATGAAGGATGAGATTCATTCGTAATAGGCGATGACTATTGATGAAAGGGCAACGTGGAAAAATCTTGAGGACATTGTATAGAGGAAGGTAACAAGATGACTAGAGAACCATTGATGTGGTTTTAAAACAGGATGATCCAATGGACTAAACTTCATCACGAAAATATTTTCGTCGTTGATTGCACCCTAAAGTTTGGGGAAGATCAACGATGAGCGATGAAGTGTATAAGGAAATATTCTCTCTAAGAAACACTGGTCTTATGTACTTCGCCGATATTAATGAAAAAGCATGGATTAGGTTGGTGATACATGCTAATTGATAGATCGCGTATGATTAATCAAGATTAAGAAAAGACTTGGCAACACTTGAGCTAGCATTGAAGGTATAAAAATGAGGCTCAAATCACCATGGATGAAGTTTTAAAAGTTTTAAAATCAACATCCTAGATTCAAAGCAAGTTGTTAAAATTATCAACTTGCTTGCACGAGGAGTTCTTAAATCATTAATTTTGTATGCTCCAAATTGCCTATTTAATGCAGATTGCTTGTTGTTCACCTCCATCACATTTCAGTCTATCGTGAATGTGAGGCGTGGGTTAGTGAAGAAGTGTGTGAGTATTAATTTTTCCTAAGTTAGGAGACGTTCTTGTCCTAGATGAGTAGGTTTTCCATGGCGGTTCGAGAGTCTAAGGATTAAGTTTGCTTGAGTCTAAGGAAAATGCTCCTGCGGATGAAATTGAGACACAAGGAGCTCCTGATACGCCAAAAAGTAGAAGGGGACATAGGAAATTCAAGAAGTATGGTGTCAAGAAGACCTACCATCTATAGGGCCAAATCATTTCAGAAGAATTGGTCAAATACAAGGGAAAAAGGATGGTGGAATATGAAAAGAAGGCAAAAAAGGAATGTAAGCATTGTAGGGCCTATCTAGGAGGACATAATTCTCCAAGTGAGGTTTCTAATAACCCTTCAGATAGTGAGGGTGACATTGATCTAGAGGGTGATTATTATCCCCTCTCCCTTGTACCATCTAAGGATTCTGACGAGGAGGTGGTGACTATGCCCATTTTTGTTTTTGATGATACCATGCCCTTTTTGTCAGGATTGTCCTATTCAGCATTCATGCGATTTCTTATTTCTAGTGTTGATGTGGAAAGCTTTTGGGCTGGTGTATTGGAGAAGTGCCAGACTAAATGACCTTGGCGACATGTATGTTGTTTTCGGACGATATACAAGTTTGTGTTGGAGTTGCTAGTGGAGAATCTTCTTTGGTCAACAAGGATGAGGATTCAATGTTGTTGCAACAAACTCTTCCTTTTGAGGAGTTGGTGTGTCCTCATGCAAGGAATATGGAATGTGGTATTTTACTCTTCCATTTTCCTTAATGATTGCATATAACTAACTGAGGATGTCTCAAATTCTGGTACAAATGAAATGAAATGTAAATGTAATTAAGCCTGACGCTTGTTGCTCCCTTGTTCTATAAAAGGGATATCAGGGCTTATTACAGGGATTAGATCTTAAGTCTCAATAGGGTTTTAGGTGAAAGCTAAGTTTAGGAAAGGCACTTTGAATAGAACATTGATAATAGGCCAGCAGTTTGTCTTGGATGTGAAATCCTGTATGTAGCGATCTTAAATGAGTATTATAGAAATTACTAATATCAAAACAAATATTATTCTGGAAACAAATACTCTCCTATGTATGTTTCTTACAAGTTATGAATGAGAAATACTAATGGTGTTATCATTTATCTTCAGATGTTCCATTTGAATGTATTATTTTGTTTTTAGCTTTAATTCAAGGAGTTAATTAAAATGCTTGAATAGGGTTATAAACATTGTAAGGAATTTCTTAGGATTTATAAGAAGTGAGTGTTTCAGGCATTGTGAGTTTTCATAAATGCAAAGCAATATGAAAATAGTCCGCCTATCTCTAAATTGAGTAGTTTATATATTACTGATTCTTACATATTTGACTCTATTGCTCCAATTGATGAGACACTGGTCAGTTTGTTGGAAAATCTTGCATGAAATGAACAAATAGTGTACCTAGCCCTAGACTTAAAATAAGATAATATTCATTTAAAATATTTTCAAGGATAGTGTGGGCTAGGAATATCTCCAATTCCTAGCAAATAGATAGTCATTCATTCAAAGATTTGCCAAATCTTCAGTGAGATGGGTTTTATTTGCAATAAATAGGAATCAATTTGTGTATAAATGTGTTACTAAGTCAAATACACTTCAAGAAAACACA
>VDFB02000010.1:23195582-23213814 GCA_007258455.2 Sequoia sempervirens | reverse complement strand
CGTTCACTACCAGTCCGGGCTTTTGGTGCAACGGTAACTAACTCTGTAAAAACCCTAGTTTCCCCGATTTCTCTGTATCTGACTGTTTTTAGGTTTTTCTGAAGGTTTTTGATTTTTTGACGTTTGTTTGGGTTTTGAGCATAAATGTGAAGAATGCGAATTTGCTAATAAATAATAATAAATTCAAATAAAATATTTCAACTCCGTAACTTATGAAATCTACTGAGAACAATGTTGCCAGATAATTTATTAATCCTCAGAAAGCATTACAGTGAAGATTTGCTAACATGCAACTATGAACCAGCAATTATTAAACATAAAGAACCTGGTATTTTTGCAGCAGCTGAAAGTACAGATCTGGTACGGCTGCATGAAATATTCCCTTCTCCCTTTGTTCTATGGTTGCAGACTGTCCCAGATACCTAGGCGCCAAGATTGATGAAGATTCCCAGCCTGAGAGATAGGCGTTTTGGCTAGAACAAAGAAGACGCCTCCTTGCTGATGGTACGGCCAGGTACACAGCAGTACGGCCTGAAAATGATCAGCAATCAATGAATGTAATACAAATAAGGCTCTCTCTGAAGGTCTTCAGATGGTGAAGAGATAGGCGCCTCAGTTTATATAACCCTCTGGATGAATTTATAAATCAAACCTCCTGAATGTTTATTATCTTTGATGCTCTGCAACGGCCCTGCTGTACAAGAGTACGGCTGACAGCAGCAATGATTAAATTAAGTACGGCTTCCTTGAAATCTCCAGAATATCAATAAAAATGGCGCCTCAATGTAGAAAGCTTTACTGAATGAATCTCTCTCTGAAACCCTGATGAAATAAACCTCTGTGGAGCTCTGTAATTTCCTCTGGATGAAGAAATCTCACAACTGGCAATAGATCAGGTGATATCTCACACCCTTTGAACTGCTCTCAATGGAGATGGCTTGTTCCCCAATGAGTTCGAGACTGAAACCCTAAAGCTTCCGTTCTCTGACGAAGACTTGATCAATTTTTCAATTCACAAATGACATAATGGCTCCAATTCCAATGCAAAGCATATATCTTCTTGAAAAGTGCGATTTCCTTAATAATAGGAAATCATTAAAATTTCGAACTTTTTATTCTTTTAATTTTTCAATAGTCTCAGCATTAATTTTTAATTATAAAATTAATCGTCAAATGGCCCCTTCCAATGTTGGGCGCCCCCTTAATAAAAATCACTTAAGTCGTAATATTAAATATTACAACTTTATATTATAATCCCAAATAATTAATATTTAATTAATTCAATTAAATATTAATATCTCGCCATTATTAACCCGATGCTCGAGCCGTCTGACTGTCGACAAAGGAAGTGATTCGAACGCAATAAGTCCATCTGCTAAAATAGCAGGGTCCCGTATTTGCCAATAAGCGCTAAAATAGCAAACCAAGAAGTTAATGCGAAACGAGCCCGAGCAGAAGCCAATCGTCAAATCTGGCCCTGCAGTGACCAAGCTCGAAGCGACCCTCTAACCACTCTGTCGACCTCGAGGGTCTCTCATGATAGGCTAATCTTACAAACTCGATGCTCGCCAAAATGGGGACATTCTCAGGACTCCTAGTTGTCTCCAAGATGTATAATTCTTATACTTATACATCTTTTTATAACTATTTTTTCAAGTACTATATGTATTTCAGCACCTTGCTGCCCCTCGCCATCGTCCCCCTGCCCCCAAATTTAGACCCCTCGTCCCCATGTCCCCAAAACGTGTCCCCTATCGTCGCCCCGTCCCCGTCCCCGAAACCCCGTGGAACATTGGATATTTGTCAAGGCTCTCATCATTGGGGTATTTGTCTTGATCTACAAGGCTTTCCTCATTCTGATAGTTATCTTGATCTATAAGTCTCCCATCATTAGATTTTTGGATTGGTGAAAGGGTTCATAATTTTTTTTGCTTTGTTTGGGTTAGGCTTTGCAAAGATTTGACTCAAGTTTTGCATGGGTTTAGCACAATTAAGAAGACAATGAAGACACAAGAACACCCTAGCTACGTAAATGGATTTTTTGGAATTGTGAGCCCTTTGATAATACCTGAACTCGGTCATAAATAGTGTTGGCACAATATCTTAGAGTGCTAACTATTGAGGATTAGGATTCTACCCATAGCTCACTATTTTGTTTCCAAAGGCATGTGGTGAGTAACTTTCTTGGGCTAACTGTTTATTGATGCATCACAAGCACCAAAAAGCCAAAAGGTTTGCTATGCTAGGTTTTGCACAAGTTTCAACTAGAACGAGTCCTCTATATACCCAAGGTATGTGAGGCTAAAGTTTGTGAGACAAGGGTGTTGTCTAATGGCTTGGTTCAAGGGGGTAACCCCCCTCCTCCTTCACTTAGCAAACTGTAAAGTGGATGCCAGCTTAGCTCGAAATGATAGCTTCTCCTTGAAATTTATATATCCCACTGGCACATGTGATTTTGGGCTTTTGTTGCTTGGTGATCAAATCCAAGTCAATAAAGACCGCTTACAAAAATAGAAAAGAGGGGAAGAGTTGAGTGGTTTTGATTCCTAGGATCACGCAGCCACACAAGGTAAGAGCATACACACTCAATTTCTGGGTAAAACAAGTGAAATAAACCACTTTTGATCTTCAAGGTCGCTGGAAGGTGCAAGAAGAAAGCATATGTTGTTTAAGTCACGAAAAACAACACATGAGACAAAAACAAGCAAAATTGGTTTTGATCCTTAGGATTGCCTCGCAGCATGAGAGGAGAGCATACACAATTTTACTTGTATGGACAAGACAAACAAAAAGCACACAAAATTAATTCCCATAGAAGAAAGAAATGTGAGGTTAATTTTATTAGAAATTAATCTTGGACAAAGCAACCTGCAAGAATATGTTAATAGTTTGAAAGTTTGGGTCTTGGATGATTGTTCTTGTAGAAAAATAGAGTCAGACAAACAAAAAAAGATTAAAATAGCAGACAAACAAAGATCAGAGCAAGATGGCTAGCTAAAATTGGAAATCACCTATGAAACATTAAAGATGCTGAAACACAAAACACAATGGCCAAAATTAACAAAGAGATGCTAAGTCTAAAAAACAGAGAAATAAAGAACAGAGAGGTTGAATATATGATAGAGATGCCAAAAACTAAACATAGATGCTGAATTAAGCAAGGTTAGTAAAAAAGACACAAATGCTAAACAGTACCACAAAGACTCTTAAATTAAGACACAGATGCTGCAAACCAGAGCACAGACACTAAAAGTCCAACAACAATAGAGATTTAGCAAGAAAACACAAAAAAGTTAAACAACCCTGCAAGATGAATTAACAAACAAGTCAGTGAACAAGAAAACCTGCTATCAGATTGATTAGTTATCCAGGACAAAGCAAGGATTAAACAAACAAGGAGCTAGAAACCCAATTTAAAAAGACACCAAAAACAAGATTAAAACACAATGAACCCTGCAAAACAGAGAATTAGGATTGATATTTGCTGCCAGTGATGCTTGCAAGAAATGGGACCTTAAAGGAGTGAGGTTAGAAGATCTGAAATTCACTAGAAAGCACAGATGCTGAAATGTATTACATAGACATTGAAGTTGAAACACAGACACCACAAACCAGTGTGCACATGTCAAAAGCTGTAGAGGATAAGGTTAGGCTCCAATGGCAAAATAAAAACCTTGCAAATAGAGTTAGTTGAGGTTCTGCAACACAAATGATCAATATGATATCCTGCAAACCCAAATTAGTGCATAGGTTGAGTAAAACTATGGTTGGAAACCCTAGTTAACAAAGAAAGCAAATATGCGCTAAATAACTAGTAATAATAAACCCCTGCAAAAAATCCAGTTGGTGGATAAACTATAAGAAGCCTCCAAAGGCTTGAATCTTTGCGCAAAAACCAAGTAAGCCAACAAATGGGGACAAGTGTAGACGCTAAGAGTAGAAGTGGAGATGTCAAAACTTAAGTGCATGCACCACGAACTAGAGTGAAGAACTTGCAACGGATATTTTAGGATAGTATAGACTTCAAAAGATATCATGGAGACATTGATGTTGAAGCATAGATGCCGAAGTTGTGAGCACACCCAAAAACACAAAAATCCTACAAAATAAACACTTCAAAGCATTCCAAGATGAGAATTAGTACTTGGACATGTGTCTCACTGGATGTGCTAGAAATGTGGATGCTAAATTCAGACAAACAAGGTGAGTTAATGTACTAAACACAATAAGCTCTATCGAAATCAACACACACCTTAACTTAGAGCAAAATGGAAGCATTAAACAATATGTAAATGACACAAAGGACGAGCTAAACCTTCATGATTCTTGGGATTACTCCATGTTAATGTAGATGCAATGAGATGAAATGATATTGGTTGCTCTTCTGTAATGTCCCCTTCCTAGGCAGTTCATATGTTTGAGGGGTTAGCCTATCATTTTGACCCTCGTAGGCTGACAGTTGTGATTAGAGGGTTGATTTTGGCAGTTATCCTGAGTTTTATGACATTACTCCATCAGTTGATTCAGGTTTGGGCCTTTGCAGAGGCTTACAGAGTGATATTTAGGCACTTACTATTTATAGTAAGTCAGGTCAACAGGGGTTACTATTTCTGGCAGGGCACCTGGTTTAGTTGGTCATCTCAGTTTCGACCCAATTTGGCAGTTGGTTGAACAAACAGTGAATATTTGGGCATTTAATGATATTTGGAGAATTATTAATATGGTGACTTTATATTATAAAATCAATTAATGAAATATTAAATTATTGATGGAATAATATAAAGTATTTAATACTTTATATTAAAAGAGGCGATTATTAATTAATGAGTATTAATTACTAATGGAGAAAAGGGACGCCACTTTAATGATTAATTTAATAAAAGACTCAAGGGCGGATTTAATATTATTAAATGTCATTTAAATTGCTTTTTTGAGAGGGTCGACTTCTTTGATGAAGTATTTATTTCTCAAAGGCAAAATAGAACTCATTATTGATTGATTATTCAAATTTTGTCTTTTTCCTCTGAGAGCATTTGGAGTTGGAGAAACAAGGGTTTCTGCAATCAGGTTTTGGAGAATGTCAACTCTTCAGAATCAGACATATTGAGACTGTGAAAGATCAGTTGAAGCTTGTCAATCAGAGTGGCTTCATTCAAAAGTCATACAAAGCTTATTTGTGAGTTACAAATTGGGGTGTGGAATCGATTTCTTCCAGAAAGAGATTCTTCTTCAGTGACGATTTACAGTGTTCATCTAGCACCTTTTTCAAGGCCGTACGGATTTGTGCTTGCTGGTTTCAGGCTGTACTTTTACAGCAGCAAGGTCGTACCTTTCCTGCAAGCCAAGACGCCTTGCCTTTTTGTCTTCTGCCTTCATCATTTGGGACGCCTAGGTTTCTGGGGTATTCTGCATCAGTTCGTGGTTGGAGAGACATCAATCTGAGGCTTGGTCTTACCATTACTTATTTATTTTGGCGGCTGCAAATAAGCCAGGGTTTTTAAAATAAAAGTGTTGCCTTTTTACTTGCAAGTCTGTATTTCTTTATTGTACTCATCCAAAAAATTAATAGAAGCATTCGCCATCAGTCTAGGAGTGTTTTTGCTTCAGAATCTGTAGTTTTATATTTTATATTTATTTTAGAGTTTTTTTATGCAAAATCGCACCATTTCAATATATTGCAAAAACCACAAAAACTACAAAAAAACGCCAAAACAAACAAAAACTTGCATTTTCGTCAGTAGCTGGGGTTGAGAGAGACCAAGTCTCTTACATCTTCATTATAAATTGCTATATTGGGCAGCATGTACTTGCATAAGAATGTAGTATATTTGCCCTTTGAAGGAGGTTTCTTAATAGATCTCCAACCATGAGGATGGAGGGTTAGGATTTGTTTGGGAGATCAATGGTGAGGATAAGCTTTCATGATTGTGCAAGCTCTCCAAGTGACAAGTGGAAGGCAAGGATGAAGTGGAGGGTGGAGATTACTTTAGAATGCATGGAAGTTGGAGATTCAAGCATGTGGAGGTGTAAGAGATAGGGAAATGGATGGAGAGTATTGAATTTTTGATTGGAGGGTGGAGATTTAGGCATGTGGAAGGTCCACACATGTAGGAGAGTGTGGAGAGATTGTGAAAATGGAGGGTGGAGATTCCTTTTGCTTTTAGTGGAGAGAAAATGATTTGATTATTTGTATTTTGGAGGAGATTAGAGGAACATATTAGCTTAATTAATCAAAAGAAAGGTTAGACTAGGTTAATTGAATAAATAAGATTTATAATGACGGGTATTAAGTAAATATGATTTAATTAATTGATGAATGGGTGTGTGTGGGGGGGGGTAGCTTAATTAATTAAACAAATAGGATTTTTTTAATTAATTAATCATTAGAGGAAAGATGGTAAGAATAATGATGTGGATTGATGGAAGTGTGTTGATGTTAAGGTTGGAATGCTGAAGCTGATTTTATGTGTCTAAACAATTTTTACAATTTCTCATAAAGTAGGGTTTGTTTGCCTTTGGGATTGCCCAATTGGTTTGTACTTGTAGTCATCCATGATATAAATATGATGTGTACAAACATTTGGGTGAATGGCTTTTATATCGTGGTAATCCCATGCAAAAAAGAAGTGTTATGTTAGCTGTAAAATTTCAAACAGTTTTTGGTGTTGTTCTAGGCTTAGTTGATCGTTCTCACTAAGAGTCCTTCTAAGAAAGATTTTGATCGTTGTGATCTTCGGGTTATTTGATTGTACAATAGCTAAACAATCATGATATGGGCATTTATGTGGCAAAAGATGATGGAAAATGGCAAAATTATTAACATGACTTCAAGATCCCTTATTGGCCATAAAATTGCTAAAAGGACAACTATTGTTGGAACACTCGTCATTTTCAAAATACCTCTAAATTGGTGTTTGGGGAGTATACACATTTTGTACAAAGTTAGATGTTTTAATTTATCCTCATTAGGATCCTATAATATGATAATCTTATTTATTGTTTGTATGTGTTGTGTATTTGGTGTATCGTCCTCCCCAATTTCCAGTCACAAGGTTTTTTAGTTTCTAGGAATGACTGGGCAAGAGGGTTAAGTGTTAGCATCCTAGTACTATTTCCATATGAAATGAGCATATTTTCTAATTCGTAGATGTATGTGTTAGTTGTGACGAACAAGTCCTTCCCAATATAAATGGATACCTGCAGATGACCATACATTGTTTGTGTCATGTCCCCTTCCAGTTGACATCTCTCAGAGCTCACGATTAGCCTATTATGCGACCCTCGTAGGCTGATGGGATGGATAGAGGGTCTTGATGGAGCTTGGCTTGGCTTCAGTTGTCAGATTTTTACTAGTTGGCTTTCGTTCGGGCTCATTCGGACACCATTTGCCTGAGTTGCTATTTTTAGCAGTATTTGGCACTCAGCGAGGAACCCCTGCTATTTTTAGCAGTATGGTTTGATCATGTGCAGAATCATTCACTCTTTCGCCAGCTTCAGACGGTTCGTGAATCAGATGCTTCTTGAGGGAGATATTAATATTTAATTGATTAATTAAATATTAATTAATTGGAGCATATATTATAAAGTTATAATATTTTAATATTATAACTTAAGTGAATATCAAGGGGTCGACCATCATTGTAAAGGGGACAATTTTCAATTAATCTTTTAATTGAAAGGTGGCGTCCAACTTATGAAGAATTAAAAGGTGAAATACAATTTTATTTTAATGATTGCCTTTTTGGGGAAAATCGCACTTTTCAAAGAATATAAGGTTTTGCCTTGGGATTTGAGCTCATTATGATATTGAATATTGAAATTTGATCAAGTCTTCTTCCGGAGAACGAAGCCTAGGGTTTCTGTTGTCTACAGACATTGGAGAACGAGCCATCTTCAGTGTTGCGATTCAGAGGCTGTGAGATACCAGCTGATCTATTGCATTTCAGAGGGATTTCTTCATTCAGAGAGATCACGCATTCACCGGTATTGATTTTCTCAGAAGCCTACGACGGTGATTCATTCAAGAGGGGTTTCATCTCGTTGAGGCGATATTCCATTGGAGATCCAGAAGATTACCTTCCACGAGGGTCACGAGCATTTTATTTGTTTGTCGGGTCACTGCTTCAAGGTCAGACCATTTCTCTGCAATGTTTCGCATCATCCCCAAGCGGCCTATTCTTTTGTTCAGCATTTGCAACGCCTACTATCTTTCGGTTTCTACCCAACATGTGATTTAATTCCTCTGGATCATTCTTCTGGCATTTGACGGAGGGACAAGTGGATATTTATTGCAGCCGTACCAGTTCTCAATCATTCTCAGCTTGCTGCAAATCAGGTTCTTTTGAATAATATTTGTCTAATCTTGCCTGTATTTCAGAGATTCTTATTGTAATTGCTATGGCAAAAATAATGAAATCAATAGCTATCGATTCCTGAGCCTATTTGTATTAGATCTGAGCTTATTGTATTTATATGCAATTTTATATCAAATTCTTTCCAAAATCGCATTCTTTCTTATTCATGCAAAAACATCAAAAAAATCAAAATACACCAAAACAGTCAAAAAACACACAGTTTCGGAAAACAGGGGAAACAAGGGTTTCTACAGATAACTTTATAATATATGCTCCAATTAATTAATATTTAATTAATCAATTAATTATTAATATCTCCCTCAAGAAGTGTCCGATTCACGAACCGTCTGAAGCTGACGAAAGAGTGAATGATTCTGCACATGATCAAACCATACTGCTAAAAATAGCAGGGGTTCCTCGCTGAGTGCCAAATACTGCTAAAAATAGCAACTCAGGCAAATGGTGTCCGAATGAGCCCGAACGAAAGCCAACTGGTAAAAATCTGACAACTGAAGCCAAGCCAAGCTCCATCAAGACCCTCTATCCATCCCATCAGCCTACGAGGGTCGCATAATAGGCTAATCGTGAGCTCTGAGAGATGTCAATTGGAAGGGGACATGACAGTTTGGGAATAACAATCAGTCCAAAACTTCAAACACAGTTGCACTTGCTATTGATTGTTTAATTTTTTGCATTGTGGGAGCCGTGAGGAAGGAAGAACGACCCATTATTGACAGTGGAGCACTGTTAAGACTTACGAGGCGTCAAATTGTTGTGTTTCTGCACAACTCCTTCCATTTCTTCCCTGTGAATCTTGTCATTCCGTCTATGCGACCTTGTTGGCAATTGATGAGTGTCCAAGAAAGGGCGTGATTTTTATTTTTACAGTTTTTGACTTTTTGTTATTTTTATTTTTAGGTTCTATTAAATATTGTTTTATTTTTAATAATTTTTAAAATGTCGTATTTTAAAATATTTAATTTAGATTTTAAACTATTTATATATAAAATTAAATTTGTGGATATATATATTTTTTGGGTAAACGCTTTTCATTTGGAGGTATGACCTAGGGAGGTCACAAACGGGGGACCTCTTCCCCAATTTAAACATTCACTAATAACACCCCAGTGGGGTTTGAGCCTTGATGGAAAGAACAACATCACAACAACTTAACCATCATACTATGCCACTATTGGCAATTTGTCGATATATTACTAATATTTGAAAAATAAAATTACATAAGGCGGTATCTAATTACAATTATTTTTTCTGATTTTTTTCCCTTGCTGAACTTCATCCGAATTTTATTGTTGCTGAACATGAACTTGAAGTTGAACGTTGTGACATATTTGCATAATATCGAAACAAAGATTTTTGTTCATTAGTTGGTCGATTTCTGCAACTAGACAAATGCGTTCAATATGTGATAATTCTTTAGAGCATACCTTGGTGGTTGTATTTTCGTTATTTAGATGAGAGTCTGTTGCTGCCATTTGTATCGAATTTTGGGGTTGTTTGCAGTAGTAATACAATAGTTTGGGTTCAATGTTCAACACCGGTTCATCCTTTGTCATACTATCAAACATATCTACTCTTATTCCAGGTATTGTACATTATATGCTGATTTCTTGCCAACTGTTTGACCAAATGTCCATCTTTGGATTGTTGGCCAATTGTTTGAGATAATTCTTGGATTTGAATACTAATTGCTTATCTTTCAATATTGTAATAAAGTGGATGGACTATTGCTAGTTAGAAGTAGCATTGATATTGCAAGAAGATCCCAAATGATTTACTCTTGGATTGAGGTAATTATTGTAAGAAAATATTGGACAATTTACTGCCAAATCCCTTTATTTGCATATCATTATCTGCCAATTTGGCATTGATTCAGAATTGAATGATATAGTCTACCATTTTGGCATTGATGCATTTCTGCTTATTATTAGCCAACTTGGCATGATTGGAATTTGCATATTTGCCATTTTGGCATTGATCGATTCTACCAGTTTGATATTGTTTGTAATTTGTTAGCTGCCAAAAAGTTGTTTGTTGTGATTATCATTCTCATTCTAGTCTCCATATGCTTTCATCTTGCCCACATTAGAATCGCGGTGATCAAAAAGATCTAGGAATTGAGCTGATTATTAGAATTTGATGGATTTGAGCTGACTGCCCTATGAGAGACATTACAGAAGAGGGATGTAACAAGAGACCTGGATTGAGGGACTAAGTAACTAATGTGTTTGTTGTTGGCTTCTCCATGGTTGTTGTCGATGTTGACTTAGAAACTGCCATTAATTACCAAGATATTGTAATATCCCGGGCTAAATTACCAGGGAATTTTTTTGTTTTGATTTTCACCAATTTGGCTACTCAGACATTTTGTCAAACAGTTTTTTTGAATGAAGTTCTGAGCTTGTTTCCCAGTTTAGTTTAATGCTTAAAGTGTGTACTTCAATTTTAATGATTCCAATCAATTCATTACCATTCCAAATGCAGTACATAGATATTCATAACAAACAATGTATACATAGCTGATATAATGAACTCAGAAATTTCATACTCAAACTATACACACACACACACATTCAGAAATATCGCATACAACATTTAATATTATAATTTCTTGACCTGGGAATACGCGCCAATTCTTGGATTCTTAAAATCTATACGGTCCACATCCCAAAATGTAGGAACAACTTCCAATATATTACCAATGCCTTGTATCTATCCCTTGATTGCAAAGTTTGATGCACATTAGATAAGAAAAGGCTGGTAGTCGTAAAACGAATGGCCTCAGGTCCTTGCATCACTCCAATGTAACGGTTTACATTTTCAAGAGCCACGACCAATAGACTAATACTATGAACTTGTGATTGGTGGCACCTAGAAGCTTTGAAGCTCGAATTCCCTTAGCCACACATTGGCCTATATGGAATTGGTGAAATCTTATATGTATAGAATTCCCAACAATTTCTTAGTGCCAACTGTTGGGATTCTTTATGATCATTCAATTAATCGGTATAGCTTAAAGAGATTGCGGTTTCTCCACTTATCACAATCATAAATCTGACAACGCTTAAAGAGTTTGGGTGGTGTTTGTATTCACTATTCCCTTCCAATTCATATGCTAGCTCCTCTTTGATAATACCTGCGACCTTTGACCACACCCTTTTAACAATATCGACATGTTAATAAGGCGTGCCTACTTTCCCAATGAATAAATAAATACTCATGACCCAACACCTCAGACTGGCGTTATGAATCAATCATTCGTCCTACTAGTATTTCATTTGCTATACATGATGGAGGTGAAAATAGCCAACATTAAACATCAGATGTCTAACAAGGATGAGTCAAAACGCCTTTAGTAAGAGTTGTCAATTCCCACGACTTGCTTTCACAAGCTCACGTCTCTTAGAAAAGGAGTGTCGGCCTTTCCTAGACTTCTCAAACTCATACAACGACATTGATTAAATTCATTTTTCCTGGTATCTTTTGAATTTATCATACAATCCTACCACATCACCTTCATGATTTCATTCCTTAAGAGCCTTTGAGACTAAAATATTATGGCACGACCAATAATTAATTGCAATCGACATGTATAATATGTAAATTTCATTCACCAAAACTATGAAGTTTCCTTCCTGTAATCACACGACTGTAGTTATGTCATGTGCAAAAATCCTTTAAAGGCCTCGTAAACAATAAGGGACACAATTAGATGCACCCAAGCCTCGATTCTTCCCAAAAATATATATCTATATCATATGAAAATTTGATACTCTCAATACTGGAAACTATACGGCTGTGGATTGGTGTGCGAATATATTGTGGTCAAGGAAATGGAATATAACAAACCTACCACTCTTCTTTTGGTAGTGAAAACACTTGGGAATTAAAATCTCAATTTTCCATTTCCCTGCAAGCCTCTGGAAAATTGTAGAAACTTCAACCATTAAAATCCAATGCGAAATCTGATTGACATCGGCTGTACCAATCAGGGTGGATAATCTCACCACCGAAACTGATTTTCTTTCAGAGGGTTTCTATCCTCCAAAAGGTTGTGGTGAACTTTGTTCAATCAACAATTACTTGTTCTCCAAAACCAAAACCAGCCTATCTCAAAGATGAACTCCATAAATACTTTTATTTCCTCTTCTGTAACTCCTCACCTCCTTTTCTTGAAATCCTCCAATTTTCTTTTAATTTTATTCTTTTTAAGAATTAGACCTTAATTCACCCAAAAGTGACTTAATTTAATTTAACTTTCCTAGAACTTAAGTCACTTTTGCATACCTTTTTTAAATAAAAAACTTGAGTTGTCTTTTAATTTAATCTTTTTTCGATAACTTAAAACCACACAACCAATTGAGAATACGAAAAATACAAAACCTGATTGGAAGTGGCGTTGGAAGGTGCTAGAATACATAGACTCATTGGAAATGTCAAACAACCCCCTTGGCTATCATCATGAAACCTGAAACTAATTTTGATGCTGATGTAACAAAAAATGGAGACATTACAGATATTGTGGCCTTTAATTAGTCCATTGTTGAGGTAGTGTTGGCCATTAGCAAGTGGGTACCAACCTTGTGAAGGATAAGCCTGACCCATTTTCGTACCCAATACGGATTAGGACATTGCAAATCATTTGGTGTACCTTAGTATTGTGATTATGCCTACTATGGCTTTCGTTGAGTCATGTAGTAAACAAAATTTTCTTTCTCCTCCATTCCTCGATAGATTGGCTTGAACTCATCAATGCCTTATCTATCTCACACAATGCTAGCAATCTTTGTTTTGTTGTATTCACATTTTCCATTTGGGTATTTTTTCCTACATGTTGGGCACTAGATTGCTAGAGCTTGTTGTGTGCCTTCTTACTTTCGCCTTGCATGAAGTGTACCATGTTTAGAAAATTACCATCTTTAGATCCTCATACAAGCTGCCTAGGTCTCCTTTTGTGATCCCATCAGTACCTCTAGTTGTGCCAATAGCTTGTGGTGGTGGCACAATAAATGACCTTTGGCTCTTTCCCTTTTGTGTCATGGACCTAGAACAATTCATCCATAGACCACATTTATCATCATAGCTTTATTGGGAAATGCACCTTCTGCCTTCAGGTTAAGAACTTCCATGCAATCATCTCACACTCTCAAAAAAAGAAAACTTTATAGACTAAGAGTCTAATCCACATTGCTTTGATAACTGGAGATTAAAATTGAAAATTTCCATAGTCTTTCTATTGCTTCATCTTATTTTTGCATCATACAAAATATTGCATTGTGAGTATCTCTAGCCTTGCAAAAGCCATTATAGACTAAAGGGCTAATCCACATTGCTTTGATCTTTGGAGATTATAATGAAAATTTTCCATATAGTCTTCTATTTGTCTTTTTGGTTCTTTTGTTTTTTCATTGAAAAGTGGCAGATGGCAATGCAAAAGGTCAACAATACAGTTTCAAGCTATATTGGGCAAAAATGGTTCCAAGAGGTAGTCAACTGATGGAAAACTCATTGAAGTTAAAGGATTTATGGTGCCTATGTTTGAAATGAAAAATTGACTAAATTTAAAAGAAATTCAAAGTTGTGAGTTAATCGTTCGAAAATTGGTGTTAATAAACCAAAACCTCCACCAAAAATCAAATGGGCACCTAAACTCAATCAAGCACCAAAATATCATGTTTTTCTTGAAAAAACAAAGTGGGAAATAGAGCAAAAGTAGAGCCCAATCATATGGGCCCAAGTGAATATTGGAAGGAAAATAAAGTGAAATAAAGGAGAAAAAGCAAGAATTTGTGAAATATCCCCCTTAGTTTTTTTCAAATTTCCTCACATGAACTTTCACTCGTTAGTGTTAGCACAATGTAATAATCAACAAATTGAAAGCAACTCTTCACTCTTTGATCACCCAGATCCCAAAATGGGCAAGGTGAGAGCATATGGTGCAAGGGGATTTGAATATAATTTCAATACCGGAAGTACAAGTAAACTATTGGCAGCAAGCCATGCAATAGAGAAAGGAAATACTTGGCGGCATAGCCAGGCACTTCCACTTTTCAGCGGGTAACAAGAAAAGTAAAGCAACTCAACCACTTATTCAGTAGGAGTGAAGTACAATAAAACTGAGAAGTAGAAGGCTGATTGGTACTACCAAATCAGCATTACAATGATTATTAGATACATGGAACATATGTCATGAGCAACTCAAATGAAAGCTTATTACAATATAATCAGTCCTTGCTTCAATGAACCATAAGGCAACATAAAACAAGCAAATACTAAGAATTACTAGGTCTGATAAGAAGGGGCAGCAGTATGATTTTCTGAACAATGAACTTGATACATCAACCTGCACACTGTCAAATGCTCATAACTCTCTAACAACACCTCCAAATCACCTCAAATTTGTTGCAAATGATGCCTACGAGCTAGGCGTCCAAGTCCTGTTGACGTGATTTTCGTGACCACACCAACATAGAATAAAGTCGCCAACGGCTACCCTATTCTCTCTTGAACAAAGTTTCCTGCATGCTAAGATTGCGAGATAGATCATACATTTAACTCCAAGGTTCCTTTAATGCGAATAGTCTCAGTTGGCTTGATGTGATTTTGCTGGTATTTCAAGGGAACTTACACAATTGTTCAACAATTAACAGCAGACAGTGGACTAAGGGGCTTTCATATAATTCAAATGATTTGGCAAGTGAGCACAAGTTTCCTAATCCTAACGAGAAATGAACTGAATTTAAAATGAGTGTAGGGACTAAGAAGTTTATGTTCTATCTAATGCAAGATATGTGGAGTTCGACTTCAGCAGACTTCAACCGGATTTTACCTAGCCTCGCATCGGACAACTTCAGCAAAATTGGTGCAATCTTCAGAGGAGTAACGAAGAATATTCAGATTATAATTCAACATACATGTACCATCACAACGATGCATACAAGCATACGAACCACAATCGAAGTTAAGTTTGAAATGATTTCCAGTTGACCACGCAAGGCAAACTCACCATCAGCAAGTTGCTAGTGGTATGGATAAAGAGAAGCTACTTCGATCAAACACCACAAATCTACAGTTACTAAGTACTTGCATGAAATGAAATCTACTTTACTTTAAGCTACTTCAAGTTGCTACGTGAATTGGAAGGACGAAGAAGCCTCGACAACTACTCATAACAAAGAAGAAATCACCATCAATGAAATTTCTTTTATTATGAAAGCATACACGACAACTTCTTACAAAGTATTCAAAGGGAAGACTTTCCTTCCTTTTCAATTTAAACTATACTATCAAACTACTCTACTTTCTACTCTATCAATTTCTTTGTACTCCTTCTCTGCTATCCTAACTCTGATCTAATTCTAATGAGATACAAATGAGGGGGACTCCCCCTTTTATAGATGGCCAAGTCCAACGGACGGCTCAGATTACAATCGGCTGGATGGCCCAGATTGTGCCACCTCAGCCCTAAACAAGATTCACCCTAAAAACCGCCACCAAGAGGAGTGGGGTAATAAATGAGCCATTAATGTCCATCACCCTTCTAGAAGATTCCAATCCGGAAACGCATTCGCACTACCATTCTTGGACTGGAGGTAGACTTGATCAAACAGCTCCAACTTTCGGCATGTTTTCGATCTAACTTCAAGGCGGCAACTTCATTCCTCTGCTTGATGATGATTTTCAACACTTGAGTCTTCATTATTTCAATTCTTGAATTTGAAGGATTTTCTTATCTTGAACTTAAACATTTCTTCTCTGCCACTAAGTCTCAACACTTAGCCATTTCTCGCAACTTTTCTTCCTTCGGGGTTGAAATGTAGTCTTGGAGTACTTGCTTTATCGCTTCAAGTTATCGTGCTCCAGCCTTGACGTTTATCCTACAAAACAAGCAAGGGGAAGAGTATTAGAACACTTCATAATATAAATTCACCTTACTTACCAGGATTTTCACGCTTTAACTTCCAAGGGTTCATCTTTCACCAGCCAACTTTGCATTCAAATTCTTCATGCCTTAGCCAAATTTCCAACCCATCTTGCATTCTGCTCGGCGCACTTCACTCTGATATTTCATCCAACTCAGGCTCGAGAAAGAAAAGCTTTCATCAGGAACTTGATCAAAAATCATCTAGGCGATCATTTTCAAATTCATCTGCCAAGGCACTTTTATGTCCACAACACATTTTATTCCATGCCTTAGAAATTTTTTCAAATTTCCCTTAGGAAATTCATTATTTGAGTGCCCATCAAAAATCTCCATCCTGAAAGCCTTGGCGAAGTGCAGGAGACACTAAAATCCATTCCTCGTTGACAATCTTCTATACCCAGAAGAAAATTTCCATCAGAACGTGTCGAATTCATGGGTATACAACGAACGGGTTCATTTAATTTTCTTGAATTTTGAACCTTGGAAAAAATAATTTTTTTAACAAATTTAATCCCGTTCTTCGCATCTGTGAGTATTTCTTTGCTCCAACTTGAAAAAAAAAAATTTATTGACTCTGTGAAGCTGGCATCATCTGACTTCATTTCCGGCAATTCTATTCAATCCTTAGGAAATTTTATCACTTTATCCAACTTAGGCGTATTTCCCAAGGAAGAAAATTTTGTGCCTTAGAAATTTTTAAAATTACTTAGCACATTTTGCACTTGCCTTAGAAATTTTTTTTTTATTCATCTTCAAATCATTCTGCCTGCGAAGAATTTTTTTTTTTTTTAATCAACTCATTTATACAATTTTCCCTTTTAAATGCCTTGAGCACGTATTGTATGTCATAGAAAATGTCTTCTAATCTCAACGCCTAGCATGTTTTACCATCACCTTGGGCGCACTTCACACTTAGAAGAGAAAATTTGCCACGCCTTAGTAGTTTTTATTACCATCACCACCTTCAACGTTTAGGCAATTCTTTTATTTTCACCATCTTTATTACTCACCTCACTTTGGGCGCATATCACTAGTCATGAAGGATGAAATACTTTGAATGCCTCCTTGTGACCTTTGAGCTCCCTTCACTTTGTCTTTATATGCCCTCATTTGGGCGCATTTAAGCATGAGAAGAAGATAACATTTCCAACGCCTCTTTTGACTTGTTGACTTTCTTCCCTAGATTCTCAAGCATGGGCGCATTTGAACATGCTAGTGGCTGGGCGCATTTGCTAGGTGATGGAGGATGAAAATTTCCCACGCCTTTGACCACCTTCTAAACTTGGGCGCATTCTCCATGGTGAAGTGGCTGAAGCTTAATACTTAAAAAAAACTTTTTGTGTGCTTGACTAGGAGTGGGCGCATTTTGATGGGTGAGGAGAACAAAGCTATGCCTTAGAATTTTTTTAAACTTTCTCCTTGAGGGTGGGCGCATTTATCATGTGCTGGAGGATGAACTTTTCACTTGGAATATTTTTGCATGCATGACTTGAGAGGAGGGCGCATTTCACATGTGCTGGAGGATGAAATTTTGTTGACCCTTTTGACTTTCTCCTTGCATGGGCGCATTTGATGCCTCTAGGAGGATAAAGCATCTTACTTAAAAACTTTTTTAGCATTTTGCTTGCATGTGAGGGCGCATTTGGCCATAGGAGGTGGATATTTCATACTTAGAAAATTTCTAACTTTCACTAGCTCTTCCTTGGGCGCATTTTAGCTAGGCAAGAGGATTTTCTCAGACTTAGTAATTTTTTCATCACATGCTGGAGATGAGGGCGCATTTAGGGGGGTCTACAGGATTAGATCAACACTTAGAAAATTTCTTGATGCCTCTACCACCTTGGGCACATTTCCTGGGTGCTGCAGGATGAAATTCATGCCTTAGCCATTTTTCCTGACCTCTGCCAGCTTCTCCATGCCTGCTATTTATAGTAAG
>VDFB02000010.1:22992916-23195482 GCA_007258455.2 Sequoia sempervirens | reverse complement strand
CCATCTTTAGATCCTCATACAAGCTGCCTAGGTCTCCTTTTGTGATCCCATCAGTACCTCTAGTTGTGCCAATAGCTTGTGGTGGTGGCACAATAAATGACCTTTGGCTCTTTCCCTTTTGTGTCATGGACCTAGAACAATTCATCCATAGACCACATTTATCATCATAGCTTTATTGGGAAATGCACCTTCTGCCTTCAGGTTAAGAACTTCCATGCAATCATCTCACACTCTCAAAAAAAGAAAACTTTATAGACTAAGAGTCTAATCCACATTGCTTTGATAACTGGAGATTAAAATTGAAAATTTCCATAGTCTTTCTATTGCTTCATCTTATTTTTGCATCATACAAAATATTGCATTGTGAGTATCTCTAGCCTTGCAAAAGCCATTATAGACTAAAGGGCTAATCCACATTGCTTTGATCTTTGGAGATTATAATGAAAATTTTCCATATAGTCTTCTATTTGTCTTTTTGGTTCTTTTGTTTTTTCATTGAAAAGTGGCAGATGGCAATGCAAAAGGTCAACAATACAGTTTCAAGCTATATTGGGCAAAAATGGTTCCAAGAGGTAGTCAACTGATGGAAAACTCATTGAAGTTAAAGGATTTATGGTGCCTATGTTTGAAATGAAAAATTGACTAAATTTAAAAGAAATTCAAAGTTGTGAGTTAATCGTTCGAAAATTGGTGTTAATAAACCAAAACCTCCACCAAAAATCAAATGGGCACCTAAACTCAATCAAGCACCAAAATATCATGTTTTTCTTGAAAAAACAAAGTGGGAAATAGAGCAAAAGTAGAGCCCAATCATATGGGCCCAAGTGAATATTGGAAGGAAAATAAAGTGAAATAAAGGAGAAAAAGCAAGAATTTGTGAAATATCCCCCTTAGTTTTTTTCAAATTTCCTCACATGAACTTTCACTCGTTAGTGTTAGCACAATGTAATAATCAACAAATTGAAAGCAACTCTTCACTCTTTGATCACCCAGATCCCAAAATGGGCAAGGTGAGAGCATATGGTGCAAGGGGATTTGAATATAATTTCAATACCGGAAGTACAAGTAAACTATTGGCAGCAAGCCATGCAATAGAGAAAGGAAATACTTGGCGGCATAGCCAGGCACTTCCACTTTTCAGCGGGTAACAAGAAAAGTAAAGCAACTCAACCACTTATTCAGTAGGAGTGAAGTACAATAAAACTGAGAAGTAGAAGGCTGATTGGTACTACCAAATCAGCATTACAATGATTATTAGATACATGGAACATATGTCATGAGCAACTCAAATGAAAGCTTATTACAATATAATCAGTCCTTGCTTCAATGAACCATAAGGCAACATAAAACAAGCAAATACTAAGAATTACTAGGTCTGATAAGAAGGGGCAGCAGTATGATTTTCTGAACAATGAACTTGATACATCAACCTGCACACTGTCAAATGCTCATAACTCTCTAACAACACCTCCAAATCACCTCAAATTTGTTGCAAATGATGCCTACGAGCTAGGCGTCCAAGTCCTGTTGACGTGATTTTCGTGACCACACCAACATAGAATAAAGTCGCCAACGGCTACCCTATTCTCTCTTGAACAAAGTTTCCTGCATGCTAAGATTGCGAGATAGATCATACATTTAACTCCAAGGTTCCTTTAATGCGAATAGTCTCAGTTGGCTTGATGTGATTTTGCTGGTATTTCAAGGGAACTTACACAATTGTTCAACAATTAACAGCAGACAGTGGACTAAGGGGCTTTCATATAATTCAAATGATTTGGCAAGTGAGCACAAGTTTCCTAATCCTAACGAGAAATGAACTGAATTTAAAATGAGTGTAGGGACTAAGAAGTTTATGTTCTATCTAATGCAAGATATGTGGAGTTCGACTTCAGCAGACTTCAACCGGATTTTACCTAGCCTCGCATCGGACAACTTCAGCAAAATTGGTGCAATCTTCAGAGGAGTAACGAAGAATATTCAGATTATAATTCAACATACATGTACCATCACAACGATGCATACAAGCATACGAACCACAATCGAAGTTAAGTTTGAAATGATTTCCAGTTGACCACGCAAGGCAAACTCACCATCAGCAAGTTGCTAGTGGTATGGATAAAGAGAAGCTACTTCGATCAAACACCACAAATCTACAGTTACTAAGTACTTGCATGAAATGAAATCTACTTTACTTTAAGCTACTTCAAGTTGCTACGTGAATTGGAAGGACGAAGAAGCCTCGACAACTACTCATAACAAAGAAGAAATCACCATCAATGAAAATTCTTTTATTATGAAAGCATTCACGACAACTTCTTACAAAGTATTCAAAGGGAAGACTTTCCTTCCTTTTCAATTTAAACTATACTATCAAACTACTCTACTTTCTACTCTATCAATTTCTTTGTACTCCTTCTCTGCTATCCTAACTCTGATCTAATTCTAATGAGATACAAATGAGGGGGACTCCCCCTTTATAGATGGCCAAGTCCAACGGACGGCTCAGATTACAATCGGCTGGATGGCCCAGATTGTGCCACCTCAGCCCTAAACAAGATTCACCCTAAAAACCGCCACCAAGAGGAGTGGGGTAATAAATGAGCCATTAATGTCCATCACCCTTCTAGAAGATTCCAATCCGGAAACGCATTCGCACTACCATTCTTGGACTGGAGGTAGACTTGATCAAACAGCTCCAACTTTCGGCATGTTTTCGATCTAACTTCAAGGCGGCAACTTCATTCCTCTGCTTGATGATGATTTTCAACACTTGAGTCTTCATTATTTCAATTCTTGAATTTGAAGGATTTTCTTATCTTGAACTTAAACATTTCTTCTCTGCCACTAAGTCTCAACACTTAGCCATTTCTCGCAACTTTTCTTCCTTCGGGGTTGAAATGTAGTCTTGGAGTACTTGCTTTATCGCTTCAAGTTATCGTGCTCCAGCCTTGACGTTTATCCTACAAAACAAGCAAGGGGAAGAGTATTAGAACACTTCATAATATAAATTCACCTTACTTACCAGGATTTTCACGCTTTAACTTCCAAGGGTTCATCTTTCACCAGCCAACTTTGCATTCAAATTCTTCATGCCTTAGCCAAATTTCCAACCCATCTTGCATTCTGCTCGGCGCACTTCACTCTGATATTTCATCCAACTCAGGCTCGAGAAAGAAAAGCTTTCATCAGGAACTTGATCAAAAATCATCTAGGCGATCATTTTCAAATTCATCTGCCAAGGCACTTTTATGTCCACAACACATTTTATTCCATGCCTTAGAAATTTTTTCAAATTTCCCTTAGGAAATTCATTATTTGAGTGCCCATCAAAAATCTCCATCCTGAAAGCCTTGGCGAAGTGCAGGAGACACTAAAATCCATTCCTCGTTGACAATCTTCTATACCCAGAAGAAAATTTCCATCAGAACGTGTCGAATTCATGGGTATACAACGAACGGGTTCATTTAATTTTCTTGAATTTTGAACCTTGGAAAAAATAATTTTTTTAACAAATTTAATCCCGTTCTTCGCATCTGTGAGTATTTCTTTGCTCCAACTTGAAAAAAAAAAATTTATTGACTCTGTGAAGCTGGCATCATCTGACTTCATTTCCGGCAATTCTATTCAATCCTTAGGAAATTTTATCACTTTATCCAACTTAGGCGTATTTCCCAAGGAAGAAAATTTTGTGCCTTAGAAATTTTTAAAATTACTTAGCACATTTTGCACTTGCCTTAGAAATTTTTTTTTTATTCATCTTCAAATCATTCTGCCTGCGAAGAATTTTTTTTTTTTTTAATCAACTCATTTATACAATTTTCCCTTTTAAATGCCTTGAGCACGTATTGTATGTCATAGAAAATGTCTTCTAATCTCAACGCCTAGCATGTTTTACCATCACCTTGGGCGCACTTCACACTTAGAAGAGAAAATTTGCCACGCCTTAGTAGTTTTTATTACCATCACCACCTTCAACGTTTAGGCAATTCTTTTATTTTCACCATCTTTATTACTCACCTCACTTTGGGCGCATATCACTAGTCATGAAGGATGAAATACTTTGAATGCCTCCTTGTGACCTTTGAGCTCCCTTCACTTTGTCTTTATATGCCCTCATTTGGGCGCATTTAAGCATGAGAAGAAGATAACATTTCCAACGCCTCTTTTGACTTGTTGACTTTCTTCCCTAGATTCTCAAGCATGGGCGCATTTGAACATGCTAGTGGCTGGGCGCATTTGCTAGGTGATGGAGGATGAAAATTTCCCACGCCTTTGACCACCTTCTAAACTTGGGCGCATTCTCCATGGTGAAGTGGCTGAAGCTTAATACTTAAAAAAAACTTTTTGTGTGCTTGACTAGGAGTGGGCGCATTTTGATGGGTGAGGAGAACAAAGCTATGCCTTAGAATTTTTTTAAACTTTCTCCTTGAGGGTGGGCGCATTTATCATGTGCTGGAGGATGAACTTTTCACTTGGAATATTTTTGCATGCATGACTTGAGAGGAGGGCGCATTTCACATGTGCTGGAGGATGAAATTTTGTTGACCCTTTTGACTTTCTCCTTGCATGGGCGCATTTGATGCCTCTAGGAGGATAAAGCATCTTACTTAAAAACTTTTTTAGCATTTTGCTTGCATGTGAGGGCGCATTTGGCCATAGGAGGTGGATATTTCATACTTAGAAAATTTCTAACTTTCACTAGCTCTTCCTTGGGCGCATTTTAGCTAGGCAAGAGGATTTTCTCAGACTTAGTAATTTTTTCATCACATGCTGGAGATGAGGGCGCATTTAGGGGGGTCTACAGGATTAGATCAACACTTAGAAAATTTCTTGATGCCTCTACCACCTTGGGCACATTTCCTGGGTGCTGCAGGATGAAATTCATGCCTTAGCCATTTTTCCTGACCTCTGCCAGCTTCTCCATGCCTGCTATTTATAGTAAGTCCTTCAATTCTTGCATCTCTGAAGCTCAGAATGATTTGAAATTTTGAACGCTGGATCTTCACGACTTCATCAACCTGTTGACACTGCTATTTCGGGTTGGCCTGCTATTTTTAGCCCATTTCTGAAGGTGGTTTGCTATTTATAGTAACTGCCTGCTTCTGATACCTCCACAACTCCGTTCAATTTGAAATTCGAATGACGTGCTCCTCACCACGTGACCTGTCTGCTGACATCGGCGCCTGTTGCTGACTTTCTATTTTTAGCTTGTTTCTGAAATGACTTACTATAAATAGTAAGTGTTCCGTTTGCCCTCAAATTCTATCAGCAGATAGCTTGAAAGATACTGATCGCGGTGGTTTACACCAGTTTTCAAAAATTCTGGCTTTTTACCCCTCTTTTCGGGCCCCAAAGCTGGAAACCCTAATCCATCTTGCATGCATATCAAATGTTCTTTGTTTGTTCTCGTTTCTGTTGCATTGCGATCAGTTTGTGATTCTAAAGTACTGGGAGGCGGCTGCCGGGATGCACCTGCTAAAAATAGCAAGTTGCTGAAGGAGTGATTATCTCGCTTTGCATGTCATCATCGCGAAGCTCTCGAAAAACCCATAAGGAATATGCAGACATGCAAAGAAAACCCTGACATGCAAACCCTAAAAATAGCCTCTGAAGGCTGAACTCTGAAAGTTGTCATCTCATTTTGCATGTTATACTATCGCGAAGGTCTCTGAAAACCCAGAAGGAATCTCCAGACATGCGTTGAAAAACTCTGCATCTAAGCCCTGAAATTTGCTTCGGAAGCTGAACTGCTAAAAATAGCAAGTTGGCAGTTTTAGCTCAGATTTTGCCAGTGAGTAGCCCGATGTGTTCTTGATGCAGTGTGACTGTTAAGACCTCAAAAATGCTGACGGAATGCCCTGAATTGCATACTTACTAAAAATAGTAAGTTACCGAAATCTGATGAAATTTCAGTGGAAGCTTGCTGGAAGCACACTGACCTCAATGTTAGTCTTTATTTTCAATTTATTCACTTCGTTTGACCTTGGATTAACCAGGAAAGTACAAACCCTAATTCTACAGACTTGGCCAAATTTTACGTTTAAGCTCGCAGACGGGAACGTCCCCGGAAAGGCAGACACCAGAAAAGAGACGGAGAGAGAGAGAGAGAGACAAAAACCAAAGCCAAAAGACCAGAATGGAGCAAAAATTAGGGGTCCCCATCTTGAATGGGGCGATGTGTGAAAAGGTCACAACAAGTCCCAGCAAACAAATTCCACAAACCAGCTTAGAAATCTCAAGCACGCATCCCAATGTACTTGTTGTGAATGGTACAACCTCCCTAGCTGGTCAACCTCATGCCAAAAATCAGATTCTCATCTAAAAATCACCAAAATTGGAGCAAGGGGGCGCCCCAATGAGAGGAAAACTCAGCAACAATACCCACAAAAATATCTCAACTCCTTAGAACGATGCAAGTTAAAACGTGGGTCAGCTAGGTTTGTTCTGAACACTTCCAAAATACTCCAACAGCAAGAGTACACACCAAAAAATTACTAGAAAACATCAAAGCTACTCAAAATTGAAGCAAATAGGAAATCCATCACCATTGAAGCTCGATATGCAACCTCTAAATGAAGAAACACCTAATATTCAACAGGAGTTATCTTCCAAACTCGAAACTGATGAAGAACTAGGAGGTGTACCGACCTTGAAGCAAGAGTTTGAAATGATTTTAGTAGCACTTCGTTATGATAAAAATGAGATAATCCAAATGAGAGGGAGAGAGGCCTTTTTATAAGCTCAAAAAACCAGAAGTTTAAAATCACCTTTCCCTTCAAAAAGGGACGCCACTTTTAGGGCATTATAATATTCATTAAAAAACACTTTATCTTTTCAAAGTTAGGCGTCCACTTTACTTGGCATCAAATAACCTTTTTAAAATGCAAATATTTCCCACTTGGACGTCCAACTTAAAAGGCATAAATTAAACTTTAAAAAAGCATAAGTCCAATATGCTTGGTGTCCAACTCACAGACCCCTTTTTAAAAACAACATAAGTTGATGCTTCCTAGGCATGGGGTCAAAAAACAACTTTAATAATATAAAACAAACTTAAGTTGCCAACCTTCCATTTTTCGAACTCCAAAGACAGTGGAGAAGCCAACTGCTAAAAATACCAAGATGCGAACCACTTCAACTGCCAACACCAACATAAGTAGTAACCTTGTGTTGAACTGTTGCCAAACCACACTGCCAAAAATAACACTTACTAAAAATAGCATATTGCTAAAAATAGTGACTCCAAACACTGTTTAAACACATTCCGGGTAGCCGTCGTAACTTACTAAAAGTAGTAAGTCCGAAATGGTCATTCATGTGACACCCCATTGAAGCTCACTGAAAATCTAGAAAGACCCAAAAAACATACTGACAAACTCCTGCATGCATCCCTTGAAAACTTAGATACCTCCTAGAAAATAGGAAACCCTAAAAATGCCTACGAGACTCCGGAAATAGGCTAACGGTCACTGAAAAGCATAGGATTGAAAACGGGACATTACAGTCCTCCCTTCCCAAAGATTGCTTGTCCTTAAGCAATGCCCCCACAAGTCCAAAAATAATAGGCCAATCCCCATAAAAACAAGTATGATCTTAGGGTCCCACGTCCATCTCAAAAAGGACCCACCATGCCGACATTGCATCACTCTGTTCACATCTGTGAAACTATCTTGCCAATTTTGCACTATTCTCTCTTGTAATCCCAATATGTTACCATCCACGAGACTCAATCTGAAATACTTGGGAAACTTGAAATCAATACCATGCAACATCTCCTATCCAAACACCTCTGAGAAGTCCATATCTGCAATGCCATTGGCTAACACTATCTTAGGGAATTGGAAGGAAAGTTTGCTCAACTTAGAACTGTACTCCTTAGCATATCTCCTCATGGTGTCAAGCAGACCCAAGGCTGCAAAAGTGACTCCCTCCTATCTTCTTGCTAAGAGGAAAACCATCATTAGCAAGAGTTCAACCAACTCATCATCATAATACCACACACAACCACGAAGACTTTTGAAAACTCTGACTATTCCAACTCCAAGAGTCTCAAAATGATGAACCAAAGCATGTGGAGGTTCGTTGTCCTGAACCAACACTGTGAGTAAACTAACAAAATTTGCTTCATAAACCTTCATGAGATGAACTCTGCGAGTTTGAAAGGTTTGAAGAAACAAATAATCACTGCTGTTCAAAGCTGGGATTAACAAGGTACAATCAAATTTATGCACTCTAGTCAAGGGATAACAACAGTGCCAAAGGAATTCCCAAGTATGAGTATGTGAAATGAGCATTGTGTTGCACCCATACAACTCATAAGTGGCTGGAAAACACTCTAAAGCAATCTCCAACTGAAACCTTTCACTTCCTTGACAAGAAATAATGAGCCAACTCTCCTGAACAAGAGTAACTTCCAATGTAAGGTGGCTGGTCTACAACCAATCAGCAAGCTCTAGACTAAAAATCTGCCCTTGTCTATGCCAAGGAACACTCCCAAGAGTAACCATCCATTCATTTTTTCAACCCTTAAAATTTCTCTCCAATCCATTTGTTGATGAGCAAATGGAACCACCAAATGGCTGGTAAGGAAGGGAACAACACCATAAATTCTGAAATTTTGATCCTTATCCCTCCTAAAATCCTTATTATGTAATGTCCCTTTCTTGGCTGGTTCTAAGGTTGTTGGATGATAAAGGATTTGAAACCCTATTCCCACCCCAAGGGTTCTTTGCAATTGTAAAACCTTGAAATAATACCTGCATCACCAATTGTATACATGTCCATATTCCTATATGTTAGCTTTAATATCTAGTATTCATAAATGAAACATAATCATACTTGTAGATTGAAAACAGAAACATAGTCACTCAGCCCATTAGGAGGGGGGAATCCTTAAGGGGCCAACGGTCTACCACCTCCTATTGCCCAACCCTTGCTTTGGGCCTGTCGGGCAGAATGCCCAACCCTTGCTTCGGGCTTGTGGGGCTGAATCTAGGTGGGACCCCGCACCCCTCCATGACCCAACCCTTGCTTCGGGCCTATGGGGCAGAATGCCCAACCCTTGCTTTGGGCCTAGTGGGGCGGAACCTAGGTGGGGTTTTTAGACAAACCACTTAAGTCATGACTCAGCTCTCCTGGCGGGATTACAATCAAAATGTAGACAGTTCTATACAATTTCCAATTATACAGTCATTATTGATTCACTTGCATTTTCACTTATGATGCTATGGAAAGAGTCCAACATGAGTATATAATTCAGCATGATGATATATCAGAATGCAGGAGTAAATATAACAAGATTCAAGTCTAGAGATCATTCATCATATTCTACAGATTAATGTAGTCCAACAGATTCAAATTAGTTTAGTTCAATATGTGTATATAGTTTCATTGAGGCCTAGCATGAAGGTATATCAGAATGCAGAACTAAATTAAGCAATATCTATATCTTTATGTTCATCATATCCATATGATTCGTGATGTAATTCAATACAGCCTACAGTTCCAGGATTAGTTCGTTATAATTGCAATTTTGCAAAATGCAGACTTCAATCAAACATAAATGTAGATCGAGCATCATTAGAACCAGTTCTGAAAAAGGTAAACAATAATGGCCTATATCCGTTCAAAGACTACACAGTCCCCCAAATCTAATGCCCAATATCAATGCCAAGAATTCTATTTCCAGATTTTGATCTATCAAGAAGGAATGGTTCAAAACATGTCAAAAGCACTTATATATTTCAATGAATAAAGACTGGATATTATATTCAATAGTACACAGATCGATTGGAGCTTGGGTCAAGGGTTTATGCAACATCATTATGTCAGATTGAGGAAATTAAATATTAAAGCTAGTGAGTAATCTCACCTGATCTGCTGTGTCTTCCCATGTCTCCTTATTCCTTAATCACTTCCCTTCAACCTTACATTTGATTGATCATAGATATTAATCTATTCATTTTTATTTTAAGATCGTAATTACTTATAAGGCTCAATAATTGCTGCAAGCATCATTATTGCATAATCGTGAATATAAATATATATATTTATATATTCTATATAAATATGCATATATCATTATTTCTATATAACTATGTATATAAATATGTATATATATTATATTTAAATATGTATACATTATTATTTCCAATTGACTACAATTTATATCATTACTTCTAATAAATATTTATATTTCATTATGTAAATAATATATTTATAATTATTAACTGTCATTTAAATTCTTAATGTATTTTTTCCATCATCTAAATTTATTCTATATTTTAATTCAAGGGGTAAACGCTTTTGACCGGAGCTATGAACCGGATACAACCATTCGACAATACCACCCCAACGGGGTTTGAACCTTGGTGGCAAGAACAACAATGCCACCAATAAACCATCACACCATGCCAATACCGGCTAAATTTATTCTATATTTAACCATTATCACTTTCTAAATATATTACTGCTGTTTTAAGTTTCTGAAATTATTTAACTATTTCATTAATATATTTATTAGTTAACTGTTTACATCTCAGAAAATACTTACCTCCTCCAGCCACCGATCTGCTATCTATCCCTTTATTCCTTCATCAATTAGAATATGTTTTTATATTCGTTTTTTGATTCATCCACATCCCATTCGATTCTTCTTTCTCTCCCCATCCCTGCCTATCTGTTTTGGATTTATCTTCTTTTTATAATCTGTTTTGTCAACAGTCATGACCGTTTGCTTGTATAGATATTTCTTAAGGGACATGCCCTTTGGTGACTATCGCATCCTTTAGAAGGTTGTGTTATGATTGCTCCCCATTTAATCATGGCTTTGTAATTAGAGATTGCTGTAAAGTATTAGGGACCGATGCATTAAATAATTAGGAGTTGATGCATTAGGAACCCATGCAAATACTTCATGGTTATTATTATTATTTTTTGTGAGTACTTTTATTATTATTATAATAATTATTATGATAATATCAAATGTTCTATTTTTGAATTATAATAATTGTATAATATAATTATAATATATTTAAATCGTCATTATTTATATTTATATTTTTGATATTTATTTTATTTGGTTATTTGTATTTTAATAATTCATATTTTAATACCAAAATATAATAGCATTAGATTGTTGATATGTACTTTGTTATTATTATTTATTTGCATTTCAATGTGTTACACTTTGGGGACATGACATATTACCATACCCAATAAGCTCCGTCAAACCATGTTGAGGATCCCAAACATGGATACCCAACCAAGAACGGTCTCCAACACACCGAGGAAAGTATACAACACATCTCCAAGTGCCAATTAGAACCAAATGCATACTCAAGAAATTGGCGACTTCTTTTGTAAACCCCTATAACCCATCCATGAAAGCTTCAATAACTATGGAGCATGGAACAATTGTTGTCTTCAAACCCAATCCCCCAAAAGGATTTAGTATAAGCTAAAGTATCACTCAACCCAAGGGATGGATTGTCAAACAAGTAGACATCTTGTTTTGGTCCTTTCTCGCACATTTCATAAGTAACAAGCCTTAAATCTCCTTTCCTTGCTTCTGTAATGAAATTTCTAGTAGCTACCAAAACAAGTTTTGTTAACACCTCAATGTCAAAGATGTGGAAGTCACCATGATCCAACACTTCCCATTTGAAAACTACATCCTCAACCCCACGTCTTCATTCTTGATCAAGCAATCTTCTTGGAAGATTATCAATCACAAAGATTGACTCACCCTCATGATTTGTTTGCATATCATCAATAAGTTGAGAGCCACATTTATCTTATGCTCGAACACTTCACCAGGATCCCATATCTTGTCATTGACACTAGATATTTCATCTTCCATCACAAAGATGGGGTTATCATAAGCTGCCTTTGCACCTACTTCAAAGAGAGGGTTATCCAAAATTTGAAAAAAATTTCCTTTCTCACATTCAAGTCCAACTTGCTGGTCCAAATTTGCACTTGCAACTTCTGATTTTTGTGGAAAATCCTCTAAGTCAAATTCCTCTTGAAGACTATCAAGCTCATCAATTACTTGTTTGATTTCTTTAGCTCTTTGTTCATTCTCTTGTTCCTTGAGACGTTTGAAATCAGCAAGCTGATCTTTTGCCTCCTTTAGTGCCATCTGAGTATCTTCTAACATATCTTTTGTCGATTCAAGCTCAAGAGTAAGCTCATCAATCTTCCTCTCTTTACCTTGGAATGCACTAATGGTCTTCTTTGCAAATTCAAGTGCATAATCTTGATCTTTGATCAAGTATAAATACTCTATTTTCAATGTTCCCAAAGAGTCTTTGATAAGTTGCAGATTAGGGGGAGTGACTCCATCCCTAACTCCTTCCTGTCTCTCTTCAACTTGAGCCTTCCAATAGAGTTCTTCAATCAAACTATGTGTGCGGTCAAATTTGGATAGAGCTTGCACTTCATTTTCAATGGACACCATGAATTGACCTTTCCACTCATGAGTATGCAAAGATGGTAAACTGCTGATAGGCTGCATGTCAAAATCAGAACTTTCATTCTTGTCATAAATGTTTCCTTGGCTGTCCCTAGAATCTTGTCCCTCATCACCCATTTGATGACATTGCTCAACACCAGGATGAGAAGCAGATTCAACAAGCTCACTAAGGCTTTGCTTATAATCAGCTCCATGCATTATTAAATCAGATTTGTATTCAAGAACACCTTTAAACTCCTCAAGATTAGCTCCTTCAATAGCATCCTCATGGTGTCCATTGTGCTGTGAAATTGGAACAACACTAGGATCAAAGGGAAATTCGTCCCATGTAGGATCCTTATCATTTATAGATGCCATCACACCTGGATCTCAACTATGGAAAAGCTGATTGCTCTATTTCAAAGAAAAGTGCTCACTATACTCCTCTTGGGGTGTTGTCTCTTTGAATAAGTCACTTCCCAACTCACTAATACTGAAATTAACATAAGTATCTCTCTCCAAAGGCTTAGTCTGGTAATCAAACCCAAAACCATTGTTGTACCCAAAACCAAAAATTTTGCTTCACTAAGGCATTTTGCTTAATTGAGTCTTAATCTTGTTTAAGTGATGTCAGAAGGTCGTTTTTGGGGTTTTTAAATATGGAGTTGGTGTTAGTGTCATGTCAGTTTGTTATTGAAGGAATTTGAGAAAAGTGAAAATCTGAAGGAAAATTATCAAAATTTTCTATCTCTGGAGAAGGAAGCACATTTTCAAATGGGCGCCCTATCTTTTAGGGGCTCAGATCCTGTTTTTAGGGTTTGTCACCTCCAGCAGACATTTGTCCGGCATCACGTCAGCTTCACAATGGGCTATCGAGCTTGTCAAACGGACTTGTTTTGTGCAAGTTACGAGAGATATAGTGCAAAATGAGAGGAGAGCCAGAATTGGCTAACATTGGAAAAAGGAGCAGCTTTTGAAAAAGGCACCCATCTTTTTGAGGTGTCAAATGAAGGTTTTTGGTTAAATGCCACCCAAGATGTTTATCTCACATTTGTTCGAGCTTCGCGATGCATCCGTCAGTGGGTGAATTTGAGTTGCTGAAGTGCCTGAGCCGAAGGTCAAACATAGGGTCAAATCTTAGTCAAAATATCAAGGAATGAGCAAAAGAGCACTTTTTCTGAAAGGCGCCTGAGCTTTTCAAGCCTTTAATGCCTTCTTTTTGATGATCTCAGATATTCAATTTGTCCGTGTTACGTTCAGCTTTCCGTTGCCTATCTCCGTCAGATCAGAAGATGACTCAGCAGCTTGCAGTCGGGGTTTTAGTGTTATTTTGGTCAGTTCCAGAAATGGCCAAGTCTGGTGGAAAAAGAGCAACTTTTCAAAAAGGCACCCTTGATTTTTACCCCTCAGATGATGTTTTCTGGGAAAATGTGCCTTTGCAGCTGTCTTGCAGAATGAGGTCAGCTCCGCAGTGAACCTGTGATTCAGTCCTGAAAATTGGTAAATTAGAAGTTATGAAGGATTTATTTTTCCCTTCGTTCGAAATGAAGATGAGGAAATATGGCTAAGTCTGAGAAAAAGCGCAGGTTTTGAAAAGGGCGCTTGAATTTTTGAGCCTTCAGATGTTAGTTTTATGATGTTCAGTTTCAAGGTACCTTTTGATCAGTTTTTATCCTGCTTTGTGATGCACCTGTCAGCCAGCCAATCGGTGGAGTCAGTCAGCCAGTGTCAGAGGATGAACAGAGGTCTCGAAAGAGGGTTAAGTCCAAATTTTCATGAAAATTGGCTAATTCCGAAATTCGCCTTAAGAAGTCAAAGTTGAGTTTTCAAAATAAGTTGACTAGTGCGCCTTAACTTGAGTTCTGACTTTAGTTAGACTGAACGATTTCTGGGTTGTCATCTCCAGTTCGTATATTGGCATGTTGAGTGATCTTTCAGTTCGCATGTCGAGTTAACTAGTTTGCATGTCCAGTTAACAACTTTGCATGTTGAGTTAACTTGTTTGCATGTTCACTTAATTGAAGATTATATTTGAAAGTCAACTTGAGTTTGCATGCATGGCGAATTTTGGTTGAAATTGTGAACACTTTGTGAAGTTTGTGCTTCATTCATTGTCAACTGGAGTTCTGAAAAGGGACGCCATATTTAAATTAAAGCATGAAGCATAATTTTGTGAAGTATGGTGAGTTCATCTTTGTCAACTGAAGTTTCCAAAAGGGTCGCCATATTTAGAATATTTAAAAGATTTAAAGCATGAGGTTGAAGTTGGCGCTTCACTTTTTGAATGTTAACTGAGGTCTTAAAAGGGACGCCTTAATTCTTGTTTGTAAATTTAATGAATTTTGAAGACGGCGAATCAACAAGGATTGTTAACTGAAGTCTAATTCGCATGAGGCTTTAAATAAATTTGCAACTAAAGATTGAAAGGGAAACCCTAAAGCATGGTGCTTTATTTAGCTTATTTTAGTTTCAGTTAACTAAAATGAGGTCCAATCACAAGCCAAGTGCTATTTTTCAAGGTTTGATCCTTTGTTCGAATTTCAAAGATGAAAGTCTATTTGTTCAAGCATTGGCGTCCATTATTTCTATCATCTCAAGCTTCGAAATATTCATTCTTCTTCAGCGAGCAGCAAGTTAAAAATGCTACAGGTGTCAGAATTCAGCATTCTTCATAGCAACAGATTCAAATTGTTCAGAGGAAGAAGATTCAAGACTTTATTTTCACTTTGCATGCAGGTTTCATCAAGTTTCTAAAGGAGATTGGCGAATTTTCCAGAAGCAGAACAAGAAAAACTTTCTATCTTCTGTCTTATTTCTTCTATTTCTCATCTTAGGTACTTTCTTCGCATGTCAAAGAAATTCAACATATTTTTAGAGTTTGATCATCTGGGTTCGCATACTTCAGTATTTGCAGCAAAACCCACGTCTTAGATTTTTTCGAGAAAATTGCCCCGTAGTCTTCATTCTGAAGCTCTGTGCATTTTTCTGAGAATTTCTTTGCATGTGGGCTTGAAACACATTTTTTCGAGAATCAAGCTATCTGGGTTGTCTTAGAATTTGATTCTGCACAAAACCCACGTTTCAGAAAAATTTCGAAAATTTCTCCCGCGTTAGGCTATTTTTAGCCTTGTCCAGAGGTTTTCAGTTTTTCCAGAAAGTTCTTCAAGTATATTCGACTTTACAGTCAAAAGTTTTCATTTTCAAAATGCAGCTCAATTTCATTGATTATAAGGCAAAATCTGCCCTTATGCATAATTTTGTCAAAATTTCAGATACAGACCTGAATCATGTTTATCCAGTGGTTAATCTGAGCAGTTTGGAGGGTGTTAGCAGCAATGCGTTGAGGAATCTTGAGCGTTCCGGATTGTTGGCAGCGGCATCTATTCCTGTTACCACTTTTGATCTTGAGTTTGTTCTTGCTTGTATCAAGCATTATGACTCATCTTCACGACAAATCAGATCAGTTGATGGGAGGGTTGTTTGTAGTCTCAAACCGAAAGATATAGAGAAATGTTTTGCTATTCCTCCACTTTCAGATAACTTTACTGTGGTTATTGAAGCCTGTGAGAAGATATGGGATGGAGATCAACAGTGTTCATAGAGAAAGGTAGCTCAGAAATGGCTGAAGGTTCAGAAGACTAACATGCCTAAGAAGGTTGGCCGTGGTGAATTCAAGGACGAGGTTGCTGTTTTGATAACTTTGCTCAATCGAGTTACAGGTCAAGAGGATGCTAGTACTTTCCGTTCATGGATGTTTTACCTTATTTCCAGAATTCTTGATGGCACAGAACGTTTTGACTGGGCTATGTTGATTAGTGATTGCTTACATCAGCAGATTACTAATTTTCTCAAGTTTCATGAGTTTCATATGATATCTTACTTGGTCTACTTAGTCGCATTCCAAGGCAGCTACAAGCATCTAAAGACTAATGGCACTCTCGGTGTTCAATGTATTCACGAGTATTATCCTCAGTTGGAGTTCTCTCAGTCTGAACAAAATTTCTGAGTAGTGAATGATCACTTTTCTATGAGGACAGTTAGAGATCTTGACAACGAAATGCACATTCGTATTTCTGCCGAGGCAAAATCAGCGATGGAGACTTGGGCGGATTGGTTTATCCAATTCCCTACTTTCACATACATCCGGTTTTATGGATATGTTGGAGAGCCCCTGATGTTGCCGAGGTATCCTTCCGACAAGATCATCTTCATGGAGTTTCTCAGGTAGATGCAACATGTTCATTTCTTTCTTCGCAATCATCATAAGACTGCAGCTACTTTTCCATTTGCATTGGGGATTTTCACATGCAGTACGACAACAGATGCCAAGCTTATGTCAACCGAGTTAGAAAGATTCAAGCTCAAAACTCATACTGAGAGGCGTTCTTATGATCCTTTGGGTCATTATGCGAACAGGTTAGAGCGAGGGATTGCACATAAGCCAGCACTTGAAGATTTCTGGGCAAATTGTGAAGATGAATTCGAGGTTCGTCGTCGTCACTATTGTAGACTCACTATTGGTCAGCTCTCTGATTACCTATTAGAAGATGTTGATGGTCTATCAGATGATGATGGAGAAGTTCTTCTCAATTCATTTGTCAAAGATCAAATTGCTCGGCAGCCACTTCGTTCACCAGATTGGTATGCTAAGGAGAATACTTCTATTGAGGAAGTTTCTAAATCGGTTATCAAGATCAGTAAGCAGTTCTTGGAGAGTAAGCGGAATTGTAAGTCAGTTCCTGTGACAGAGCCGCCAGAGAAGTTTTCTTCATTGCCTTCTACTTCTAGGTCAAGACCTCGGGTCAAGGCTATTCTGATTCCTCCTAAAGGAGTTAGACTCAGTGGAAACACGGGAAAGAGAGCTACTGGTAAGAGGAAGCAGAAACAAGTTGAGAATGTACCTGAGGTTCCAGTAGAGACAGTCATTTAGGCTGAACCTCACGTTTCACCTCCTAGTTCGCCGCATATACAGCCTATTGACATAGATTCAGAGCCTGAGATACCAATTCGAGTTGGATCAGAGACAACTGAACCGCCACAGGTGGATACATCAGGGACAGTCTCTCCTCGGATTGATGATATTGTTCAGTCTTGTTGGCTCGAGAGGTCTTTGGGGAGACAGAGGCGAGAACCTTCGTATAACCTTGATTTGTCTGAGTTTGGTGAGCCTTATCAGAGAAGGTCGAACAAGAAAATCAAGAAACAGGTGCACATTGAGAAGACTCCAGAATCAGAGATTGTTATAGAGGTTGCTGTTTGTTGGCATTTAAATTAGCACCTCTCGAGTGCTAATTGTAAACGTTTAGCTATTTCAAATGTTTTGCAACACTTCTTCGTTATTTAAAGAGAAGTCCCTCTCTGCTGGGAGCAATGTGTAGGGAAGGGAAATGTAAACTAAAGTTCCTATCTTTTTATGCTTCAGCGGTAGGACACAAGGGTGCACAAACACAATGCGCCGTAGCTAAGCTTTTTCTCTGGTTTCTGCAGATCTCAACTACGACTAACCTAGCTTCTATCTATCCAGTACCTTCAAGGTAAACAAAGCATGAGGGTAAAGGAGCGGGAATGGGTTGGTTGGATCACCTGAATTCGCCGTCTCCTGAGAATATGACCGAGGCTCTGAACTCTTGGGTATACACCAAGATAAGGTTGGTACAAGCAAACGCTCTATACGGTAAACTAGATCTGAGACCTGCCAAGGAGGAGGGACTCCTATCCGAGGTATGGTCTAGGAAATAGTTTACGAGAAACAACAAATTTACGATGCCTTGGCCAACGAGCTTGCTAAGGAGGAGGGACTCCTATCCGAAGTATAGCTTGGAAGTCAACACATTAAACAACAACGAATGATAACTTGTCAATAACAAATGTCCAAGGAGGAGGGACTCCTATCCGAGGAGGGAAATGAAACAACGAGCTATTAAACACAAGACGTGGACACAACTCAAAAAGATTGACCAAAATGCAAGCGCCTTCTGATATTCTCCTTCAAAGCTTCATCAACGAATTACAAAGGTTGGGAAAGCAAAGGCACGAAATCATGCACAATTACAATCGACCAACGAACTCTCATCCAAGAGTGAACAAATATCCGCTTTCAAAGCTGTTGGCAACAATGGCGCAACAATTTTGCATAGCAAGTAAAAGTTAAACAAACAATGAGCCCAAGGCTCTTATTTATAGAACTCAAAGGAGTGGGCAACCTCAAAATCTCCTTGAGTTAACAATGAGTTCTTGCCAATCAATTAGCAAGATTTATTCCTAAAAGGGGGGAACAAGCAGTTAACTGGAAAACTACTTCAGTTAACTGAAAGAAACAAAGAGTCAACTGGAAACTACTTCAGTTGACTGAAAGTAAACTAAAGGTGAACTTTAATGAAAGTATCCCTCCAAAATAGACATCCACTTTTAGTGGAGATCTAAGATCCACAAATCATGGAAGCCAATTAGACATCCTAATTAAGGATCTGACAATGCATGATTTAAGGAAAGTGGAGTTAAACTTGGAAAGAAGCATCAAGTTAACTCCAACTACATTTAATGTCATCTTGAGTTGACTTGGAAAGAAGCATCAAGTCAAACTCAAGTATCATAAATGCCCATTGGAAGGTAGGACGTCCTTCCTAGGTGTCTGACACCTCATCATCACTTCCAGTCAACAGCTCCTTGATCTGTGTTGACTTCTTCCGTTTTCGGATAGTCAATGTTTTGATGACACGCCATCTCTTCTTGCGCAAGCTATTGCTCTTGGTAACTTTGGCGGCTTCGTGCTTGGAATGACCTCTTCGCAGCTGGTAAGCCAAGGTGCTTACTGCCACGCGGGAGGTGGTAATATTGGTCTTTTTTCTGCAAGATCAACCTTTCTTTCTTCTTTGTCCAGAGTAATTGCTGCGGCTCTCCACTGAGCGGGAGATGTATTCTTTTCAAAGATAAAGATCCGCAGACTGCTGATGATGTCTGTTTGCTCTCCAACAATGTGTGTAAGATCTAGTTGGAGAGTTGCTGGTGCAAGGTCTGGTTGTTCAATTGGAGCCCAAGGACGCCAAATTGTCATTCTATGAAGAAGAACTCGCCTGTTGATTGTAAACACGGATGTGTTCAGACAACTTCTGAAAAACCCCTGAAAATAGCGCCCTGCCGAGAAGTATTTTTCCGGAAAAAATCTGGCACATGGGTTTTGTTCGTGCTTCAATGCTGAACAAACCCAGTTCCTTAGAATTTTGATTCTGAAACTTTTTCGGAAAAACCCCCAAAAATAGGGGCAGCAAGTTTGTTGATTCTGGAAAATTTGACGAGATGGGTTTCTCTGGAAAATTATGCTGGATCTACCCAGTTGATCTGATCTGATGTAGCCTGCCACCTTTTTGAAATGTGCAAGAAAACCTAAGACAAGAAGAGAGGAAGTAGACAGAAAATGGATTGGAAGTTTTTATCTGACTCTCTGAGAAAATCCGTCTCTGAATCCAACCTTAGATTAGCAATCTTCTTCTGCTTCAGATCTGCAAGAAATATCGAAGAACGGATGAAAACCTTGGCCAGATCTGTAAATGGCGTCCTTGAGAGCTTATGGCTGTTCTTGATCATCAACCTGCAATGAAATAATGAAGTGGGATGTCTATACCTTGATTACATAGACTCAAGCCTTAGATCCACAAGTTTGGGGACCTAACTCACGATCAAAAGTGATTTTGGCTTGATCTAAAGTTCAAAAAGGTGATTTCCACTGATCGTGGAGTGTTTTAGCCAAGTTTTGCTCAAAATATCTTGACTTTAGTCAACAACTTGACCTTTGACTTCTTCAAGGCGTCCCTTTTGATTTTTGCAAGTTTTTTATTATTTTCTCTCTTGAACAACCTCAGTTTGATCCTGAATCTGGCTTGATCTGTTGATCCTGAGATGATGCTGACACATTCACTGCTGAGCTGGATTTGACCTGAAGAGGAGTGCCTGGGAGGCATGATGGTAAAAAGCTGAGTTTAGGGCTTCAAAAGACTGTTCCTCTAGAGGGTAAGAGCTTAGATGAAGTCGAAGTTGGTGAATTTACTTTCACTAAGGCAAATCTAGGTAGGACTACATGAGAGACAAATGTGACTCTTCTTAAGATTGTTACCAATAATCTTGAAGAACGTATCACGAAGGATGGAGAGGATAAGGCATTGCTTAAGGCTGAAAATGGTCAACTTCGTCAATATATTTTTTATCTTGTTCATGGAAATTCGAGTAGAGCACCTATCCTTCCTCAGAATACACCTGCAGAACAACGAAAGCTTGATCAGTTAGTCAGTCATGGCAGACTTTTGGACAACTGGATTGAGAGTTTAGTTGCTACAGGTCGACATCTTCTTGCAGATTTGTATCAGTTGAGGAGTGATGCACATAAGCTTCGTCAAGGTGTTCAGTTGCTAGAGATTTCAGTTGCAGAGAGTTTAGGCAAGGATCGTGTTCTTGTGTCTCAGTTGTCTGTTGCATACGATGCCTTGGAGATTGATGAAGATCAAGAGAAGGTTTTTACTTGGAGAGAGCAACACCTTTTCAAAATGGAGATATGTGAAAAGATCTCTGCCAAGTTGTTTTCGTTGAAAGATAATGTGATTGGAGTACTTGCACTTGTCAGTGGTTTTGTTGTTCAGATTCCGTGTCATTATCTTCTTGAAGATGGCACGTATGTTGAATTGGACAAAGTACAAGCTGAATTTGAAAAGCTGATTCATGATAACCTGGAGGAGAATCCTATGGCGCCTAAGTTGGAGAATATCTCAGTTATTTCAGCTAGTTTCAGAAAGGCGACTGAAGATGTTAGAGAAGGCATGCATACGGTCAAAGAAAGTGGCAGAGAACTGAAGAAGCAGACTGTTCTTTTGGATAGCATCAAAGTGCCTGAAGACAAAGAGATTGATGAGTTCTTGGTCGAAGTGTTAGACCGAGATGACATGGAGTGATTTGCCAGTTGGAACCTGCAGTTAATTTCAAGGGTTGAGTCATGAGCAGCAGTTAACTTGACTTTCAGTCTTGGGTTCACTTGCTGACTTCACACATGCTTATCTCTTCCTTGGAATTATCTACACAGGAGTTAGGGTTAGGGTTTCCAGTTAACTGAGGGTAGTGTCTAGTTAACTTTGCTTTAAATAAGAACGTGCATGCTTGCACATGGTCCATTTAGGTTAAATGTATCGGTTAACTGATGGTAGCTTTCTAGTTAACTGTATAGTTTATTTCATTAGGGTTTAGTAATAAATCTTGCATGCATTGCAAAACTGTAGTTGACTCAAGGTGATTTTAGGGTTCCCTACACCTTTCGATGTCTATATAATAAGAGCTTTTGCTCATTTGTAATTAACTTTTGCACGAGAGAGAAATATATGCTGTGCCTACCTTGCCCTCAATATTGCTCTTTTGGTATTTGTTCATGCGTCTTTACTATTATGATGAATTGTTATGCCACATAGGGTTTCATGCAATTGTAATGGTGAATTCTTTCCATAGTTAGATCAAATCTGTTTTGTGTTCAATAAGCTTGTTCAGATTGAGATGATAGTTGTGCCACCTTGCCTTCAAGTAGAGAATCTGCACTTGGTTATCGTGTGTTGTTGTGAATAATAAACTTATTCGGATTGAGCTGATAGATGTGCCACCTTGCCTTCAAGTTGAGAATCCGTATTCAGTTTATCCTGTGTTGTTGTTACCAATAAGCGTGTTTAGATTGAGCTGATAGATGTGCCACCTTGCCTTCAAGTTGAGAATCTACACTCGTTTATCGTCTGATAGTCAAACCTTGCTCCGTTTCCTCATGCTCTGTTTTTCTTGAGGAAACTGGATAGAATTTAAGTAATTAAGTTTAGTTGTAGTTAGTAGTCTGCAAAACCAGAAAATACTCAGCTGCAACGTATGTAGTTTTCGAGAAAGCCTTGTACCTCTACAGCTGAAACAAAAAGACAGGATTTAGTTTAGTTTATTTCCATTTGCAAGTACTTTTGTCAAGCACAACGAGGGAGCTTCCCCTCCTAATTTGAAGAGCACTCATTGCGTAGTGTGCATAGCTGTCTGTACCAACTCTTACTCCAGAGGTGCTAGTTGTTACGCCAACAACCAGCTTTGTCACCATCACTGTAATGCGGTAAAGAATCATCAATGCTAGCTGTTTTGAAAATTTCAGTAGCAGCAAATTCTTCATTAGTGGCTGCAATCTCCTCAAGAGAATCAGTTTGGAGCTTCGCCATACAAGTTTCTCCATCAAAGACATCTTCTTCATCGGCAATCTCATAGTTTAATTTGTGTTTTGAGCTTTGAACATCATCCAGGTCAAAGGGGAATTCATCCCACATAAGATCCTCATTGTGCTTAGGTGCGAACACACCTGGGTCCCATGTGCTAAGGGGCTGATTGCTTGGCTCAAGGTAAATGTGATCACTGTACTCTTCATGATCGGATGCCCTTGTGAATGAGTCACTCTTCAACTCCTTGGTACTAGCATCATAATAGTCATTCATCTCCATATTTTGCAAAATCAAATCAGTCGTAACCAATCCTCCTTGTTCACCATTTACTAGAATTTTTAGACTGTCCTCATATGTGTGAACAACATCGCATTCAACATCAACCAAGCCACCATTTGATTCCTTGCCAAAACAAGGTAAGGATGATGAAACAATGCTAGGTTCCCCTAGAGGAATAACCAACAAACTCATATCTCCTTGAAGCTAGTCCATCATGGATGGTTTGTCAAATCCCATGGCGATATCTTCTGTGATATTCCTTGCAAGTCTGATATGATTTACACCTTAAGGAATATTGTCAAACAGTTCCTATGCAATCTTCAAGCTTTCTGGTCTGATGTTATAGTCTGATTGAATGCTTGATAAATGATAAAGGAAGACTTCAAATACTTGCAATGCAAAACTATGATGTCTAAATTATCATCTAGAAGCATTAATGACTTACTTTCATCTTTTTCAATGCACTCAAATATGATTTCTAATTGGAAAACGAGCACTTACAGCCAAGTGACATTTTGTCATACAATTGGCATGCGACCTAATATATCATTAAAATGACCATTACATCAATGTATGAATCTCCAACGATGAAATCCTTATTAAAAATGCAACCTCTAGATACAAAGCTAACATGAAACGCCAAGACTCTTGGCTTTACATCCAATGCAAATTTATAATCAGGTCTGATATAACATAAACACCTACAGCAGTAGCCATACAATGACAAATATTATCATGCAACTACTCAAATCTACAATGAAACCTGATGGATGAAGTTGCCCTTTGATGGAGATGATGAATCAAGCAATATCCAAGCAATGTAAGCCTTTGCAGCCCCAGGTCGACAATCTTTACCAGCCGCCCCTATTCTGATATAGATTAATTTGAATAAAATAAATCGCAGCTCCTACACCCTCCAACAAGCATCAATAATCATCACCAAATCCTCACAAGATGTGCGCCCAAGCTAGAAGGTGTAATCAAGAGGAGATGGAGTCCCCATGAGTGAAAATGTGGTTCCTTGGAGCTGGTCTGTAAGACTGTAAATACATATCAGAACTGATTGTAGCTAAGATATGATGCAAATCGCCCCTTCAAGTGCTCAATCAATGAAGATGCAATGTCCCTATGATGTCTTCATGATATCTCCAATCACTTCCAAATTGAACTATGCAAAACTTGGCCAAAGGCCACAAAGTTTTCCAATGAAGCCCAAGTTGAACTCTTGAGATAGAGCCCACAACCAGCGATAATTCGGATGATATTTCACAACCTCAAAATCGCATTACCAATTGAGAGTTTTCGTTCTCAATGGCCAACTGAAACAATTGCAGAAACCCTTGGCTCCACAACTGAAAATATCAAAGCAGTATTCAAATCTGGATGCTTGAGAATGAGCTCTTAAGTCCCTTTTATTCTTTTCTTGTGAGAGCTCAAACACTTTCCTGGCCAATGTGGGATAGAAGATATATTCCCACTTTTAATTTTCACTTAACACACTTTATAAAATTAAAGTGACTTTATTATTATAAAGTTACATTATAACTTTATAATAACATTTAAATATTTTAATTATTCCTTAGTCACTTTAAAAATCACTTAAATGAGGGTCATGGCCCCATTGCTCATTATAATTGCACTTTATATTTAATTATTAATAAAGTATTAGTTTATTAATAATTAAAATAATATAACTCCATAAATACTCATTATTTCTCGATTCCGTCTGAACCAAGGAATTAACCACTGCATCCACTGCGCATCCAACTGCCTTACTAAAAATAGTAAGGGTCCCTCTCTATCAACCACTGATATATTTGATCAAACCGGTGGTGTAAAGGATTGGCACTGCAAATGAAGCCTGTTCAGGTGCCCTGCTATAGATAGAAACCCTGACTGTCCTGAAATAGTCACTTATCTTTAAATAGTAAGTGTGCCAAACTGAGTCCAACGAAGGTCATATCTGAACTCTCACTGATCACTGCAGGCGAAGCCATACCAAATACTGCCAAATAAGACCCCCTAACCATCTGCTCTAGCCTACGAGGGTCAAGAATAGGCTAAACCATCCACAGTCATGGTCACGCTAAAAAGGGGACATTACATCTTCCTCAAACTTCAAGTGTTCTTCATTCTCAGTTTTGATAGGTGACTCTTCTTCAATCTCGTGGTCACTTGAAGTATCATGTCCTCCTTGCTTGTGCCATCATTTCCTCTAAGACTTAGAGTCCCATCCTGAATGCTTGTTGACTGATTTTTGTCTTCCTCATGCTTACTTGTGAGCTGCAAATCACAAACAAGCACTTCCTCTTCTTTCTCTAACCCTTCATCAATGGCAAATTTTGATTTCTCCTTCATTTTTAACCCTTCTTCAATGGCAAGTTCTGATTTCTCTTTCATTGTTCTTCTGATGTACTTCACCAATCCCATTTTCCAGGTTTCAATATTACAACACAACTCAAGAAAGAGTCTAAAGAAATTGTGTTTTTAAATCCATTTGACATGCCTTGATACTCTTCAAATAATTGGGGAGCCTCTTGTTCATACTGCCTCTTGATCTGTTCTGCAACTCTGCTAAATATAAATGGAAAATAAGTAATATTTAATATTATTTTTAGAGGATGAGAATAATTGTTTTGAAAGCAATTTTTTTATTGCTTTAAGAAGCTGCAGCTGGAAAACTATAAATATGTCATTTGCACACAATATAATGTGAGTTGATGATAGACTTATGCTGTAGAGATTGTCATTGAAGCTTGAGGTCAATTAAATTGTTACGTGTCTTTCTATAAAGAATGCAAAGTTGAGGCTTGCTTATGTTGCTGAATTTTCGTTCAAATCACAATTCTGTTGTAATTGTGCAAGTTGAAAGCCATGTAAGAAAGAAAGTGCATATTAACTTTGTGCAGCATTGATTTTCAAAGTCTTGGAGTAGCTTTGAATGCTTTGGAATTATTACTTGTTTTCATCTCGTTTTCATCATTACTGTCATAAGTGTTATGCTTTCTTATTCAATCTAAATCAGTTGTTAATGTCTGATTCATTATCTTTGTTTTAATCATGAGTTAACATTATTTTCTGTTGGTGTAATATTTTATTCATCTCCCTAAGTGTAATATTACACCTATTTAATAAGTTATTTGAGAATAATTAGACTATTTAATTATTCTCACCCAAGTAGCTAATAATTACATGTGTATACCTTGACTTGAGGTACACACGTGTGGCCACTACCTCATCAACTTATGATTGATGGTAGTTACATGCCATCTCTATTCATTCAAGGTCATCCCTATTTCAGTTAGATTGAGTTAACATACCTCTTGATTGAGAGTGATTGAGAGTTAACCCATACCTCTTGGTCTTGTGTTAACCCATACCTCTTGGTCTTGTCATTGATGTGTGCATCTAAGAGGCCTATATATTTGTATGTTACTATTTGTAAATTGTCTCATTTATTGAATATAGAATAGCATTATTCAGTTCATCTGGATTTGTGATTAGTTTATAGGCATTTTGGTCTTGGGTAGAATTCTTGTTTATGCAAAATTCCAACATTTTTCAATGCATATTAGAATATTGTTAAAATTGAGAAAATTCATTGGTGAGAATACAAGTTTTTCAAAGTCTTGTGCTCTGGCCTTTGAGATACAAAAATATATAGGTCAAGTTTGCTTATTTTATCTTTATGCAAAAACCCAAAGAATAGGTTTTATAGTGTTAATATTAGCAGGCTTCTTTTTGTTTTAGATTTAGGGTAGATTAATTCATAAAGCTTCTGCAAATTTGAGGAGAGTATTTCCTTATCTATTGTTCTGTTTTGTGTTGTTACGGAAGTGATAAATTAAAACATCAACACATTTCAACCACTTTTTGGTAGTCTGCTTACAGTGTACTTCATATTGAAAGTACCCAACATTTGATTAATGCCTTTTACTGTGCAAAAAAAAAGGCAATAAAACATTTCACATCTTTCCAAATTTCTTTTTTGTTAATTCCACAATAAAACATTTCACATCTTTCCAAATTTCTTTTTTGTTAAATCCTTTCAATCTAGTAATAGCCTTGGAATAAATTGAATACCATTTGTTCAACTTTTAGAGCCAAATGACTTTTGAAAACTTTGCAGACCTTCATATGTCAAGTGTTCATTTATCAACATCTCTTTGATGTGCTGGTTGCTTTTGAATGTTTACTTGTTTTTTTTGCACTTTGAATGTCAGCCTTGTTTGTTTTTTTTCCCCTTTCTTTTGATGGTAACCTAGATTTGTTTTTGAAACATGGCTTTAGTTATGTCTTGAGTTTATAATATGCCTTGCTTTGGTCAAAGCTATCTTCATCCATTGTTTATTCATTATTGTATATGATTTTATAATTTGGTCAGATTTATGCACCTTGCTTATTAAAAGATTATTGATTGTTTTGCACATATGAATTTATACTTATGTCATATTTTTAATATCATAAGTTTATTTTCATTTTTCCATTTGCTTATGCAGGGCATCTCAACGAAGAAAACAGCGAGATAATGGTGTTGGTCTCCTTTGGATGAGAACATGTGATCCTTGTGAACACCTTCCATTAATGGCTTTAAAGAAAGGTGCTATGCAAAATCAATTTATGGCTCAGAGTTTGAGATAAAGAAAGCACCTTATGTTCTTCTTTTTTTGATAGAGGGTTGAGGGTGAAATTCCATGATTTTTACTTGATTTGGCTTTACAAATGTATCAGGCTACAAACCAAATGTGATCAATTTGCGATTTTTAATTTGAATCTTCTTATTATGAAATAAAGGTGAGGGTGGGGAAATGTTAAGAGTGCTCATCACATACAGATCAACAACTGATCTTAAGGATTAACCATTATGACTGAAACAAGAGCACATGTAAGATTGCAATCATGTGAGTTCTTGCCTTTTCACTGAAATTGTCAACGACTTTCACCATTTAGATTACTAATGGTTTTAAGAAAGATACTATGCTAAAGCAATTCATGGCTCATAGTTTGAGATAAAGAAAGCATCTTATGTTTTACTTATTTTGATATAGGGTGGAGGGTGAATTTCTGTCATTTTAACTTGATTTGTCTTTATGACTGTATCAGGCTACAAACAAAATGTGATCAGTTTGTGATTTTATATTCAAATCTTCTTATTATGAAATAGAGTTGAGGGTGGGAAAATGTTAAGAGTGGTCATCACATAGAGATTGGCATCTGATCTTAAGGATTAAGTTTTAACCATTATGACTAAACAAGAGCACATGTAAGATTGCAATCATGTGAGTTCTTGGCTTTAATTGAAATTGGCAACAAGTTTCATGATTTAGATTATTAATAGCTGCTAGTTTAACTTACTTCATACCTTACTTTTGACAAAGATAAATGCTTTCTTCAGTACCCCGTGTTCATGCTCATCTCTATTCCTTTACTAGAAACTGAAAGATGTCCTCATGGGCTTTGTTTCCACTATTACATTCATCATGCCTTAGCCAATAGAATTCATCCATCCATCTTAAGGAGGTTATGATAAGTCTCTTTTGAGGCTTTTCAAACAATTTCTGTTTGTGCACCGAGATTCAGCAGTAGAATATAGCAGATAAAATAGAATGCAAAATAGGTTCATACAATATCAACAACTGAAAATAGCTGAAATGACAGAGTTTTAATATTTTAGTAATTTAGATGAGTCATGCATATCTCAGATCTAAAATAAAAATAGGCAGATGATCAAATTCTGAACTACTAAATGAATGCAGAGATATGTTGAGGGGGCAGACCTTCTAAAATCATTCAGAGGCGTAGAACATGACTTGAAGCTTAACTATTGACACCTTGTAATGTCCCCAATTTTGCGAGCATTAGAGTTTGGTGGGTTTAGCCTATCACTGGCCCTTGTAGGCTAATATGTCTGGTTAGAGGGCCCCTTTTGGCAGTGAACAGTGGTTTCCCTCCTTCAGAGTTCAGTGTTGGGTCAAAGCTCAGCCTTCGTCTGACTCAGTTTCACATACTTACTATTTATAGTAAGTCACTGTTCAGGGTTTCTATTTTTAGACAGGCATCTGACCACATGGAGAATAGGGAGAGTAGACTCCTGGCCCAGATAGCATAGCAATCAGACAAGTATTTTGAGAGATATTAAAGTTTAAGTGCCTTAAGTGATTTATTTAAATATTTTAATGTTATTATAAAGTTATAAAGTAACTTTATAATAATAAAGTCACTTTAATATTATCAAGTGCGTTAAGTGAATAATTTAAAGTGGGAATATATCTTTTATCCCACATTGGCCAGGAAAGTGTTTGAGCTCTCATAAGAAAAGAATAAAAAGGGACTTAAGAGCTCATTCTTATCATCCAGGAATTGATATTTGTTTGATGTGATTATTTGGTGAAGGAGCCAGCTAGGGTTTCTGCCATTCTTGAGATTTTTGGGAACGATCACTCCCATTGATTTGCAATTTTGAGGCTGTGAAATATCAGTTGAATTATTGCTTGACTGTGGGCTTCATAGAGGGGTCCAGTCTGTGCTAAAAACAAAGAATACAAAAGGGTTTGATGAATATCTACTTGCAGGTTATAAAGACATTGAAGATGCAATGTATAATACATTTATTGTTGGCTGCTACAGTACCCGCTACAATGTACGTGAACAGTGTCGCGCTACAGTATCGTCGCTACAGTATCGTCGCTACAGTGATAGGGTATTGTTTTGGCATTGATGCTAGTTTGAAGAGCAAATTAATGACTGCAATATAGTGCAATCAGAATTACAACAGTCATTACCAACAAATAGTGGTATCTAGGACCTGTGCATAGTAGTTTGGAGAGGCATGGGAGTCTATGTCTGCTGAATATGTGATTATCTGAAGGTTCTGAGTCAAGACATAATTGCTGTTTGCATTTCAGTCTCCCCTCCATTTCCAGGTTTGCATATCATATCATTTTATGCTTGCTTATTATGGATTTTTGCTCAGAAAATCTGAATATTGAAATTCTGTACAATCTGTCCCAAAAGTGTATTTAGTCTGAAAGTGCTGTTACTTCAATCTGCTACCTGCTGTAGCAATTTCTGGGCATTTAAGAGTGACATTGTAACTAATTTCTGAGCACAGAAACTTCTATTAGCATTGTATTTGCTTTAGTTGAAGTTTTTTCATAACTGGAAGCTCTTTGCATTCAAGTTTTGATGTTTATGAGGTTGTGTAAGTCTGATATTCATTTCTGAGCAATCATATATTGTAAATCAGACATAGTTGACAGATAGAATGTCATAATTTTGATTCTCAGTCATGTTCTTGCACTATACATTGAATGTCACTCAAAATACATACATGTTATGCAATATGTTTGACAAAATGTCCTAACTATCAAACTAAAATTAATCAAGCAAAATTGGAATAGAGATTGTCTCATTCGGAGTGGGTCATCACACACCTAACTTCTATATATAGAAGACATTAGGTTGGAGGCAACCCCAAACACCTAATGAAGCTGACTACTTAGAAATTATAATATATGACTTAGTCAATAGTTATGTGCGCCATAGTATGCTTACATTATAATCTAGTAAACACAATAACATGTGGAGGGTTAGGGTTGTAACATGCACTACCCCCATGGAGGAGTGTTGTCTATAATGCTTGGGAAATGTGGGTGCTGTGACATAAAGTGCTTCTCCCAGTAGCATCCTCCAATGGCAAATGCTTGTATTTGATGAGATACTTCGTGATTGCCCTGTTGTGCAATTGTTTCACCATTGCTTCAAAACTCTCCATGGTTTCTTTGATTTCATTAAGAGTATCATTGGAGTCAAGCAGGAGTGCCCGATCTCTTCAGTTCTCTTTGGTCTTTACATAAACGATCTCGAGGATTTCCTTAAGCACCACACTCATGCGGATGATGGATGTTTGTTACATTATGCCTTGGTTGCTGTACTCCTTGTTGCTGATAATGTCATAATCCTCTCTCACTCCCTTGAGGGAATGCATGATTGACTTGGGTGGTAGGAAGAGGGAAAGAGTTGGAGGGAAAGATATGATTAAGAATTTCATGGCTTGCCTAGAGAGGGGGATATTGAACTTGGATTTGTGGGTGCGGGTGTCATGCATTTGGAAACTTGCAAACAATATGGATGGTTCATCGAGTGTGGGTATAAGGGAGGCCATGGCAAAGCTCCTCTTAGATCCTTGCCAATATGTTGGCAAAAGAAAATGTGTTTGATGTTGCATTGTGTGTTGTTGTGCTCCATGGTTGTGAGAATCTACTTGATCCATGATGACATTGAGGGTGTTGAGAACTAGGCGGAGGCTTTTTTCTGTAATGTCCCCTTCTCGTTAGTGACCAGTTCTGACGCTCTTCAGCCTATTCCAGAGGCCCATAGGCTTGTTGAGGTAAAATTAGTGTTTCCTTGCTTGGAGGTTTGAGGCAATTTTGAGTGTTTACTATTTATAGTAAATACTATTTTTGGCAGAATGTAGTTGTCTATCTTCAGATCTTCATTTTCGGTTGGAGCAATCATATGAGTTCAAGTTCTGGCTTCTAAAAGCTTTATTTTGGTGAATTTCTTAAATAAAGGCACTAATGTTATAATTTGCAGTTGCCCCCCTTGGCCTAGGAGAACAACTTTAAGTTGTGTTTAAAAGTGGGGCTTGGAAAAGGGACGCCTTCATCAAGGTGTTTTATATTTTAAAATAAAGTTATAATGTGCTTTGCAAAATGGATGCCATCTTAAGGAATTAAAAGACTTTTGGAAATTTGAAAAGGCATTTGTGACTCTTGGCGTACCTTCTTGGGATTTGAAGAGTTTTCTAATCTTTTATAAAATGAAAGCTTTGCTCCAGCTTTTACCATCCATGAAATTATGCTAAAGTTATGCTGTCGAAATGACAATTGATATTTTGCTTCGAGGATGCCTACCTCCTAGCCTCTTGTCCAATTTCGTGTTTGAAAGATAACACCTAGTTGACTATTTTGCTGCTTCTCAATATCAGACTAGCAGATTGAGCTCATATGTTGAAGAATTCTGGAGTTTTTGTCAATTTTGGTTTTGTTTGTTCATCTACAGCTGAAGGTGATTTTGATTCATTGCTTTAAATTCAAATTGAATTTGATTCTGGGTATTCAATCAATGAAATTGCTGACCTTGGGTGACCCTTCATGCTCATTTTGAGATTTTAATTTGGAGAACCTGATTTTTAAAAGAAAATCGCCCCTTCAAGGAGGGCCGTACCTTTCTAAAGTGCCTTGGAATTTGTGCAAGAATTATATGCTGAGTTTTGTTGCTATTTGGTGTTATGATTTTGGGCGCCTACCTCCTAGAAGGCTTCTGCAAAAGACATCATTCGATTTGGAGGTGTATTGAGTGAGTTATGAATATTTTATTGGTTTTCACAGTTGCTGGTTGACATTTTCAGTTTGCTGATTATTGTTATCAGACTTTAGAATTTCTGATTTTTGACTCATACTCAGCATTTAGAGAGATAATTATTTGTATGGGATCATCCAATACTCATGTGCTTTGAAGCTATTGTAATTTACATGTAATTTGCAGCTTTCTTTTATATTGTAAGACTGTAAACAGTAGTACTATTCCAGTCCGTAATCGCTGTAATTAATTCTTCTTTCTTCACACATTAAGTACCCCTGGATGCTCTACCACCAGTGTGGATAATTGAATTTGTATCTCTCTTTGTACCCACTCTCAAAGTGGTGAATCCCCACTCTTAAGTGGATGCCCGCCGCAACGGATGAATTAGATAGTTGAGTCTTCATGGCTGGTTATCCGCCTAATTGTTTCAGTTTCAATTAATAACTCCGTCATATGTTAGCACCTCGCCCTCATTGGGATCTTGAGTGCACATTCTTGACGTTGAGTTTGTTTCAGTTCAGTTGTATTCAATTTCTGTGTCAAGTTGAATCCTAGGGATCCTCTGACCATATGCCCGCCCCTCTTCCTTAAGTGGTTTTAGGGCGCATTCTTGGTTAGAGTTGTTTTGTTAGAGGTTTTGATTGGAGCTAACGCTAATCAAGTTGGCCAAGTGCTGGTTTGTGTTGTGCAATTCAACGAAAAAATTGGTTAGCATATTTCATTTTCAATTGTCAATTGGGTTATTTCCATGGCCTAAGTGAGAATATATGTAGGCTTGATCAGGCAGTCATGGAGTTGGTCAACAGTTTGAAGGTAAACTTTTCTTCCAAAGCTAAATTTAGTGTACCTATTTGTTGTGATGACGAGCCTCGTGACAATCTTGTTGATATCCCTCTTGTAACGAGGAATGTAAGAAATGAAAGTGTGGTTCAAGGGTCGTAGGCGGCCCGTGTAATTTTCCCCTCATAGTCTATGCGTAGGCTTCAATATTTTATTAAAAAGACCAGTGAAGGGAGGTTCAATGTAATTTTCTTCCCCACTTGGATATTTTAGTATTGTAGGATTGTTTGAATGGTGTTACATAGAAGTTTTTTGTGTTTTATGTCTTGTATGGGGATGATATCAACACAGTACTTCGAAGATAACATAGAGCTTGTGCGTTGGATGATTATCTTTTTTTTCATTTGTGAAGAGGTTGACAGTTTTTGAATCAAGATGGGTTTGAGATGGAGCATTGTCTAAGCTCATAGAGACTTAAGCCCTTCCTCTGTTATGGGAGGGTGGTTTTGTACAGTTTGAAGAGGAATACTCTTTTTTGTTGAGATGGATCCAGTGAATTGTTTGGTTATTGGAATCTAAGCTTGCATTGCTCTTTTTTTGCAGCTCTTGGGTGCCTAACCCAAGTGTATTAGCAAAAACAGAATGAGGGTGGATCTCTATTAGAACACTTAAAATGATCTAAGGGATCAACTCACCATTATAAAGATAAAGGTGGATGAGGATGATATGGTGGCTTTGATCATCACCTATAAGTCATTTGTGGAGTCACTAAACCCATTTGTTGAAAGTAAATTGTTGACTTTTGATAAAATTAGCACATACTTGTTGCAAAAACCATGTAATCAAACAAAGATAGGTGAATCTACCAAAAATTTAGAGAGTGCATTTGTTGCACAGTATAAGGGAAAACCCAAGAATTTTTCTCCTTCCACTTCATAACCACAAAGAAGAGTGAAGTGCTATTATTGTCATAAATTTGGGGATCCAAATGCCAAAAAAGATAGTATGACATATCCCATAAAAAAGTCATGTGCTGAGGCTAATGTGGTGGCTATAGAGGTAGAACATGTTTTAGAGGAAGAATATGCTTTCATGGCATTCTCTTGAGACGGTGTTGTTACCATTTATTGGTTTTTTGAGTTTATCATTAATTCTAACTTATTTGATGGATCATATTATTCATAGATATGATCAATAACTCTTAGGATATTTGAGGAAGCAAAAATATTCATTTTAGAATCTTCAAAAGAACCAAGAATAAAGGATACATGCCACATGGACACATTGCATTGACCCCAAGATTAAATCAACAATAGCCATCAAATCTTAACATTGGAGTAGGCGCACCATGCCATTCTTGCGAACCTTGAGGCAAATTAGAGCATGCTAAGTAGAAAGAAATCAACAATGAAACATGAAAGCATTGGTGGTTTGCAAAACTTTTGAGAACCCGCCATGGATTCTATACCTCTTTAGAATACTAGAGATTATGGGGTCTGCTTAGTGGATTGAGATTAATTATTTAAGTCAAGAAAATTAATGACCATTGGGTAACTAGGGAAACACAAGTGGGTCCTATGAGACATCCTCAAAACATAGAGGTGAATAAGAATCGAACAAGTTGCAAAGTAGGGGTAATTTCTACAATATTTGGAGTAATAAGGTTTGGCAAGCTAAAAAGTAAATGCATTAAGGTCTCCACATAAACAGTGAGAACATCATCCCCTTTCTTTTGTACATTGGAAGATTAAGTAATACTAGGTCATGTGCTTTAGATAGTGGTCATTTGTTCATGTTTAACTTTATGCAAGTTTTGAAAATATGAAGAGGTTAGCTAAGAAATTCACAAAACTTTGAGGTGACTGATAGCTTAAGCTCTTTCAAATGAGTTTTTCATAGATAGAACCAACACGTGACTGAATGACAAAGAACTTAAATGGAACAGACAATGAAAAACCTAATGAAATATTTGGTTTTCCGCACGAGACCAAAGTTTAACAATGGTAAGGGTTTTTTGAATACAAGGTTGATAATACAAAAACCCTAAGGGCCACCCATAGATTGAAACACATGAATTGAGCATAATGAAATATGAAGAATTGGTTCCAATAGTATTCAAACCAAATAGAAGAAAAAAGAAAAATTTCAAACATATTGTGACTAACATGGCCTAAGCATTCCATTGTGAATACTTTAGTTTGAAATGCTATGCAGTGATGGCGGTCTTAATGACAAATTTTTGATGAAATTCTTCTTGAAAAAATCTTGTAATAAAAAGGGAAAACTTCTTCTTGGTCATATGTGTAGGCAAGAGTTGTGTTGTACCCCAAATTAAAATTTTTGCTACACAGGCATTTTGAAGAAATGAGAAAGTCTTGTCAAAATTGTCAAAAAAGGTCAAAATTGGGGTTTGCATGTCTTGCATGAGGGGCAGAAACTTGAAATTTTCAAAATCTGATGATCTGGGTCTGCTCAGAGCGACCAAGTCTACAAAACCCAGATCTCAGTTTTTCGGCCCTAAATTTTAAGAAAATTGCTACTTTTAGAAACTTCCTAAAAATAGAAACTTTTTCTTGGTTTTTCTGGGTTTCTTTTGAAACGGATGCTGGCAAAATTTTCTAAAAATAGAAAGTTTGGCTGTTAGTGTTCAAACTGATTTTGATTGGTCGAAAATACTTCCTCATCAGGCTAGTGTAGTCAAAATCACAAAAGGATTAGTTTTTCCCTAGTGGGTCTATTCTGCTTTTTCAGAAAGCATTTCAGAAGCTTTGAAGTCATTAATTGAGGTTAGTCAGCTGCTAGGTGTCAGATTCAAACATTCAAACATTGAACAGAAGATGAGAAACAATGGACGTGCATGCAGATCAAAGAATGGAGAAAGGAAGTTGTCAAAGTTGAAAAATGCAAGATTTTGGCTAACACTGGAGACTCCAGGTGCCCCAGCTCAGTCTAGGCGCTCAAACACTCATTCCTTGGAAAAATTTTCATCTCCAATGAGCAAGGCAAAGGCAACCATGTCAAACGAAGGAGGAAGTCGAAATTTGCAAAATAAAAACTAACTTTGCCAGCCATGGGCGCCCTAGAAGGAGATAGGCACCCAACTTTTCAAGGCATCAAATGGTGAGATTAGGGTTTGTGCTCCCAGACAATGTTGCTCAGATTCTTCTTAGCTTCGCAGTGAGTCTGGCAGCATAGTCATCAGATGAACCAATCATCTAGAATTCGAGGTCAAACAGAGAGGTCTCAACCAAGTGGCGGAATGCAAACCATGAAAATATCATAAAATAATCTAAGTCTGGGAACTCTGGGTGCCCTAGGTAGCCAGGGGCGCCCAACCCTTTGAAAGACCTAATCCAACAATTAGGGTTTGCAAATGTGCTCAATCTCTTCAAGATTTTGTCAGCTTCGCAGTGGATGTCTTAGTTAGATCATCAGACTTGTTAATCACCAGCAAATCCAGATCCAATTGAAGTTGTAACATGAATGTTCAAATATGAAGGTTGAAAATCAAGCAAAAATGGTTGTCTGGTAATGGTGGGTGCTCAAAAAGGAGATAGGTGCCCAACCTTTTGAGGGCCTAAATGGATGAATTTGCAGACGAAGCCTCCAACATGACTTCTTCAGTTTTGAAGCAACTCTTCAATGGAACCATCAGCAAGTCCATTGGAGTTGATAATCACCAGATATTGAAGGCAGAACAAAGGGAAAAACATGAGCAAAATATCAAAAGTAAAAAGCAAAGATAAAAACACAGAAAATAAACTAACTTTGGAGGAGTTGGGCGCCCCAGCTAGCCAGGGGCACCCAAGCTTTTGACCCCTAAGATTCAACTTTCAAGGGATGTAGCATCCAGAAGACCCCCCTCATAATCAGTCAGGCTATCCAACAAATCCTACGGTCAGTCGATTGGATCAATCTAGCTCCCGGAATCACGAATTCATCAGAAAATCAAGGGAAACATGAAGAGAATGAAGAATATTAAAAAATGGCTAACATTAGAAAAGATGGGCGCCCCAGAAGAAGATAGGCGCCCATGATTTTGAAGGTCAAAATGAAGTTTTTAGCCAAAGTTGCCTCCAAAACAATCTCGCCAGATTCGATCAAGCTTCGTAATGAATCATTGGATCAATCTGGAGGCCGGAAATCAAATTCAAATTGGGGTCTAAAATCAAGATTTTTTTTGAAATTATTAGAAAAATGACTAAGTCTGAAGAAGATAGGTGCCTCCAGCCAAGAAGGGCACCCAAGAATCCATGCCTTAGTCAAATTTTCAAGTTTCATCCTCCAACATTCCAAACAGTGTCTACATTCGATGAACCTGCTCAGGATAAACTCCGTGTTGTACCCAAACAATTTTTTTTTGCTTCACTAAGGCATTTTGCTAAAAATAGTCTAAACCTAGTTAAAGTGATGTCAGAAGATGGTTTTTGGGCTTTTTAAGTATGGAGCTTATGTCAGTTTGATATCAGTCTAATACTGGAGAGTTTTGAGAAATCCAAAATATGAAGGAAAATCATTTATGTCAGTTTGATATCAGTCTAATACTGGAGAGTTTTGAGAAATCCAAAATATGAAGGAAAATCATCAAAATTTTCTAACTCTGGAGCAAAGAGCACTTTTTGAAAAAGGCTCCCTTGATTTTAGGGGCCCAGATCCTGTTTTTAGGGTTTGTCACCTCCAACAAACATTTGTCCGACATCACGTTAGCTTCGCAACGAGCTATCAAGCCTGTCAAACATACCTGTTTTGCTCAAGTTACGGGAGATACAGCGGAAAACGAGAGAAACGAGAAAATGACTAACATTGCAAGCAAAAGCGAGCAGTCTATCCTAGGGGCTCCCATCTTTTTGAGGCCCTAAATGGAGGTTTCAGATCAAATGACCCCTTTGACGTTTGTTTCACGCTCAGTCTAGCTCCGCATTGCACCCTTCAACAAGTCAATCTGAATTGCTGAGAAGTTGAGACGAGGAGGCAAATGTAGGGTTAAATCTTGATTTTGAGGTTGTGAATAAAGCAAAAGAGCACATTTTCAGAAAGGCGCTTGAGCTTTTGAGGCCTTTAATGTCCTCTATTTGGTGATCTCAGATATTCAACTTGTCCGTGTTACGTCCAACTATCCATTGCCTGTCTCCATCAGATTAGAAGATTACTCAGGTGGCGCTCCATTAAAGCATCATTTTCCGGAGAAAGTTGTCAAAACATAGCCGTGTTCACAGTCAACTGGGAAGTTTTTTAGAAGGCGGTTCAACTAGACTAAATTCAAGACCAAAATCGGTCTTAATTCATGTTTTCATCAAAATAGCTGACAATCAAGCACATCCGGGGGCTAATTTAGACAATTTGACAAGCGTAGACGTGGGGTGGACCATTGGAATTCTGCGTGTGCAGCGAATTCGTGTGTATTTCTCGCAACTAGAGTGTTCGTAGTCAAGCTTCGTGGTTTCATCATGCAACACTTTTTCGTTGAGAAGAATCAAGAAAAGCATCAGAAGCATTAAGCTGTAGAAGGAACAAAGGTCACTCCATTTACGGAGCCACCAAAGGCACTCAAATCCCGTGCCATTATCTTCGTGAAGATGGTACCTACGCTGATCTCGAGGCTGTGCAAACTAAGTTCCAAAAGCATGTTTGTGATATCTTGATGGAGATTTTGGATCACATCTCTGTGATGACATCTAGTTTCAAGAGAGCAACTAGAGATATCAAAAACTGCCAAAAAGCAGTTAAGGATGGTGACGTTGAGTGCCAGAGGCAGGTCATCATCGTGGAGAGCATCAAAGTGCCAGAAGACAGTGCCATCAATCAGTTCCTGGATGACTTGATGGACAGTGATGATCTAGAGTGATCTGCTAGTTGGAACCTGCAGTTAGTTTCAAGGTTAGAGTCAAGAGCAGCAATTAACTCGACTTTCAGTCTTGAGTTCACTTGCTGATTTCATACATGCATATCTCTTCCTTGGAATTATCTTCGCAGGAGTTAGGATTAGGGTTTTCAGTTAACTGAGGGTAGTGTTCTAGTTAACTTTGCTTTTAATAAGGACGTGCATGCTTGCACATTGTCCATTTAGATTAGATGTACCGGTTAACTGATGGTAGCTTTCCAGTTAACTGTATAGTTTGCTTTGTTAGGGTTTAGCAATAAAATCTTGCATGCATTGCAAGACTGTAGTTGACTCAAGGTGATTTTAGGGTTCCCTACACCTTTGATGTCTATAAATAAGAGCTTTTGCTCATTTGTACATAACTTTTGCGTGATAGCATACATGTTGTGCCCACCTTGCCTGTAGTATCGCTATTATTGTATCTGTTCAAGAACTTTTGCACGAGAGAGAAATATATGCTGTGCCTACCTTGCCTGTAATATTGCTCGTTCTGTATCTGTTCATAAGTATTTATTATGATAATGAATTGTTATGCCACTCGGGCTCCATGCAATTATTATGGTGAATGCTTGCCTTAGTTAGATATAGTGGCTAGTTCAATTGTAAATTGTATGTGTGTCTCGCCAATGCAATTTACTATCCTAGTTGGCTATCCTTTGTGTTTTGTATTCAATAAGCCTATTCAGATTGAGTTGATAGTTGTGCCACCTTGCCTTCACGTTGAGAATCTGTACTTGGTTTATCGTGTGATGTGTGTGAGTAATAAGCCTATTCAAACAAGCAGATAGTCGTGCCACCTTGCCTTCACGTTGTGAGTCTATACCCGGTTTATCGTATATTTGTCGTTTCCAATAAACTTCTTCCCAGCCAAGCAAATAGTTGTGCCCACCTTGCCTTCACGTTGTGAAACTGTACCTGAAGTTTATCGTATTAGAATATTCTTGCTCCATTTCCTCATGCTCTGTTTTCTTGAGGAAACTGGATAGATTTAAAGTAGGTAGCTTAGTTGTAGTTAATGATTTGCGAAACCAGAAAATCCTTAGCTGCAACGTTCTTGGTTTTCTTAACCTTGTGCCTCTTCCAGCTGAGAACAAAAAGATAGGACTTAGATTACTTTTCTTTTCCATGCATTCCAGCACTACGAGGGAGCTTCCCCTCCTAATTTGAAGAGCACTCATTACGCAGTGTGCATAGCTGTCTGTACAAACCTGCACTCCAGAGGTGTTAGTTTTTACGCCAACACTTTGAAGGATTTAAAGCAAAAAGAAAGCAGATTTTCTCAAACCTCAACTTATTTAAGAGAGTCTTTGCCTTCCATTATTCACTTTTTGTAGGTTGGCGTCCAGAGCAAGAAGATTTTCCCTTTTCTCTCAACGAAGATTTGAAGACCCAAAGGACATGCTTTTTCAGTGTTCTTCGGGTTTCGAGATTAGTGAGCAAAGAGGAACGCTTTTTCGTGCTCCAAACTTCTAGGATGTTGCTTTTTCAAAACAACCACTCAGCTTTTTCCGTTTCTGATCACATGGGCCTCTTCGCTTTTTCATCCTCTTGAACGTTGGGAATTTTTTTCCTCTTCTAGAAACTGCATTTTGGCCGCTTTTTTAGGATGGATTTAGCCTTTTCAATTTCTGAGCATCTGGGTTTCTCCGGAATGTGATTTTCTACAAAACCCAAGTCCCAGCTTTTTTTGGAGAAATTGCTTTTTCAAGGCAGATAAACATTCTCCACTCAAAATCAAGAAACTCAGGTTTTTGGCGGATGTGATCGAGATCTAAAGCTGCAATCATCTAGAAGCTTTCTTTTTATTCTGGTCTCAATTCTTATCGACTCTTTGTAGAAGGGAAAGAAAACAAGTTGTGATAGTTGGCTTTCCATGTTTTTATGCTTTTTTAGGTGGTTAGATGTTTATTTTGTTTAGTTTTAGAAATAAAGCTTGCATGTTGGCAAGCCTTAGTTGTAAAAGCAAGGAGATTTTAGGGTTCCCTACTCCTCTGCTTGTGTATAAATAAGGGCAGCCTTGCCCATTATTTTGGGGGAACGGTTATTGTGATAGCAAATTGCAAGCCTGTAATGCTGCAAGTTGTTATTTAGTGTCAGTTCACTTTGTGTAAGAGCAAGCTTGCATGCCTCTTTAGCTGCAAGTTATTGTTTAGTTCTTGTGTCTTGTGTCAATGTGTTCTGGTTAATCGCTAAATTGTAAGCCTATTTTGCTACAATCCTTCTATCCCAAAAGTGTAATCTTTGTCCTTGAGATTTGAGAAATAAAGTCTTGTGCCTACTTTGCCTTGATATAATGTCTCAGATTTCCGTTTTATGTGTTATGCTTATATGATCTTTATTTCAGCTTGCATTGAAAATAAGTAGATGTGCGTTGGGAGAAAAGTTTATTTAAGTATTTATGTCAGAGAATCCTTCCTTGTCCATTTCTAACTCTCTTGCTCTGCATTTACTTGAGAAGTTAGAAACGTCATTAGAGTAGGCTAGTCGTAGTTGAAATTCTGAAACAGAAAACCTCAGCTACGGCGTTTGAGTTTTATAACCATGTGCTCTTAGCTGAACCAAAAAGATAGGCAAATTAGTTTTAATTTACTTTCTTGAACAACATCAGCAAAGAGGGAGCTTCCCCTCCTAATTCGAAGAGCAGTTTATCTGTACATAGCTGTTCGTTTCTAATTTGCATTCCAGAGGTGCGAATTAAAACGCCAACAAGTTGTGTGGAATAATTCTTGGCTTTGCCTTTGTCTTCTTTATAGAAATGGAGGGCCTTCTCTAGCATTAGTAGTTCCCCCTTTTGAAAGTTTGTGATTTTGCTGGGTATGGTGTTACTTTTGTAATTTTAAAGAAAAAGGTACCTCATAGAACAAAACCATGCTTTTGAGGTCGGAGTAATTTTTTCACATTTAAATTTTTTTACCTATCTTTCTAGACAAGAAGTTCACTTTGTATGCTTGATCTTGATTTTGCAAATTTTCCATTTTGTAGACCAAAAGTCCATTTTTGTGGTCACTTTTCAGTTTTGGAATTATTTTTTATTTTTTATCTTCCCCTTTCTAGCCGAAAAGTGCACTTCAGCACTTAGATTTCATATTCACAAGTTTTGAAGAGCATATGACAAGGAAGAACAAAAACACATTTTTGACAGTTGACTGATATTTTTGCAAATTTTCACCTTTAGTCCAAAATCACACTTTGGCACTTAGATGTCATTTTACACATTTGGATGCCTCATGGATGTTACAGACCAAAAGTGCTCTTTATATTTGTGATTTTTGGCTTTCTAGACCAAAAGTGCATTTTCCAATCTGCTTTGTTGGTTTTGCAAATTTTCTTTTCATCTAGATTATTATCTTCATTTTAAATAACCTGCACATCTGGACTGTGTTTTCCATCTTGTTTGATGCGCTGGAAATCTCTTTTTGCCATCTATTAGATGTCATTGGTATAGTTCTAGAATACATGAAAATGGAGGGACACTAGTTTATTGAAGGACAACAGATATGGAGGGAAAAAATCAACTTTTATGTATAATAATGTCTTAGAAGGGAATTTTTTTTGCAGGGGTACAACACTTGGTAAGTTGAATTGATCACTTTAGGTTGTCTCTTTCATCATTGTCATCTATTCATCAGGTATGCCCTTTAATGATCTATTTCCACTTGCCAACTCTAGCTGCTGTTTTCCTAGGGTATGTTGAGCCTTGGTTTATGCACTATGAATCATTGTGGCTCTCAAATGTGCTTATGAGGGAGTTATAAGCAACTGTTTCAAGGAAACACATCCAATGCTAGGTTCGTTCATTAACTCTAATCAAACTCTCAGGTTTCCAAAATGGGTTGTGGGAAAATTATACTAATGTCATCATCCTGATGGGATGAATCCAATGGTATAGGCGATCTACAACCCCAAAATTCCCATTTCCAAACTTATCATATTTTATTCACACAGAATCTACTCCAAACAAAAACTCCTAACTCTTCCTTGATGGGAAGAGAGTTTTTCTTGCCAGCCTACTATATATTGCTTCCAGATCACAGATCAAAAAAGTATTCTTGAAACTTTTACTAGGAATTATTCTGATTATTTATCTATCCGTCCTTGTTCCTGATAATGCCCGCTTTCTTGCACTGTAGGATTGCTGCCCGAATTGCCACCTTGATACCCTTTGGAATGATTTACTATATCCAATAATTATGTAATAGTAGATTGCAATGACTAGTCAGCAGATTCTTCCAATTTCAATACCAGAGCATAGCAGATCCAATAGAATGCATAACAGATCTGCACAATATCAATAGCAGAGTATAACAACTGATAAAAACAATATATCAAATAGATTTCTGCAATTGCAAAGTTATTTAAGTGTCACAGCAGTCTGTTACAGATCCCTTTGCAGCACAAGAGGAGCATAATGTACGTATTCTTCTTTTTATAATTTAATACAAATCCTTGACTTCTATCAAAAAGCATAGCAGATTATAGTCAAAATGAGTGAAAAGATCTTCATGTAGCAGCATTACAGACGAATCTTGCAAATCTCAGATTTGAAATAAATACAAGTAGCTGAGAAATGATGCTGAAATACTGAATGAAATTGAGCCACTCTGAATGGGAGACATCAGAAAGTAATTGGAAGAGAGAAGAATACACAACTTTATGGCTAACAATTGATTATAGAAGACACTGGGGTGGTGGAACCCCTAAGCCCTAATGAAGCCAATTTCCTAGAACTGGTAAGATCTAGAAACTTACATATGAGCATCACTCTGTGATGTGTATGCCAGTTAGAATTTAACCAAAAATGCTTTGATTCCATCCAAGGATGCTCTCATTCTTTTAGCATTGTGAACTTTAGTATTCTATGTAAGGTGAAATCTTTGAGAAACTTAAAGATTCAGATTGATGTACCTTTCTACTGTTGTAACACTGGGCATCCTTAATACAGATAACATCATTGTATGATAACTAACTATATTGGTTGATACTTGAATCTTTTTAGAGAAATGTAAGTCATCCCTTAAGTATGACTTGGGCAAGATCAGAGTAATATATGCTTACCATTTATTAACATTTCAGTTGAAATTTTAATTAGCTGAAATTGATATTGTTTCTAATTTGCAGGCTTACAGAATGCAAGTACTAGAAAACAGAAGTTAAAGATAAAATTCAATCTAGAGGCAGTAGTAGAAGATGGCCAACAACTATATGTCAGTGGATCTGTTACCTCCCTTGGAACGTGGGATCCTGAGCTAGCTATTCTCATGTCACCATTTGAAGGACAAACTGATCTTTGGCAAGCTGAAATAGAAATACAGGTTAGCATATCTTTCCTCCTATGACATTATATGCTTCTCTGCTTGTATTCAGTGCACGTATCACATTTTTGTTTGGGTTTTCAAAATGGCAGAATAAATAAAATTTATTTCTGTAATCAAAGCAGTATATTAAGTGCATCAATCAAACTTAAAGGTGTGTCCTTTTATGCTTAAAATTGTAGACAGTATAAAATACATGATATTTATTTTTGTTGAAGAGCAAATTTGTAATGTCAAAATGAGGATACCTGCAACTCATAATGTGCTATTTACTTTGTTATGAGCCCACTTAGGTCTTCACGGTAGAAACCATTAAATATTCAAAATTTGTAAGTATTGGAGGATAATATGAGATCATGGACAAGACAAGGGATATGCTTTAGACCTAGAAGGAGTTGATGACATCAACATTATTTATGACTTCATTATGGCATCATTACATGTCTTTTGAATTTTCTAAATTTGACTATAACCATGCTTACTTCCTAGGTTTCTCTTCCTAGTACTTTATATTGCAAATTGCTGCTCTCTTGAGTCCCATTGACCTACTTTTGGTTATCTCTGGACATCTATACTAAGGTTTGTCAGTAAATATTTATTATTTAATACTGAAATAAAAAGTAAAGACCTAAACAGACATCAAAATATCAGTCTTTAAACTGCAATATCAGGCCAAAATACAGAAAATAATATGATATACCTAAAGTCTTAATGCCTCACATAGGCAGCCAAGTAAAGCAGCATTTAGTATTATGGCTGTGAATTGTCTTTGCCGATATACCTTTTTGCAGATTGTCATACCTTTTGGGGAGGCTACCATACCATTTGGCACCCTATAGTTGGACATGACCATACAACTGTTGTGCCACTTGCACCATTCAGCTATACCATCTGCCATACCTTTTGAAGTAGTTCCTGTTGCATACATATTTTATGACTTGGGTTTTACTATTTATTTTGGTAGTTTGAAGTTCTTTGAACGATAAATGAGCAAAAGTTTTCTGCTATACATTATTGTTTATTACAGTTTGCCGGAATAATAATAAATATGATATGCAAGTGTTTCAATGATAAATATTGGCATTTAATCACTGCTGTCCAGTATTCCACATGTATTCTGGAATTGCATGGAGAGGAATTTGGAATTTTTTTGCAAATTTTACAAAATAATAAAAAAGGGACATTGCAATGGTGTCAGAGCTTTGATCTTGCTAGTTTGTAGGGTTAGAGCTAACAATTTTAATTCAGCCTAGTGAAAGAGAGATGAGATTTTATCCGAGAGAATGAAGAAAGTTGCAAGTTAGGGTGAAGAAATAAAAGAAGGGAAAAAAGTAAAAAGGTTTTGACAGATAGAGAAAAAACATAAAATTAGTATAATGTTATTGTCAACATAAGCCAGGGTTAGCAACAAATGATGAATCTCATGGCACAATTATTATAGACAATGTAGAATTTGAGTAATCCAAGTCCAATTCAAACCCCTACAAGTGAAGGAAGTGTTACTGCAAATAAAAAAACCATGATTGGTTCCACATCTAGGATTTTCTAGTCAAAGTTATTACAATGAGAAGAACAACTAGAGAAAGAAGAGCAAAATCATAACAGAGATAAATTTGCAGCTTATTTTGATAAATATAGAACTCTCAAACCTGAATTCCATGTAGACATGTCTCTAATGAATTTTTGCAATTTGTAAATGCAGAGTGGACAATAGAACAGAGAAGACAAAATGCAAATCAGTCTCACAAAAACCTGCAACATAGATTGGATAAGCTAACCATTCCTACTTTTGATGGTTCAAACAAATGGATAGCTCATATTTGGGTCCACAAGTTAGATACTTATTTTTGATCAAACCCTATGCATGAAGATGTGGCTCTAAAATTTTCCACCCTTCATCTAGAAGACATAGTGTATGAGTGGTGGTACCATGGATTGGTTACCTAAGGGGTCATATTAGCACATACGATGATTTTAGTAAAGGCTAATAGACAAGTTTGACAGAAAAGACCCGGAGATCCATTTTAAGGAGTTGGCTCAGCTGAAGCAATATAGCATGATAGACAGTTATGTGGCAAAGTTTCAGAGGTTATAGTGATGGTTCCTGATGTCTTCAAAAGGAGGCTTACTATTTTTTTATTGAGGGTTTAACCAAACCTCTCAAAGGTTTGGCGAGATCTTTCAGAACCCAAGAATAAATTCTACCCAAAGACACCACCTTTCGATTAGCATAAGAAATCATTTGAGAAAGGAGTATCTCATTAGAAGGATATGCCACAGAACAAATAAAGAAGAGGAAACTATGAATGAGCTTAGGAGAAAGAAGTTATGTTTCTCTTGCAAAGAATTGTGGGAACCTGGTCATAGATGTTTTGTTCGATAATAGGTGCACTATATAGAGGTGATATTTGATGAGGAATAGAGGAACTGGAGCTAGAGCTAGAGATTGAAGAGGAAGAATTAGAACTTGAAAGAAAGGAAGAGGAAGAAACATTACACCTTTGCCTCACTTTTTGGTGCTTCCAAGTATCACCCTTTCAAAGTTCATGGACTTCTACAAGGGTAGAAAATTATAATGTTGATTGATAGTGGGGTAATCCACAACTTTATAGATGAAGGATTGGTAGCTAGAAGGGGATTGGGAAAAGAGAACTTTGAAGGATTGAATCTCATAGTAGCATATGGCTTCACCATTCCTTATACTAAGAGGATCCAACAATTAAACATCACACTGAGTAGTCAAAAAGTGTGTGATAACTTCTATGTTGTGGGTTTGGGAGAGATCAATGTGGTCTAAGGTGTGTAGTGGTTACATTCACTCAGGGAATATATTTAGTACTATCAAACCATGGAGTTGAAGTTCAAATTTTAGGGAAAGCAAGGAGTCCTCCAAGGCATTGCAAATGGAGCCCCTGATGAGCACACACACTTATACTAAGGGGGGGGAGGGGGTTGAATCAATATAAGACAATATTTTACTTATTAAAGCTTTAATAACCACAATAAAGTAATCACACAAGATGCACACACATAATAAACACAAAATTTTATGTGGAAACCCTTTCGGGAAAAAACCATGGCAAAATATTGCTTGTATTCAACTTTTCTTACAAACTTTGTAAGCACCAATCCATTGGAGACACCAATCCCCAAAATTGAGCACTAACCCAGCAAGAGACACCAACCTCCCGATCTCCTCAATTAGGAGGCATCAAGCTCCTAATGAATATGATGTGTGTTGTACCCAAAACCAAAATTTTTGCTTCATCAAGGCATTTTGTTTAAATGTTCTAAATCTTGTTAAAATGATGTCAAGTACAGTTTTTGGGCAATATCAAGCGTGGAGTTTTTGTCAATAGTTTGTCAGTCAAAGGCAGTTTCATTGATCAGAACCTGAATCAGAGACTCAGAATGGAGTATTTCATGATGGAGGAGCGTTCTGCGACAGCATTTCACGTTGTACATGGTCATTTCAGTGGTCAAGACGGAGTTTTTAGTGATTAAATTATGAGGATTTCTCAGAGAAAAGCAAGAAAGTGCAACTGTAGCCCAGGGGCGCCCTTCTGTTTGAAGGTCAAGATCTTGTTGAAAGTGCTCATAAATACAGTCAAACTCTTCAGAATTGGTTTGGCTATCCGATGAGCTATCCAGCGAAGCTTTTCGAGACTCGAAACTCCGGCAACTGGCGACAGAAGTTGAAATTTCCAAAGTTTCACATGGTAGAAACTTGTCTTTTCCCAATAAAAGCGCGCCTGTAGCTTGAGGGCGCCCTTCTTAAAGGAGGTTTGGATTTTGGTTTTTCTGATGACTGATGCAGTCAATCTCTTCACGACTAGTTTGCTCGTCCAACGAGCTATCAAACGCAGTCATCCGAGTTCTAGAGCTTCGACAGCTGACGTCTGAAGATGAGCTTATAATGGAGTTTTCACGCCTTTGAGCTTCTTCATTGCATTTCCAGCGCAACTATAGCTCAGGGGCGTTGGTTAAAATGACCCTTAAGATGGTCCAATTTGCAGACGAGGTCTTCTTGACATCAGTACTACGCTAGTCCAGCTTCGCGTTGCACCAAGTTGCCTGTCGATCCGACATTCCGGGAGATCGTGGCAGAGTTTCTACCAAGCACATGATTTCACGGGCGGACTGGCATATCAATTTCATTGTATTTCTGCAGTCCAGAGGCGCCTAGCCTTTAGGCCTGTCAGATGAGAAAAAAGTCTCCACAGGATTCAAGCGTAATTACTTTATCTATCCAACGAGCCTAGCCATCAGCTTCCGGGATTTGGCAGACGCTCGTACGTGCGAGGTCTTTGACGAAGTGTTGAAAAGTGAAGACATCCGGAAAATGGCTAAGTATGGAGCGTATATTTTAAATAAAATACGCACTTGTATTTTTGAGGTCTTAGAAGCAGTTTTCTTGCCTCATCACCTCTAGAGATGTCTCTTGTAAGCCCTTCTGGCTGTCCGTTAAAACAAACGTGGCTCGAATCGGGTCATCCTAGCTTCAGATATCGGAAGACAAAGTAGGGCATCTGGTTGAGAGTTACACTTTGGTCAAAATGGTGTCAGTGCAACTGTGGCTCAGGTGCGCTTTTACTTTTCAGGCCCTTAATGCACTTTTCAGATGCCTTGCGTATATCCGTTGGATGCAGAATGCTTCTAGTCACGCAGTGAACTTGGTTTCCTGTCAGCAGGGTTCGCCGTTCGCCGTCAGCAGCTGTTTGAAGTATCAGATGGCAGTTTAGGAAAATGGTTAAGTCTGGCACCTGTAAATGAATTTAATCAAGGGCGCCTAATTTTTTGAGGTGTTAAATGATGGATTTTGCAGTGATGACTCCTAGCAGACATTTCTTCTTTGCTCAGCAGGCTTCGCATTCAATTCATCAGCTTGGTCTCAGCATCATCCGGTCTCCTGGGATTCAGTGTCGAAGATGGTCAGTCGTAACTTTGTCGTCAGCTACAAAGTAGGAAGTTAATAAAAAGTGCAATATCTTGAGAAAATGGACGCCTATGAGCTCAAACGATGACTTTTTGAAATCAGTGAAGTTTGCTGGTGAATCCTAAAGCTTCATTCGGTTTGTCAACTGAAGTTAAATAATATTTAATATTTATTTTGCATATTTTTGCATTAAAATGGCGAATCTCTAAAATTGATGCATTTGCAAATTGCATGATGAATATTAATTTATTATTATTTAATTTCGAACTCCAAGTCAGTGGCAGTGAAACTAAGGGGTCCAATCAGAAGCCTTCTATTTTCAGCTGAGGTTTTAAATCTTGTAGTCAACAAATTGGTGCGAATTTTCTCTTATTTAAACATGCCATCTTCATTTATTATTCACCAAGCTTCAAGAGAAATTCGTATTTTTCAAAGAGATTCATATTTTCAAACAAAAATCGTATTTCTTCAAGGCAAAGGTGTTTCTTCAAAGGAAATTCGTTTTTCTTAAGAAATTCATTTCTTCAAGGCAGATTCATATTTCTTCAAGGCAAAGGCGCAACTTCAAGGCAAATTCGTATTTTTCAAGAGCAAAGGCAAATTTTAGCAAAACAAAGGCGAATTCGTGCAGAGTAAAGGCGAATTCTTCATCAACAATCAAAGTCGATTTTATCTAGCAATTCTTTTTGCAGGTTAAAAGTTCACTTTTTCAGCAATTTGAAGAATTCAAGGGCGATTTTCATTGAAGAAGAGCATACAAAAAATGTCTTTTTCCTCCTGGATTCTCAAATTTCTCTCAGATTTCAATTCGCATGTTCCTGAAATTGGCAGAATTCGACAAGTCTCAGCATCTAGATCATTTCTATATAACTTTCTCGAATTAAAATCGTGCGTTTGATTTTTCAGGAATTTTTAACTTCAGAACATTCGTTCTCAAGTTTCTAATTTTCTCAACTGAAAACTCTTTGCATGGTCGAGTAGAAGTCAAATTTTCGCATTTCTGACATTCTGGGTTGTCTTAGAATCTTTTTCTGGACAAAACCCATATCTCAGAATTTTTCGTGAAAATTGCTCTCCGATAGGTTATTTTTAGCCTCAGCAGGCTATTTTTAGCTTTCCAGAAAAGTTGTCATAATATAGCCGGTTCACAGTCAACAGGCGATTTTTTCAGAGTGCAGTTCACACAGACTAAATTCAAGACCAAATCATTCTTAATTCATGATTTCATCAGAAAAGTTGAGACCGATTTGTATCAAGTGCTTTCAGAGGGTTGATACCGTTGGAATTTTGCGTGTGCATCAAGTTCATTTGCATTTCTCACAAATAGAGTGTGCGCAGTCAAATCTCGCAGTTTCGTCATGCAAAAGTGTCAGAAGCATCAAGCTGCAGAGGAGATAGCCGCCATCACTTCAGTTACGAAGCCGCCAAAGTTATGAGTCAGTGAAATGCTAGTTTGAGTGTGCAAAGATTGCTCAAGTTGCTGACATTCAGATGCTGATGCAGTTAACAATCTCGTTGAGGGATTGCTTGCTCGAGATCACGGACAGTAGACTTCAGTTCCTACCTCTCAGAATATACATTTTACACAGGAGTTAAACTTGGCGTTACTTTCTCAAGTTAACTCGCTGTTTCATCACATGCATATCTATTATGAGATTAGCTTTATTTACTTGGAGTTTCATTTAGGGTTTTCATTAACTGATGATAGTCTTCCAGTTAACTCGCTTTCAATAAGGACGTGCATGCTTGCACATTGTCCATTTAGGTTAGATGTACCGGTTAACTGATGGTAACTTTCCAGTTAACTGTATAGTTTACTTTATTAGGGTTTAGTAATAAATCTTGCATGCATTGCAAGACTGTAGTTGACTCAAGGTGATTTTAGGATTCCCTACACCTTTCGATGTCTATAAATAAGAGCTTTGCTCATTTGTACATAACTTTTGCACGAGAGAGAAATATATGCCGTGCCTACCTTGCCTGTAATATTGCTCGTTCTGTATCTGTTCATGAGTATTTGCTATTATGATGAATTGTTATGCCACATAGGGTTTCATGCAATTATGATGGTGAATTCTTGCTTTAGTTAGATATAGTGGCTAGTTGATCGTAGATTGTATGCGTGTCTCTCGCCAATGCAATTTATTATCCTAGTTGGCTATCCTTCATGTTTTGTGATCAATAAACTCGTTCAGATTGAGCTGATAGATGTGCCACCTTGCCTTCAAGTTGAGAATCTGTTCTTGGTTATCGTATGATGTGTGTGAATAATAAACTTATTCAGATTGAGTTGATAGTTGTGCCACCTTGCCTTCAAGTTGAGAATCTGTACTTAGTTTATCGTGTATTGTTGTTTCCAATAAGCCTATTCAGACAAGCAGATAGTTGTGCCACCTTGCCTTCATGTTGTGAGTCCATACCGGCTTATCGTCAGATAATCATTCTGCTCCATTTCCTCATGCTCTGCTTTTGAGGAAACTGGATAGATTTAAAGTAGTTAGCTTAGTTGTAGTTAATGATCTGCGAAACCAGAAAATCCTTAGCTGCAACGTTCTTGGTTTTCTTAACCTTGTGCCTCTTCTAGCTGAGAACAAAAAGATAGGACTTAGATTACTTTTCTTTTCCACACATTCCAGCACTACGAGGGAGCTTCTCCTCCTAATTTGAAGAGCACTCATTACGCAGTGTGCATAGCTGTCCGTACAAACCTGCACTCCAGAGGTGTTAGTTTTTACGCCAACAATGCGTTCTTGAATAACGAACAACAAAAGCTTGAAAATATCTAAGGCATGAGATGCTAGGAGCCTTTACTGGATAGGGGCGCCTAGCATTGGTAGAGATGGCCTTTTTTTCTTCATTTTTCCACTTTTGCTTGCTTCCACTTCTGATGAGGCTTGCCTCTGACTTCGACGAGCCAACAATCTGATGCTGCCAATTGATAAAATTTGTTTGACCATGGCCATCTTATGTTTGAATAACGAAGCATGCGCATGAGGATGCGTTCTTGAATAACGAACAGAAGCTGGAAAATGTCTAAGGCATGAGATGCTAGGAGCCTTGACTGGATAGGGGCGCCTAGCATTGGTAGAGTTGGCCTTTTTTTCTTCATTTTTCCACTTTTGCTTGCTTCCGCTTCCGATGAGGCTTGCTTCCGACTTCGATGAGCCAACAATTTGATGCTGCCAATTGATAAAATTTGTTTGACCATGGCCATCTTATGTTTGACCACTGCTGAAGTGATCTTGTTGTGACTTTTTCACACATTGCCCCATTGCAAATGGGGACCCCCTAATTTTTGCTTCGTCTCGAACTTTTGGCTTGATTTTAGTTAGTTTTCCTGTTGTCTCTCTCTCTCTTTTTGTCCCTTTTCTGCTGTCTGTCTTTCGGGGTGTGCCCGTCTGATGTGAGATTTTGGCCAGGTCGGTAAAATTAGGGTTTGTACTTTCCCGGTCAATCTAAGGTCAAGCAAGGTGAATAAATTGAAAACAGAGACTAACGTTGCTCTCAGTGTGCTTCCAGCAGGCTCTCAACAAATTTTCATTAGATTCCGACTACTTACTATTTTTAGTAAGTGTGAAATTCCGGGCATTCCATCAGCATTTTTGAAATTACGATAGTCACACTGCGTCCAGAACACATCAAGTTGCTCGTGTGCAAAATTTGAGTTGAAATAGACAACTTACTATTTTTAGCAGTTCAGCTTCCAGAGCAAATTTCAAGGCTTAGATGCAGGGTTTTTCAACGCATGTTTGGAGATTCCTTCTGGGTTTTCAGAGACCTTCGCAGTGATGTAACATGCAAAATGAGATGACAACTTTCAGAGTTCAGCCTTCAGAGGCTATTTTTAGGGTTTGCATGTCAGGGTTTTCTTTGCATGTCTGCATATTCCTTATGGGTTTTTCGAGAGCTTCGTGATGATGTGACATGCAAATGGAGATGGTCACTCATTTAGGAACTTACTATTTTTAGCAAGTGCATCCCGATAGCCGCCTCCCAGCACTTCAGAATCACGAGCTGATCGCAATGCAACATAAACGAGAACAAACGAAGATCATTTGATATGCATGCAAGACAAATTAGGGTTTCCAGCTCCAGGGCCCGAAAAGAGGGGTAAAAAGTCAGAATTTTTGAAAACCAGTGTAAACCACTGCGATCAGCATCCTTCAAGCTATCTGCTGGTAAAATTTGAAGGCAAACGGAGCACTTACTATTTATAGTAAGTCATTGTGGAAACAGGCTAAAAATAGAAAGTTAGCAACAGGTGCCGATGTCAGCAGGCAGGTCACGTGGTGAGGAGCGCCTCTTTCGAATTTCAAATCAAACGGAGTTGTGGAGGTATCAGAAGCAGGCACTTACTATAAATAGCAAACCACCTTCAGAAATGGGCTAAAAATAGTAGGCCAACCCGAAATAGTAGTGTCAACAGGTTGATGAGGTTGTGAAGAAGCAGTGTTTAAAATTTCAAAACGATTTGAGCTTCTGAAGTGTGAAAATCAAGGGACTTACTATTTATAGTAAGGCATGGAGGAAATGGCAAAGACGAAGAAAAAGTGACTAAGTCTAAGTTTCATCCTTCCCCACCAAGAAAATGCGCCCATCTTCAGTTGGAGTTAGAAAAATGGCTAAGTGATTGAAAATATCCTCCTGCCACCTCAGAATGCGCCTTGCTTGATGAAGAAGCATACAAATTTTCTAAGGCACAAGTTTCATCCACCTCCTATGCTAAAATGCGCCCTCATGCGAGCAAAGTTTAAAAAATTTCTAAGTATCAACTCTCATCCTTCACCCATGGCTAAATGCGCCCTCATGCAAGGTAGAGGTGTTTAAAAAATTTCTAAGTTCAAGTTTTCATCCTCCTCCAATAGCTAAATGCGCCCATGTTTGACAAGCTAGCAAAGAGAAAGTCAAAGGCGTTTGAATGAACTTTATCCACCACATATGGCAAAATGCGCCCAAGTTCAGAAGAAGTCAACAAGTCAAAGCAAATGCTAAAAGTTTCTAAGTTAGAAACTCGTCCTCCTCTCATGCCAAAATGCGCCCAAAAGAGGCCATGTGAAGACAAAAAGAAGGAAGCTCAAGGGTCATCCTTCACATCATGCAAAATGCGCCCATCTTAAGAGGGGGTCTAAGAAGTCAAAGCTGGGCGTTGAAAGTGTTTCATCCTCCACACATTGCAAAATGTGCCCAAATGAGGGCATATAAAGACAAAACATCTCCATGCAAAGGCATCCATGCAAAGAACAAAAAGACAAGGCGTGTGCATGAAGACAAGGAGGAAAAGGACAAAGGTATCCATGCAAAATTGGAAGAAGACAAAGGCGTTGAAAGCCATGTAATGACAAAGTCAAAGGTGGCGTTTAAAGTTTATCCTCCTTCAAGTATGAAATGCGCCCAAGTTAGGGAGGAATTGCTAAAAATATTCTAAGTGAGAATTTCATCCTTCTGCACATGTGAAATGCGCCCTCACTTCAACAAGAGAAAGTCAAAGAAGTAAACAAGAATATCCTATTCAAAGTGTGAAATGCGCCTAAGGGGGAGATGAAAATGGGCAAGGCGTTGGGAAAATATTTTCTTCATGACATACACGTGTGCTAGGCGTTGAAATTTGAAATTTCCTACATGACAAGAGAGGTGCGCCCTAGATGTAGAGGTGGTTAAAAGTTGCTTAGGCATTAAAGACAAGGTGGTGGAAATTTAAATGGAAATATGCTAGGCGTTGGGTTTTAAAAAGAATACATCCCTCATGGTATATAATATGCGCCCTAGGCATTTAAAAGGAAAATTTTCTAAGTGAGTTGAAATAAAATTTTCCTCACCACAGGCAGAGTGATTGAAGGTGAATAAAAAATTTCTAAGGCAAATTCAAAGTGCTAAGTGATTTTAAATATTTTTCTAAGTGTTATCAAAATTCCATCTCTCTAGAGGAAAAACGCCTAAGTCTGGTGAAATGATGAATTTTTCCTTGAGACACAAACAAAATTGCCAGTGAAGAGGTTAAAGGATGCCAGCTGCACAGGTTGATAAAAAAATTTCCAGTCAGAGCAACGAGGCACTCACAGAGATGAAGACATGGAACAAATTTGTAAAAAAATATTTTTCCAAGGTGCAAAATTCAAAAAATTAAATGAACCCATTCGTTGTATACCTATGAATTCTACACGTTCTGAAGAAAATTTTCTTCTGGGTATTGAGGATCTTTGACAAGGAATAGGTTTCAAGGTCTTCCACAGTTCGCCGAAGCCTTCAGGATGGAGAATTTGATTGGCGCTTGAACAATGAATTTTCCTAAGGGAAAATTAATTTTTTTTTTTTCTAAGGCAAGGGATAAAATGTGTTAAAATTGCCTTGGCGGATGAATTTGAAGTTGGGTGCCTAGATAATTTTTGATCAAATTCCTGATGAAAGGATTTTTCTCGAGTCTGAGTTGGATGAAATATCAGAGTGAAGTATGCCCAAGCAGAATGCAAGATGGGTTGGAAATTTGGCTAAGGCATGAAGAATTTGAACGCGAAGTTGGACGATGAACGCTTGGAAGTTAGAGCGTGAAAATCCTAGTAAGTTGAATTTATATTAGGAAGTGCTCTAATACCCTTCTCCTTGCTTGTTTTGCAGGTGGAACATCGAGACCAAGCGGTGATGACTTAAGTGATGAAGAAAATAATCCAAGATGACATTTCAACCTTGAAGGAAGAAAAGTTGCAAGAAAATGGCTAAGTGTTGAGAAGAAATGTTTTCAAAACTCAAGATGGAGAAAAGAATGGAAGTTCGAGCAAAGTTGAAGAACAACGTCAAGAAGAAGATCAAGAGCAGTGTGAACGCGTTTCAAAGCTGGAATCTTCTAGAAGCATGATGGACATTAATGGCTCATTTATTACCCCACTCCTCTTGGTGGCGGATTTTAGGGTGAATCTTGTTTAGGGCTGAGGTGGCACAATTTGGGCCATCTAGCCGATTGTAATCTGAGCCGTCTGTTGGACTTGGCCAGCTATAAAAGGGGCATCCCCCCTCATTTGTATATTATTAGTTAGACACTAAGTTAGACAATAGACATAGAGTAGAGAGATAACTTAGAAGTAGCTTAGTATAGATTGATAGTGTAGTTGGAGGAGAAGGAAAGTTTTCCTTTGAAAACTTTTGTAAGAGATTGTCGTGTAAAACTTTGATAATAAAAGATCTTTTCATTGATGGTGAAATTCGTCTTTGTTATGGATAGCTAGCGAGGTTTCTTCATCCCTTCCACTTCAAGTAGCGTAATTTCATTTTTTATGCAAGTAGATATTAGCTGTGAAATGTGGTGTTTGATCTAAGCAACTTCGTCTATCCATACCACTAGTGTATTTGCTGATGGTGAATGCGCCTTGTGTGGTCAACTGGAATATCATGTACTTAACTTTGATCATGATTTGTATGTCTATATGCATTGTTGTGATGGTATTTTCATGCTAAGTTGTGATCTGAACACCTTGAACTACTCCCCTGAAGATTGCACCAACTCCGTGGAAGCTGTCCAAGGCGAGGCAAAGCGAAGTTTGGTTGAAGTTTGTTGAAGTTGAGCTCCATATCTCACACTTAGAATAGATATAGACTCTCTAAACCTTTCACCATTTCAATTCAATACTTTCTGGTTAGAATAGGTAACTCGCGCTTCATAGACAAATCTTTCGAGCATTTGAATTCCTTTCTCCGCTGCCGAACAATTCCGTAAGTCCCCTTGAAATACCAGCAAAATCACATCGAGCCAACTGAGACTATTCGCATTGAAAGAACCTTGGAGTTGAACGCACGAACTCTCTCGCAATCTTAGCGTGCTGGATACTTTGATCAAGAGAGAATAGGGTAGCCGTTGGCGACTTTATTCTGTGTTGGTGCGGTCACGAAAAACACATCAACAGATCCCTAGCTTCATTCACGGCCTCTGACATCATTTGATCATGATTGCGAGCCCTCAAAATTGCTGACGGGGGCTGATCCGAAAAGAAGGCAACTCGAAGTCAAAAATATTCGAAGGCATGAAGACTTGGGTGCCACTAGTTGACAGGGGCGCCTAGCATTGCTAGCCTTAGCCAATTTTTCATGATTTTTACATTTTGCTTTGTGTGTTTCCATCGGGAGCTAGCGACCCCAGTTTGCGGTCGTTTCCTGCCAGTTGGTGAATAGCTGAGATTGAAAGGTAGTTAATCAGGCAAGCTTGATCATAACAGAGATGAATTATACCCTTTGCCAATCCTCGACACCGCATCTGACTAATTTTTTGAGGACTTGAACCGGGTTGATAGAGGAGTTTGATAAATTTCCAAACGGGTCGAAAAATATTCTAAGTGTTGAGAAGCTAGGCGCCTCTCCTTGATAGGGGCGCCTAGACATCCCAGACTTAGTCATTCTTTGATGATTTTCAAATTTTTATTTCATTTTTTTCACTTTTCCACAAAACACCACTATTCGATCTCCATTTTTTTGTTTTCTGATGGACCCTCGGCACTGGATGATGAGTCAACTTAGGAGCCTGAACATAACTGAGGTGATCTCTTGCTTTTCCCAGCCCTAGAAATTGCTTTTGACTGTTTCTTTGCGCAATTGAATTGAGTTGATGAGGAAATTGCATGTTTTTCGAAAAAGGGCAAAATTTGACTTACAACATTAAATCCCAGGCACCCTTCTTGGACAGGGCGCCTAGCTTTGCTAGACTTAGAAATTTTTTCACAAATTTCAACTTTTTTTCTTTGCCTTCTTTGTTCGCTGTTCGTCGTTGTCTGTGCAACATTTGAGACTTTGAATCTGACACCTGGCAGCTAACCTTCCTCCATTGATGACTTTAGAGCTCATGCTTTTCCCTCTAAAAAAGAAAAATTGACCCACCAGAGAAACCCTGACATTTTGATGATTCTGATTGGACCAGCCCGATTAGGAAGTATTTTCGACCAATCAGAATGAGTTAGAGCCCTCCAAACAAAGATTCTATTTTTAGAAAGTTTTGCCAGCATCCATTTGACGACAAACCCAAAAAAGCTTGACTCAAGTCTATTTTTAGAAATTTCTAAAAATAGAAACTTTCTTTTTTTAGAAAATTTGACTTTTGATGACAATTTTTACAATATTTTTTACTCTTTACAAAATGCCTTAATGAAGAAAGTTTTTTTTTTTGACTGGGCACAACATGTCCTACTTATAGGTATGGATAAACTATGATTAGTTGGGGTGGGCATTTATAAAATCACGTGGATTTGGTTTTTGTTACTTATTTCCTATAGTACTTGAGTTGCGACTATCTTGCGTTGGTATAATTTCCTTATGACATGCCTTCTACATAACTCCAATTCTTTTTCATCTATCTTTCGTTAATAGTTTGAATACTTAGCTAAGACCAGCCTTATGTTGTTACTGTATATTTCATAATCAATGTTGACTATCATTGGCTGCTATTGCTTAGATGCCATAAATAAATTCTCTCTTGCTTTGTAATCAATCTTTTTTCATAGTGGGAATAACTCGAGTGGATATTTTGATCATTTACAGGGTTATGTGTCATTAACATCAGTATGAAGTAAACTTAAATTTGTTTGAATTGAATTGTTTTTTGATTACTATCAGAAAGTGATACAGTTCCTTCCAGGAAAATTGGACATACGATTATGTTTGAAATCCAGATATTTAAGGAACTAAAGGTGAAAGTGGCTAACAAAAGAACATATCTTATAGAAATTTTCCTATATATTCATTACATTCTAAAATATAATAATGAAATTTGAAGTATCGTTTAGTGAAAAGTTGGAGCCGTTTTTGGAAAAAATATAAGTAGTGAAATATTTTTAAAACACATGATAATCTATTTGGTAATTTTCCTAGTTATGTTTCTATCTTCATTAAAAAGGAATATTTTTAAAGTATTCAACATGCACACATCTTTTATGAAAGATTTCTAATTTCATAGGAAAGTTTCTCTGAGAGGCAAGTTTAGTCCCCAAGAAATTGTTTTAAAAATTATTCATTTGGTGAAAATGGTCTGGTGGGTCATCCCTGGATCTTTTTCTGTGTTGATTTCCTGGTACAATGCTCACAGTGGATTATAAAGAAAAGTTTTTAGAATCTAACAAGAAGGGAATTTTTTTTGATGGTTGATGTTTGGCTTATCAAACATCATTCATACAGTTAGAGTATTTCAGTGAAATAGATCTTCTTACATGATTCAACATGTCAAAGATTGACATGCAGAATTATTTTTTGTTTTGTATTAGTTAGATGCAAAATTATATTTACTTTCTACAAATAATTTTGTATATGTAACATTAAAGATACAAAAACATTGAGAACTGTTGGCTGTTTGGCAGGTACCCTGTGGTACAATTTTAGAGTACAACTACTTTGTGCAAAGAAGCAAAATTCCTTCTCATGATATTATATGGAGACCTGGACCTAGATTGTGTTTGAAGGTGCCCTCATCAGGTCGAACTTCAAAGAAAAATGTTGTGGTTCAAGATAGTTGGTTTTATACAGCATGTGGAAATATTCCAGTTCTGTCTTGGGGAGCTTCACAGGAAGATATTGGAGCTCCTGATCAATGTAATGGTTTTATAGGTCTTGAATCATCAAGTGCAGATGACATATCTGCAGAATTTTCTGAGGCCAATACTCAACAAATTAATGGTCAACTCATCAATTCTGTATCTGGAACTGGTTCAGCAAATATGTATAATGTACCTGAAGAACCTATAAGCCCAGTCATAAACACTCAAGTTCAGATAGAACATGATGGAATCAATTCAGAATTGCTGCCAAAAGGAGTTTTTAAAGGGAAGGATCCTGATGTTCCAGAACATCGCAAGAATCTAGATGGCAAGAAAATAGTCTATCAACCTATAGAAGAGTCTTGGCTTCCAGCTGGTTTTATTCTGCTTAAAGACGAAAGTAAGTCCCAAATTTTGACTGTAGGGACTGGATTGGATAGTGTAGTGGTTCCAGAAGCCAAGGAAAGTGAGTCCCAAAACTTAACACTAGGGATTGAATTGGATGGAGTTGGAGCAGTTGCAGAAGTCAAGGGAAGTGAGTCCCAAAATTTAGCTCTAGAAATTGGAATGGATGGATGTGCTACAGTTGCAGAAGCTGAGGAAGGATCACAGAGAGAGTTGAAATTGGAGAATGGAGCACAATCCATTGAGTCACAAGAAAAACAAGAAGGTGTTTGGTATGTCCCTAAGAAGGATGTTGTAACTGAAATAATTGTTAATTCTTCAGTATGTACCATTCAAAGAATTGCAATTCTAGAAGATGGGAAACCAGTGGAAATTTTATTGGAGCCAGAAGGAACAAATGTGCAAGTTGGAAACATATATCTTGGTGTGGTTAGATCCATTTGTCGCCGAATGAATGCTGCACTTGTAGATATTGGTGATACGAGATTAGCATTTTTGAACATAAAGGAACCCTTTGCATTTCTTTCATTAGATTTGCATGCAAAAGAAAGTTCATCTGATGGTGATTTAACTAACAATGCAGGGGTTGAGTCAGGTTCAAAAGATGAAGAGGAAGAATTTCATGAGTTGTTGGGAAGTGCAGTTCAAGAAGAGGAGATATCCATAACATATGAACATGCTAAGGATAAAGAGGAAGTCATGGATGAAGGACTGAAGGAATCAGATAATATGGGAGAGCTAAATAAACTTGAGATTGCTACAAATAATTTCTCAAGTGCCAATGGGGAAGCTAGAGACAACTTGAGTGAAAATGGACATGAGTTGGAGGGAACTGATCTTGAACAATATGGCAGTGAAGACTTGTGTGTTGGAAAGGGGGAAAAATCAAATAGACATTTGCAAAGCAAGGGTACATCTTATTATGGTCCATCTTCTGTAGATTTTTTAAGAAATCCAGTTGAGCCAATTCATGTTGAAAAGGGAACAAAGATCATAGTTCAAGTTATCAAAGAGGACCTTGGTAAAAAGGGGCCTAAAGTAACTACATCTCCTTCTCTCAACAGTAGATTTTGGGTAAGAGTTGACTGATCCTTTGTTTAATTATGCAGTTGAATTTGACTTGATATATGTTGTTCTATGGTATACTTTATGGAAGTGCAAGAAACAGAAAAAGGTCTTTGATTTGATTTTTTCCTTTTGGGAGGTTGAAATCTATTAACAGTTTCTCATGGTTAAAAAGAAAACATGATTTTCTTTCTTTGATACAGACATGTCAAGACTGATAATTGTTGTGCTGAAGTTTCATATGTGAGAATCATTTCAGGCTATTTTGCTCCAATTATCCTTCCTACATTGTACACCAATATGATCGCTGCAAAGTAGGAGGAATTTGCAGGCATAAAGATAGTTTAAAGTCTCTGTTTCTTTTGTACTCTATCCTATGGAATTAGACATTAATATAGTATGTAGGAAGTTGAGGCCATCTGTTGGTTATCTGTTGGCTTTGCACTGTGCATATTTTTATTTCATAAATAAGAATTATTGCATCCTAATGCAGCTGCTTCTTTGCTCGAGTGAATATTCCCAAAATGTTACATTTTCACATTATTGCCCATGATCTTTATTTCTCTAATTAATCATTGTCTCAGGAATGGATGCAACACAGTAATCTTTCACGGTGATCACATGGATACCAGATACAATAATAATCCTACATAACAGTTATTGAGTCTACATTTTTTTAATTTAAATTTCTTCCATTTGATTGGCTTCTTTTGGTCAGTTCAGGGCATTAATAATAGTGTAATTTAAGTTTGGAATTTGCTGCATGTTTTTCTAACTTCTTGTTGGCCTTGTCTTAGTTATACCTGGAGTACAGGATGCAATTTTAAAGAATCCAGAGCTTTTTAGTAATATTCACTAAACCTCTGAAGTCTTCTAACATGATGAATGCATATAGGGTTACCAATTTTGCTGCTGCCTCAGTCTTCTTGAAATTAATCAGAATTACTAAAGATTAAAGAATCTCACCTATATACTTGCTGACATACTTTAGAGTGCTAGATTGAGGTAGTTTTGCATTTTACATTTTCTTTATAATGTTACAAGATATTATAAAATTTAAAATTAAATTTCTATTTATGGTTCTTAGATTTTCCTAAGATTATATCACACTTATTAGGAGTCAAATATTTACAATTAAGGCCTATAACTGTTGTTCATTAGCCTCAAATAGCTTTTTTTTTAAAACCGAAAATCCAATATGGTGAAATGTAGTTAATGCTATTTATTTGTACATCCTACTTTGTAAATGCAAATTTGATAATGTACACATCAAACACAATAGTAAGAGTCAACCTTGACTAGAAGAAGGGTTGCACCGTTGCACCATCATGTCCGATGGTTTTGACAGATAGGAGAAATAAGATGTTGAATTTCTTTGTTTCTTTTTCAAGAGGTATGGTTTTCCTCAAATCTATAAATGCTTCAAGGAAGGTGGTAATACATAATTCCTTTGCTAGATTTTAAAAGAAGTCATAGCCGAGGTGTGTGATGCTGATGTTGTGTATATCATTCTAGATAACACACAATTTATGTTATAGGTAGACATCTTAAGGAGAGGCATCTGTCTATTTTGTGGATTCCTTCTTGTTCCCATCGTCTTGACCATATATTGGAGGATCTTGACAAACTTTGTTACATCAAACTAGTAATGGATCATGATTGCAATATTTGTGGATACATTTACAACCATGCTTGGGTCTTTGACTTAATGAGAAAAAATATAGAAGAGTTTGCTTGTCTTGGTGTAACTTGATTTGCAAACAGTTTTATCACATTGTATTCGTTGCTTCAATTGAAGGTTGTTTTGAAATGCATGTTTTTTAGTGAGGAGTGGTCCCAATCTTCATACTTGAGGACCATGATCGAAGTTGATATTGTTGAATGGATCTTTGATGAGCAATATCTTTGGCTTTTGGACATTTTCTTTGCCTAAGCAGCACCACTCCCAACAAATAGAATGCTTCTTTTTATTTCCTCTACCATCAGACCATAGAAATTGCCTTGTTTTTTTCTGAATTTCTTTAATATTTTAGCTACAGAACAGCCATACTGAAGAATAGTACAGTGTATAGGATGATAGAATTTTTTGACATACTTGAATTGTCCCTGCTAGAGAGAGATATTTTCTATTCCAGTAATCAAGTTTTCTTCAACTTTAGTTTTTACCCAGTTCCACATATCTTTTATGTTTGGATTAATCACAAATGGGATGCCCAAATACCTAACATGCTTATTTGGTCCGCCCCACCGAATTCTGTATTTGATAAACCAATCAGGAGAGCAATGTTCCAAGCTTAACATTATGGATTTTTCTTTAGATATTTCTGCCTCTGAGGCTTTACAAAATATATCTAGCTTTTGCATTAAGAATCCTAGGTTTTCCTCATCAAGGTTAACAAAGAGGGCTATAATTTTGAATTTTGAACATATATAATTTTGTTGAATTGCCTTGTTTGCTATGCCTATAATGATATTGAGAGCTCTTCCAAAATCTCCCAAGTTATGAATTTGAATAAAGAAGTTTGTCTTGGGACGGTGATGTGATGTCCTCGCTCTAGTTAGTTCTGGGGAACAGTGTGTTAGCCTATTTCTTGGACCCTTGTGGGCTAACTGGATTGGTTAGAGGGTCAGTGGCATTTTCTGGAGGAGTTTTGTCGTTCTCATTTTTTGAGTTCAGTGATTGGCTCACAGCAGGCCTTGTCAATTCAGGGGTTGACAGCTTCTGATGGCACGAAAATGTATGGAGTTTAGAGGGAGTTATAGATTTTTAAGTGATTTGAGTTAATTATTTAACTAACGCTTTATTATAAAGTCAAATTGACTTTATAAATATTATCACTTAAATATTTCATGAAAGTGATTTAAAATTAAATCACTTAAGCATAAAAGTGGGCGCCCAAGTATTAAACTAAAAACTATTGAAGATGTGATTTAAATATAATCTAAAATATTTAAACGACTTCAAAGTGGCGTCACTTTCTTGAAAGTCGTGCCTTTTTGGGATATAAGGCAATTTTGGCAAATAAAACTCATTCATGATTATTTGACTTTGCCAATTTGGTTTTTCTCTTGTGCTATTATCTGAGACAAGGGTTTGAGCGTTTCTGCCATTGGAGAATGAGAATCTCTTCAGTGTTGAGCATTTTTGAGACTGTGAGAGACCAGTCGAATTAGTGCATCTGTGAGGGCTTCATTCAGAGATTCTATTGAGCTTTATTAGAATTTATTGTTGAGTTTTACCAATTTACAATAAGTAAGAGGGGTTCTACACTAGAGGCGTCTTCTTTAGCAATTCTGCAGCTTCCAGTATTTGCTCTTCAGCTCTTACTTGGGCCGTACCATTTACCTTGGGAAATGTGTCATCTGGAGGCTAGGCGTGTGAAGTAGCTTGCAAAAACACCTTTCTTTTGGCTTCTGATAGTGTTCCATTCTTGGCGTCTACCTTTCTCAGTGGTTTGTATCCAGTTTCCGTTGGGGAGAAGTCAGATCTGTAAGCCAGGCGTCCCATTTTGTCAGTTTTCTTCAATCTCGGCTGGCAAGCTTGGATACTTCTTTATTTAATTATTCTGGAGCATTTCGGGTATGTAATTCATTTGCAATCTCATTGTATGTACTGCAAAATAACATCTATTACATTTGTTGCTCAAAATATTACTGCATTGCAATTTATATGCATTTATATGCTTGGCGCCCCTTCTCTTCTGTCTAGAAACTTTCTTTAAAAAACTAAAAAACACAAGAAGATTTAATAAATACTATAGGGGTTTGGTTGGAGCCAGTTGGGCTCATCACAGGGGTATCAGAGCTCTGATCCTGCCAGCCTATAGGGTTAGTAGTTTCTATGCGGTCACATCAGAATAGGTTTGACAGGTACTACTTACGCAGGGGTCCTGGTTATCAGAGAAGTACTTTTGAACCGTTTTCAGCATTTTCGTTTGACGAACATGAGGAAGCTTTTGACCTTGATAATATGGCAAATAGGGATGAGGAAGGTCCTTCTAGGAATCGTCTTGATAACGAAGAAAGAGATGCCAGAGATGTACTGAGAGGGATGGTAGTAGGCCAAGAGCAGGTGGCGAACATCCTCTAGCAACTTAGTACCAATGTTCAGAACTTGACAGTTCAGAGAAGGCAGAATCAGGATCAAGATCAGGAGGGAAGTGTGAGGATGCTATTAGATTTGGAGCTCTCCACTTGGATGGCGTGGCCCACGATTGGTGGCACCATGGCATGATAACACTCCACCATGACAGGATTACTTCTTACCAGGAGTTTACAGATCGATTGGTAGAGAGGTTTGACAAATGTGACTGAAATATGCTAACCAATTTTTTCGATAGATTTTCACACACAATCAACACTTCGCCAATTAAATTAGCGTTAGCATCAAAAACTGAAATCCAAGCTTGAAAGAACTCGATGCCAAGAATGCACACTCAATCCCAAGGAAGGATAGGTGTTGTCATATGGCGAAGAAACTAAAAAACAGTACTTGAAATGAAACAAACTCAACGTCAAGAATGTGCACTCAAGATCCCACTGAGGGCGAGGTGCTAACATATGACGGAGTTATTAATTGAAAACTGAAACAAATAGGCGGATAACTAGCCATGAAGATACAACTATCTAATTCATCCGCTGCGGCGGGCATCCACTTGAGAGTGGGGATTCACCACTAGAAAGTGGGTACAATGAGAGCTACAATGTTCATTCTCCACATTGGTGGTAAACCATCCAGGGGTAATTTAATATGGAATTCAACAAGTAATTGCAGAAACTAAAATGGTTGGATTAGTACTACCAAATCTCAACCTTACAATCAATAACTCTGCAGATTACTAATTACAATGATAGAGAATGAAGCTAAGAAGAGGAGAATGAATTATAACAATGATTTAACACTCCAAAACTGAAGTAATAGGCCAAAACAGAAAACTATTATAATCTGATGTAAAAATTTGAGTTTTGGAATTTCTGATCAGCAAACTGTGAAATCAATAAAATGCTCATAACTTCATCAAATTACCTCCGTTTTGAATGAGATCGAATGCAATGGACAATTGGAAGGTAGGCGACCATGCTAGGATGAAGAAATAGCAACAAAGACCCTCTGTGAATTTAGCACGAATCCCAAGACACTTCAAAAAGGTACGACCTGTTGATGTGTGTTTTGTGACACAACAAACATTTACTAGAATAAAGTGTCCAAGACGCTCTATCCCCTCTTGAAAAACTACCTTCTATGCTAAGATTGCAAGTAAGATCATATGGTAATTCCAATGTTTAAGATGAATGTGGATGAGCTCTGTGGTTTTGATGTGATTTGCTGGTTATGACAAGGGGACTTACTTTTGTGAATTACTCTGGAAAGCGGAGACATGAATACAGTATCATTTTGGATTTTTGGATTTTATAAAAAAAAGTGAAAAAGATTAAGGGTTTTAGAGATCCTATGCTATTCCTAAGAAATCCAGAGACAACGAAGATTAAATGAAACCAAATAAACAATGCTCTGCTTCACCACGTTATACGACGACTACACAGAGCAAGTGCAATCTTCTGGGAATGTGCTTATGATTTTCACGTCATGAATAACTACCATCAAATCGAACAATAATTATCCAGACAGAAGTTAAGCATCCACAAAATAAGCTTAGGCTAACTTTACGCATTGAATGAAAATCATCCATTCAAAGAAAGTATGAGCAAAAGTTTCACCACAAATCAATACTTATCAAATCTTGCATTCATCTAACATACATGAAAAGAAATCTAAACTATGATGAGGGATAAGAACCATGCCAACTCCAAAATAAGAGAAGCAATCACCATCAAAACAATGCATGCATTACTTATTACTTTGGCAATCTTACAACAGTTGCTTATCTCAACATGTATTGCAACATGCTCCCATGCTTTTCAAATGAGGGGGTGAGCTCAATTTATAGGCTTCCCAATTACAATTCAATGGCCAAGATTGATTTAGGATCAACGGCCAAGATTACAAATAAAACCCTAATTAGGGTTTGCTACCCCTCGACCAATGAGAAAATTACATTCGAGGACACTTGTCCTTTTTACTAAATATGAACCAACAAATAAAATAGAAAGTTGTTGCATGTTGATTTGGAATGATTTGATTGGTTGGAAGATGATGAGGCGCCACCTCAACGTGCTGGATGTCTTCCTTGATCACTTTGGTCTTGTTCCTTAGAATATTTTCCTTGCTGATGACTTTATCCTTTGTGCTTTGATCTTGGATGACTTTGGCTTCTTCTTCTCACCTCGCCTTGGAGCACCTGTTTAGACTTGAAGTCATTAAGTCTTTCTTCTCGAATTGCTTTGGAATTCCTTCACGTGCCTCAAATTTGGAGAGGAATTCCCTTGTGCTTTCACCACAATGGAGGAAATTGGCACTTTTTCTGTGGAGAATTTCCATACTTAGCCAAATTTTGGCTATTCAATTTCATTTTGTAACACCTTCAAGATTCTGGCCATTTTTTGTGCTCAAATAAACTTCGCCGGTGGATTTGTCTTCAATTTTGAATTTGGCTTTTGTAAGTTGGATGTACTTGATGATGTGCCTGCCGTTGTCTTCATGATGCCAAATTCTTGGCGGACCTCCTATTGGTCTTGCCATGTGCAAGGGTGGACTCCCCAAGTTTTCTTTCATCTCCCTTCAAGTTGGACTTTACACATTCTTTGCCATTTTCCTCTTTGAAGAGTCGCTTTGTGTAGTCATCCACTTGCAATAAAACAAATTTATTTCAGATTTTCTCTCTCCTAAAGATAAGTTTTTAGGATAAGCTTTGAAAGATTTTTATAAATTTCATTTTCAAGCTTTTAATCTTCTCCAAAATGGCTAATTTATTTGATTTTATCTTTATTTTATTTTTAAATTTAGCCATGGCGAAAATTATTCATCAATCCCAATGCTGGATGAAGATTTTCATTTTCTCTCTCCTGAATTCTGGCCTCGTGCTAAATTTTTTTAACACTCTCTCCTGATACCAAAATGAATTTTGTTTCGAATTTAAAGCAAACTTCATACTCTCTTCATCATTTTCATCTTGGCACGAGCATATTTCATTTTTAACTCTTCATCTCTATCTCCCGAAATCGGACTTCTCACTGTTTGCCATACTCTCTCTCTACAAGTTGGGCTTGGTGAACACTTTTCCATGGTGGACTTTGCATGTGCTTTGTCTCTTTTCTAAGTGCCAAGGTAGGACTTTCCTCTTGTCCGGACATTCTCACCATTCCTTATGGCGGACTTTGGAGACTTCCATTTCAAATGCAAGGCAGACTTCAAGAAGTTCTTGCCATTGCCTTAGGCAAATTTTTTTTTCCAAATTTATTTTGCCATAACTTTCTTTCGTCCAATTTTATTTGGCCATAACTTTCTTCTGTCCAATTTTATTTGGCCATAATTTTCTTGCTGTCCGATTTTATTTGGCCATAATTTTCTTGCCGTCCGATTTTATTTGGCCATAATTTTCTTTTCGTCCAATTTTATTTGGCCATAATTTTCTTGCCGTCCAATTTTATTTTTCCGTAAATTTCAATCGTCCAAAGTTATTTGGCAAAATTTATTTCATCTTCCTAGAACGTTTGGCATGATTTTCTTTAGACATTTTGGACTTAGGCGAATTTTCTAAAATGCCAAGTATATATTTTTTATATTTGCCCATGTTCATACTTAGGCAAAATTTCCAATCTTCTATCTTCTCTTTGATGTGGCGGACTTTGCCTATGTTTAGGCCATCAAATTTTCTCCATATGGCGGACTTCATTCATTCTCAAGCCACTTCCAAAGGCGGACTTCATCATGTTTCTTGCCATAAGTCTTGGCTTGGGGCGGACTTTCTTCATTTGCATGCCATTTAGACTTATGTCTATGGGCGGACTTTGTTCATTTTGTTGCCATTCTTCATTTGACTTAGGGCGGACTTTAGCTTATGGCTAGCCATTCATCTTTTTAGCTCAAGGCAGACTTTAGCACTTCTCAAGCCATCTCAACATTTCCTAAGGCTGGGCGGACTTTGTCAACTCCCTTGCCACTTAACCATTTATCCAAGGCGGACTTCATTTATTTGCTTGCCATTTTCCACTTGACCCAGGGCGGACTTCATAGGATTTCATGCCATTTCACATCTAGCTCAAGGCGGACTTGGCTCTATGGCTAGCCATTGGAGGGCGGACTTGGCAAAATGTCTTGCCATTTCTTCATTATGTCCAAGGTGGACTTAGCTTCTCCTGCTGCCATTCCAAAGCGGACTTCATCAATTTTGTTGCCATCTCACATTTGGACATGGGCGGACTTGACCAATCTCTTCGCCACTTCTTCTTTTGGCTAAGGCGGACTTGCTTCTATGTCTGGCCATTTTCACCTAAGTGGCTGGGCGGAGTTTGCCCTATGTCTTGCCATTGAAATGCGGACTTGACCTCCAGCATTGCCATTTAACACTTTGGCTGAAGCAATTCGCCATTAACTTTTCTTTATCCTTCATACCTAGGCCATCTCTTTCAGGCTGAAGTCTTTTGACATTGACTTTACTCATTTCCTCCATGCTAGTTATGAATCTCAGTCCTCTTTCAGTCACCAATTTGCCATGCTTGTTCAGATTTTTATAAATTTTCCAGATTTCTTCATGGATTTCTCAGATTTTCATATGAATTTCTCAGATTTTTATCAGATTTTGATGATTCCATGACTGATTTTTTCAGATTACTCACCATTTTCTGTGATTTTCAAGCAATTTTTTCCAGATTTTTAACTTTTTCCAGAATTTTGCGATGAATTCAAAATATTTCAAATCAATTTTCTGAGAGTTCTATTGATCTTTTTGAACTTCTGAGTGGATTTTCGAAACTCGAGACCTCTCCAAATATAGAAACTTTCTAAAAATAGAATTTTTCCAAAAATAGCAACTTTCCAAAAATAGACCCTAAAAAATAGGAATCTCAGAATTGCCCAAAAGTGCCAAAAAAAATAGGTCCTAAAAAATAGGGGGCCAGAGTGAAAAACCCTAAAAACTGGGAGGTATCGGAATTGACTGAAATGACAGTCGATCTTCGTCTCCCAGGCCTCCTAAGCGTGATGGCGACGTTTACACAGTGATCCAGGCTAAAACTCATTTGCTTGACTCAGGTGACCATTCAAAATTCAGACTCAAAACCCCAAACGGAGACCAGACGAAAACCAAGACGCAACGACAAAACCCTAAAAAGCAAAATATGAGGGTCCCCATTTGCAATGGGGCGAGGTGTGAATTAGGTCACAACACGACCCTCCTTGAAGGGGCGATTTTCCTTTAAAAAAATCAGACTTTGAACTAAAATATCTCAAACTTGGCATGATGAGTCGCCCAAGGTCAGCAAATCAAATGATGAAGTACCCAGAATCATATTTAGACTGAAAATAAAGCTATGAATCAAAATTAGCTTCAGCTGTAGATGAATCAACAATACCAAAATTGATAAATCTCCAAAAATTCTCCAACAATCGAACTCAATCTGCTAGTCTGGATGAGAAGTAGCAAAGACCAACTAGGTGTTATATTTCAAACACAAAATTGGTTAATGGCTAGGAGGTAGCATCCTCAAAGCAAAATATCACTTGTCATTTTGACAGCATAACAGTATGATAAGCATAATGGATACCAAGGCTGGAGCAAAACCTTCACTATATAGAAGCTCACAAAACTCTTCAAATTCCTGAGAAAGCACACCAAAAGACACAAGAGTCTTTTCAAATTTCCAAAAACAATTTATTCTCAAGATGGCATCCCTTTTTGCACAATATGAACTTCACTTTATTTAAAAATATCTCCTTAAAAGTGGCATCCACTTTTCCCAAGGCATTAGACAATAATTAAAATATATAAACACCTCATGAAGGCGTCCCCCTTCCAAGTCCCTCTTTTAAACACAACTTAAAGTTGTTCTCCTGGGCCAAGGGGTCAACTGCAAATTATAACATTAATGCCTTTATTCACCAAAATAAAACCTTTAGAAGCCAGACTTGAATTGCATTAAATGCTCCAACTGAAAATGAAGACCTTGAAGACTGATAATTGCATACTGCCAAAAAATAGAATTTGCTATAAATAGTAAACTCCCTGAAATGCCATAGAACCTCTGAACATGGAAACTCTAATTTTACCTCAAACGAGCCTACAGGCTTCCGGAATAGGCTGATGAGTGTCAGAACATATCACTAATGAGAAGGGGACATTACAATGACCCTGAACTATATTTCAGAGATCTTGCACAGTTGAAACAGTTGGGTAGTTTGGAGTCATACATAGGAGAGTTTCAGAGATTGTCAGTTATGGTGACAGGCATATCAGAGAGGAGGCTGATTATATTGTTTATGGAGGGTTTATTTGAGCCTATGAAAGGCTGGGTCAAAGCTTTCGATCCACCTACTTTACAGGAGGCCATGAGGAAAGCTCGCAGTATGGAGCTTACAACACTTCGGAAATAGTTTGGCTCAAAACCCATCCACTTCCTACAATGACACTAAATCTGATCAAAAGAAGTTTGAAAATGCTGATCAAAAGAAAAAATTTGCAGCACCTCTAGATCTTGAAACACTTAATGATTTACGTAGGAAGAAACTCTGTTTCTACTGCAAAGGTCCATATGACATCAACCACGATTGCCCCCTCAAGTCTAAAGGGAAAAACAGGCATATGGAGTGGTTCTTTGAGGGAGAAGAGTTGACTGATTTTTTTAGACCAGCAAGCTGCAATTTATGATACAGATGAGGAAAAATAAGAAAATGAGGCAGATAGAGAGGTTGAAATTGAGCTACAGGAAGCTCATATGTCCAGTGTGCAGAGAGAAGGTTCTTTTAGACTTCGTGGCATACTAGCTGGTCAAAGAATTATTTCTTTTTTGGATATAGGTGCAACCCATAACTTTATTGATTCTCAGCTGGTGGAGAAGAGAGGCATTCAAACTCAGTAGTTTGAAGGAATTAGAGTTAAGGTTGCGGATGGGTACACTCTCAACTGCGAGAGGATGATTCCGGATTTGCTCAACAATTTTGAGTTTAAGGCAGATTTTTATGTTGTGAACATGGGAGGTACAGATATAGTTCTCGGCATGAAGTGGCTTCATGCGATAGGAGAGTTCACACTTAATTTATGTGACATGGAGATGAAATTTAAAGTTGATGGCACAAATCATGTTCTCAAAGCCATCAAGGACAACAATGTAAAAGAAATTTCACTCAGGAGAATGGAACGTTTGATTCGGCATGACATGGTGGATTGGGCAGTAGAGTGCAAGGTAATGCCTTCACAGAAGGAGCAACAAGATTCTTCTTATCATCCAGATGTTCAGGCACTCCGAATCAAACATGGAAAGGTTTTCAGTGCTATACAACTAGGTAGACGTCCTAATAGAGGTATTGAGCATATTGTAGAATTGGAGGAGGGCACAAAACCTATCATGATCACTCCTTACCGGCACCCCAAATGCTTAAAAGATGAAATTGAAAAAAACTATTAAGGAACTTTTAGCTATGGGGCACATTAGGCCGAGTAAGTCACCCTTTGCTTCATCAGTTGTTTTGGTGAAGGAAAAGGATGGTACACTTAGGATGTGTATTGACTACAGGAAGCTCAATAGGAAGACTATTAAGAACATGTATCCCATACCACGGATTGACGAGTTAATAGATGAGCTACATGGAGCTTGCTATTTCTCGAAGATTGATTTGAGGACTGGGTACCATCAGATCAGAGTCCAAGAGGAGGATATAGAGAAAACCGCATTTCGATGCCACTGTGGACATTATGACTTCTTGGTTATGCCATTCGGTTTAACCAACGCTCCAGCCACATTTCAGTCCACAATGAATTGGGTTTTCCATCCTCACTTGAGGAAATTTGTTTTGGTGTTCTTCGACGACATACTGGTTTACAAGTAGTCTTGGGAGGAACACATAGTTCACTTGGATGCAGTATTGAGCATATTGGATAGGGAGTCCTTGTACGCGAAGGAATCCAAGTGTGCACTGGGATTGGGAGAACTTTTATATCTGGGTCACATCATCAGCAGTGAGGGAGTCAGTATGGATCCATAGAAAGTTCGTGCTATCATTGATTGGCCTACACCTGAGACATTGACACAGCTTAGGGGGTTTGTAGGTCTATGCGCCTTCTATCGTTGGTTCGTTAGTGGATTCTCGCGTCATGTAGCGCCACTGACCGATTTGACTAAGAAGGGAGTCTTTGTGTGGACACCTTTAGCACAGGCGTGCTTTGAGAAGTTTAAACTTCTCATGACTACATGTCCGGTTTTGGCTTCTCATGACTACATGTCTGGTTTTGGCATTACCAGATTTCACCAAGTCGTTTGAGCTACATTGTGATGCTAGCGGTGAGGGTATTGGGGCAGTCATCATGCAGGACTGACATCCTATAGCTTTCGAGAGCAGGAAGCTGAGAGGTCCTGAGAGGAGCTTTAGCATTTACGATAAAGAAATGTTGGCCATCATGCATGCCATGACCAAGTTTAGGTAGTATTTGGTTGGTAGTAAATTCTATGTTAAAACCGATCACAATAGTTTGAAACATTTCCTAGGACAGCGAGATGTGAATGAAAGACAACAGAAATGGGTCAGCAAACTTCAGTCCTATGATTTTGACATCTATGTCAAGAGTTCACAGAATGTGGTTGCTGACGCATTATCTCACCGCCCACACTTGAGCTCCATTACGAAGATTGCAGAGGATTGGAGACACATGATAGTTGCGGAGTATGCTAAGAACCCGTGGGCTTCTAGCATAGTGGATGGGATAGTACAGGATGGCAGATATTCACTTGTAGATGATCTTATCATTTACAAAGGGAGGATATTTCTAGTCCCAGGTTCTGAGATGAGGGACAGGGTATTGAGATCATTTCACGATTCACCTATGGCAGGACATCCTGGTTACTTTAAGACCTACAGGTAGGTACAAGAGAGATTCTCTTGGAAAGGTCTCAAGTCATTTGTTCTTCAGTATGTCAGAGAATGCCTTGTTTGTCAGCAGAACAAGCAAGAACATACATACCCTGCAGGATTACTTCAGTCGCTTCCTCTTCCTGAGAGGAAGTGGGAATGCTTGTCGATGGACTTCATTACGGGCTTGCCGAAAGCTCAAGGGAAGGACAACATTTTTGTGGTAGTAGATAGATTGACGAAGTATGCTCATTTCTTCCCAATCACTACTACTCACACAGCTACATAGGTGGTAGACTTGTTTTTTCGAGAGGTATTCAGGTTGCATGGTTTGCCTCAGAGCATAGTCAGTGATAGAGATAACAGGTTGATGAGTAACTTCTGGCAGGAGTTATTCAAACTTTGCAGGACAAAACTCACTCCGAGCACCAGTTACCACCCACAGACAGATGGGCAGATTGAGATAGTCAACAAATGGGTGGAGGGATACTTGAGGAATTACAGTTCATGGCAGCAAAAGGCATGGGTGAAGTGGTTATACCTTTGTGAGTATTGCTACAATACCACTCATCACATGAGTATTCAGATGACACCTTATCGAGCGTTGTATGGATATGATGCTCCGAGTTTTCTAGATTTGTTGCTGAGTGACAGTAGAGTACCTAGTGCTGGGGATCTATTACAGGAGAACCAGGACATTATGAGAGCACTCAGAGAGAACATTCAGAAGGCTCAAAATCAGCAAAAGCAATATGCTGATCAGCGGCGAGTGGAGTGATCTTTCGAGATTGATGATTTGGTGTATTTGATGCTATAACCTTATAGGCAATCTACCCTTCGTAAGAAGGGCGCCGAGAAACATAAGCCATGATACTATGGACCATTCAGGGTTGTCAGACGTGTCAGTGAAGTGGCTTATGAGTTAGATCTACCAGTGGACAGTAAGGTTCACAATGTGTTCCATGTGTCGCGCCTCAAAAAGGCGTTGGGACAACACATGACTCCTTCAGATTTACCACCCTTGGATGATGAGGGGAAGTTGATTTTGATACCTGAGGCCATTCTAGATTCCAGAGAGCATCATCTTTGGAGGCGGGTTATCAGGGAATATCTAGTGAGGTGGAAACATCTGCCGGCAGAGGATGCTACTTGGGAGAGTGACAGTATTCTTCAGCATCCGGCTTTGAGTTTGCTTGTGGACAAGCAAATTCGGGGAGGGTGGATTGTGATGTCCCCGCTCTAGTCAGTTCTCGGGAACAGTGTGTTAGCCTATTTCTTGGACCCGTGTGGGCTAACTGGATTGGTTAGAGGGTTAGTGGCATTTTCTGGAGGAGTTTTGTCGTTCTCATTTTCTGAGTTCAGTGATTGGCTCACAGCAGGCCTTGGCAGTTCAGGGGTTGACAACTTTTGACGACACAAAAATATATGGAGTTTAGAGGGAGTTATGGATTTTTAAGTGATTTGAGTTAATTATTTAACTTAACGCTTTATTATAAAGTCAAATTGACTTTATAAATATTATCACTTAAATATTTCATGAAAGTGATTTAAAATTAAATCACTTAAGCATAAAAGTGGCTGCCCAAGTATTAAACTAAAAACTATTGAAGATGTGATTTAAATATAATCTAAAATATTTAAATGACTTCAAAGTGGTGTCACTTTCTTGAAAGTCGTGCCTTTTTGGGATATAAGGCAATTTTGGCAAATAAAACTCATTCATGATTATTTGACTTTGCCAATTTGGTTTTTCTCCTGTGCTATTCTCTGAGACAAGGGTTTGAGCGTTTCTGCCATTGGAGAACGAGATTCTCTTCAGTGTTGAGCATTTTTGAGACTGTGAGAGACCAGTCGAATTAGTGCATCTGTGAGGGCTTCATTCAGAGGTTCTATTGAGCTTTATCAAAATTTATTGTTGAGTTTTACCGGTTTACAATAAGTAAGAGGGGTTCTACACCAGAGGCATCTTCTTCAGCAATTCTGCAGCTTCCAGTATTTGCTCTTCAACTCTTACTTGGGCTGTACCATTTACCTTGGGAAATGTGTCATCTGGAGGCTAGGCGTGTGAAGCAGCTTGCAAAAACGCCTTTCTTTTGGCTTTTGATAGTGTTCCATTCTCGGCGTCTACCTTTCTCAGTGGTTTGTATCTAGTTTCCATTGGGGAGAAGTTAGATCTGTAAGCCAGGCGTCCCATTTTGTCAGTTTTCTTCAATCTCGGCTGGCAAGCTTGGATACTTCTTTATTTAATTATTCTGGAGCATTTCGGGTATGGAATTCATTTGCAATCTCATTGTATGTACTGCAAAATAGCATCTATTACATCTATTGCTCAAAATATTACTGTATTGCAATTTTATATGCATTTATATGCTTGGCGCCCCTTCTCTTCTGTCTAGAAACCTTCTTTAAAAAACTAAAAAACACAAGAAGATTTAATAAATACTACAGGGGTTTGGTTGGAGCCAGTTGGGCTCATCACAGGTGACCCATGGAGTTTTAACTAGCAAATGGTTGGAGCAAGTTTAGCTTTCTGACAAAAGTAAGTTCAATTGCAGTTACAGTCCAAGGAGGGAGAGTAATTCCATTGGTTTATTCAGTTATTAAGACATAACACATTAAAGAAGGTACAAATGATTTTTTCTAAAATAAAAAAAGGTGGGCATATTGTTTTTTCCATATGGGTTCCATTAATGTCTTATAGTGTGTATAGTTTTTTATCTGATTTCAGGCACTATTACCAGGAAGTCACACAGTTGCAGTTTCTCAGAAGATAGGAGGACTTGAACGCAAAAGGTTAATACAGATTGCAGAGACACTGAAGCCTATTGACTGTGGTTTGATTGTAAGGACAGTTGCTGCTGGTCACTGTTATGAGGAACTTCTTAAAGATTTCACAGGGTTGATGGAAACCTGGAAAGAGATAGTCACATGTGCAAAATCTGTGAGCCTAGCTGCAAAAGAGGGTGTTGAAGGTGCAGTTCCAGTAATTCTACATAGGGCTATGGGCCAAACACTTTCTGTTGTACAAGATTATTTTAGTGATGAGGTAAAACTTCTGATTTACTTTGCCTGACTGTAAAAGGCTATTATAAATCTGAATTGCAGTTTTACAGAGTTATTTGTTAATGTGCTTATGTAAAGTTCTGTTACACATGGAACTTCTAAAGCCGCTTCTCTTATCAGGTCCAAAGAATGGTAGTTGATTCTTCACATACCTACCATGAGGTACAATGATTGTTTTATTTAGTTTTATGTTGAATTATTAATTATGCTATTGCCATTTTCCTTCATATGCTAAGAGAATATGTCCTAGAAATTTCAAATTTATTTAGGAAGACATTTTTGGTTCTTAAAGTGGAAATGTCATTTGCAGGTAACTAGTTATTTGCAAGAGTTTGCTCCTAGTCTTGTCAGCAGAGTTGAGCTATATTCAGGAAAGAATTTAATTTTCGATGAGTTTGGTGTGGAAACTGAGATTGACAATCTGCTATGCAAAAGGTTGTTGTTCATTTTGATTTCATTAAACGTTTGTCTCTTGTTTTACAAGAAACAATGGTTTATGCTGCATGTTCATAGCTGCCAACTTTTAGAACTGGTAGTTTTATTTTTGAGTTTTAGCTTGCCCTTTCTAGTCTATATTTTTCATTGAAGTCCAAATCTTAAATGGAGTTCAAAGTAATAGGTGAGAACTTGTTAGTCAATCTGTTTATCTGTTCTTCTTGGCACAGAAATTTTTTGTCATCTCCTTGCAGACATGTCCGAGAAGCTGTTATTGTTATTGTTCTATTGGTGGAGCAATAATTCCTATGTTAATTTCTGGGAAGCTTATAATTATAAATGTATTGCATTATTCGCCAGGTCTGGTTTCCTGACATGGTCTGGGAAACATTGCAAATGACGTTTTAAGGCTTTGCAAAGACAAAATTGCCACAGATATTCAATATACAAAATGTGACCCAAACTGCTTATAACATCTTGTGAATAGTTGCAGCAGTACATTATAATTATAGCTCATTCAGGTGTAAAAATCATTGACATGGCCATCAATATAAAACATCACAGAAAAATAGTAGAGCCATAAAATTAATTTAATTTTTCGTTAGAATTTACTTCTCTCAGTTTAGGGTCATCTAGTCTCAAGAAGCTTGATTTTGCTCCTTAATTTCCCATTTCTTTAGACAGTTGCTCTTGACAATGATATTCTTCAGTGTGACATGGACATAAATGATATAGTTTGAACTTTGGGACCTGATCAAGGGGTTCACACTTGTGCTAAAGCCCGATTCGAACTTTGGATGTATTGAATTTGGTCTGATAACTCCTTGCTGAGTTTTTTATGTGAAGTTTTGTGGCTCTCTCTAAAGCTGGTCATGGTGGGTTGGATGGAAAGGAAGAGGTTGGACCTCATCAGTAGACTTCTGCAGTCTCTATGTGTTTTAGGTTCTTGAAGAGGCCATGCTAAATGTAATGTCCCCTACTCGCTAGCTAAGCAGGATGTCGCCTTGCCTTCCTAATTCCCAAGGGCAAGTGTCGAAGACAAGGGGGAATCATTTATTTAATTGTTTCATTATCACATGGGTTCAAAATTACTCTTTTAATGTGATATTAAATAATTAATTAAATTATCTTCTTATAAAGTGACTAAGTTAAATGAGATAAAAATGAGTCAAAGCATTATTATTTTTAAGTGGACTTTATAAAGTCACTTTATTGTGTGCAAAAGGCGAATTTATGAAATGTGAGAAAATCAAATGAAGCAAATGTGTTTTGTCGGGCTCTTTGGAAGGAAAGAATACAAAAAGAGAAGTTAGAAAACTCATTCGCACTTTTTGAAAAAAACATTTTTCAGCGCTTCTCTTGGACGTGGGTATGGAACCCTAACTGCTTGCTTCGACTGTGAGAGATCAGTCCTAGCCGGTATACGAATGATTGTTTTGGTGTAGTGGAGTGGAAAAAGGCGAATCAAAATATGGCTTCAATCAGATTTTCGCAGACCTGGGTTAATGAGATTTTCGGGCCTTAGAGAGACGAGTTTATGATCAGCATTCAGCTCCTGGGGTCGTGGTTTATACAGACATTAAGGGCCGTCAATATTGTCAGCTAACACTCTTGAAACAACCACGTTTTTGATGAATCTGGGCCGTTCTAAGGTGGACGCGTGTTTATCTCAGTAGGCAACGCTTTGAGCAGCATTTCCTTGCAAAGACGTGACCAAGGGAGCATAACTCGTGATGGCTTCAGTTGAAACGGGAATGCAGTGAGTTGCTGGGCGCCATATCAGACTCAAGCAATTTTACCACACTGGAACAGCTTCATGGTTGTCACAGTTGACACCTTCTTCAGTGCTGGAGCATACTGTGAGTGGCATTTTGCCTTGTAAGTTATATCATTGTTAAATCTGGGTTATGGCTTGGTCGTTTGTTTCTTAGAGCTTCTTGTTGTCAAGTAACCACTCGAGCCTGTGTATTCCCTTTGTATTTCCTTGAATATTCTGAATTTGGGTAGGTTTTCCTAGGCCTGAGGGATTTCTTTATACTTACCAGCTCATAATAAGGTTACAAGGGAACTGAGCATGACTGTAACTTAAACTTGCCCTTATACTTTCATATCAGTCTAGAGAAGTTTAATATAGAGGTGGAGATCTGTATGTGTCCACCCAATGCTGCAGCAAACTTCTGAATCCACTTGTGTATGAAATAGTTGCAAGCTATATCATTGAATACATTCATATTACCATTTTATGTGCTTACTACATGCTGAAGTCTATAGACGAACTGAGGATGAATTTCTGAGTATGCATTGTCATTTCATTATTGCAAGATGTTGGGAGTTAAATCTGAGTTGGCTGTATGAAATGCTCAAGCACTGTATTCTTTGAAAGAAGGCATTCTAAATTGCTATTATGATCTAAATGTTGTTACTATAGCTGCTGTTTATAAGGGTGTTGTTTGCTTACATGCTGTCAACATTGTTAATTCTGTGCATGCGCATTACCCCATGTGGTTTATAACCTGAACATTTAAACAAGCTCCCTTCAAACCAAACAATTGAGACACCCAAGCAGTCAGATTTAAGGGAAGGTCATAAACAGAAATTTATATCAGTCAAAGTGGCATCCAGGGCAGACATTTGATAGACAAACAAGGCATGAAATCAGAAATTTTTTATCATAATTAGCAGGGTACTTTACACTAAACCAGGTGATATACTTACAACTCTACAATATTTGTATGCCCATAATCACTCTGCTGGTATTGCTTTGCTTCTTGTCTTACTTCATTCAACTGCCATTGGAAAGAAACCCTTGGGAGTACTTGCCTCAAAACAATTTAATATGTTGAGATCTTTTAATTTTTGTGGGATTTTTAACTGTGTGTTGTATTTATACTCAAGCCCTTCTTCAATTATTTATTTCCTTAGATGTCTTTATAAACATGGAAAATGTGTGATGTGATACCTTTGTTTCCATGCAAGATATGAAATGAATGGACTTTATAAATTTAGAGAGAATGATAGAGAATATATTAAAAATAACATTAGAAAGCTCAGTTTTGCAGTCATGATATTGACAGCATTAGAAAGCTCAAATGGAGGAAGCTTTTATTGGTAATCCTAAGGTTATTGTTCCTGATTTTTCAGAACTGTTGGTTGAAGATACTTTAAATGCCATTCATTCTTGCACCAATGGCAATTGGAAAACCATTACATTTCTTGTCAGCCAGAAAGGAACTTACTGATGCAGATCAAGTTGTTCTTTGAGTCAACTTTTCCAAATAAGTTCCCAAATCTCATGTAGAAATCGGGGAGAATTTGTTACTTTATTTTCTCCAAACCGATTCTCTTCATCTTATATTCTTTTTCTACTCCTTGGTATGCTCTGTTGTCTATGAAGTATGAAAAAAGTTATTGATGTATTTGAGTCAAAATGCATTTTTTAAGGTGCAGAGATTTTAGTATTATCTGTAAAGTAATACATGCTCTTGTAAAGAGTTACAATTAGAGTCCATTACAATAAGCCCAAATTTGATGACAACTAAGGATGACCTCGATTTAGAGTAACCACTATTGAGAGTCATAATATTTCCACAGTCCATGATAGTGAGAGAAAGTGCTTCTGGCTGTAACTGTTTAGTAGTTTTTTTATGCAAAAAAACTACTACACAGTGACAGCCAGAAGAACTTTATCTTATCATCGCTGGTGATAATTTCAAGGTCACATCTACTCAGTGTTTGAGTTTGATTCATTAGCTCAGCTGTGCTTGTCATCAGTCAATTTTCAATTAAGTTAGTTGATTGATCAATAGGTCTTCAGTGGTTCATGTCAAATCCTGGTTGACTGGATGAACTATAATGGTAAATCCAAATTGTGAGAGACAACCATCTTGATGTGAGTTCTATTTAAGCAGATGAGTGCTAATGTAAAACAAAAAGTTACTGGACAAATGAATTGTTGTACCCAAACCAAATTTTTTGCTTCATTAAGGCATTTTGCTTAAAATGGTCTAAACCTTGTAAAATTGTCATCAGAAGTCAGGTTTTGGGCAAATCAAGTATGGGCTTTTAGTCAGTTTGATGTCTGGAAGATACTGGTGAAATTTGAAAAAATTGAAAATTAGGGTTTCTAGACCCCTATTTTTAGGTTAAAAAACCCTAAAAATTGAAACTTGTTAGAATTGGCTGAAAATTGTTTTGATTTGCTTATTTCACATCACGATCACAGTGGTGAAGTTAGAATCAAGAAAAAGTTAGTTTAGGTTTGGTGGGTAGTTTTCGCTTTTTCAGGTGAAAAATTAGGACATCCGAGGTCATCAATGGTAGATGGCTAGATACCAGGTGTCGAAATCTAAGCTTAAAATGCTCCAACAATGATTCTATGGTGAGATATGTTCAAAATGTTGCTTCTTCATGGAGGGGATTTTCATTGAGGTGAAAGTCATCAAAATTATTCTAACTCTGGAAATAAAAGAGCCCTTGGAGGCCAGGGGCACCCTAGATTTCAGAGGCCTAGATCAACTTTCTGAGATTTGTCACTTCCAAGAAGACTTCTCTAAAATGTTGTTAGCTTCGCGATGAGCCTACCAACCAGTCCGGAAGATCTGTCTAGTATTTGAAACTGGAGATTGAATGAGAAATGAGGGAGATGAAAATTTTACTAACACTGGCAGAAAAGCGCCCCTGGAGGCCAGGGGTGCCCATCCTTTTGAGGTACCAGATGAAATTTTTTGATCAAATGATACCCAAGATGTTTGTCTCAGACTTGATCAGAGTTCGCAATGAATCTGTCAGTGGGTTAATTTGAGCTGTTGAACTGCCAGAATTAGGAGTTAAACATGAGGTTTAATCATGGTCAAACTGTTAGAAAACAACAAAAGTTGGCCGTGATGCTTCTAGCTTTCCGTTGCATACCTCAGCCAGGTTAGAGGACTTCTCAGTAGCCTGCAGCCGGAGATTGGGTGGATTTTTAGCCAATTGGAAAAATGGTTTTTGGGAGAAAAAGTGCCCCTAGAGGCTAGGGGTAGGGGCGCTCATGATTTTCAGTTGCCAAATGATGTTTTTAGGAAAAGTGCTCTCCAAGAGCTCATGTTTAGAATTGAGTTAGCTCCATAGTGAGCTGTCATGTCCCCTTCTCAGTGACATCTCTCGGAGCACAGGATTAGCCTATCATACGACCCTCGTAGGCTGATAGACTGGATAGAGGGTCACGTTGGAGCTTGGCTCAGCTTCAGTTGGCAGAGTTTGATTAGTTGGCTTTCGTTTGGGCTCGATCGGACACTTTTTGTATAAGTTGCTATTTTTAGCAGTTTTGGCAGTCAGAGTGGGACCCCTGCTATTTTTAGCAGTATGGATGAATTAGGTTCAGAATCACTTCTTCAGTCGACAGCTTCAGACGGCTCGAACATTGGTTTAATATTGAAGGAGATATTAATATTTAATTGAATTAATTAAATATTAATTATTTGAAGATTATAATATTGAAGGAGATATTAATTATAACTTAAGTGATTTCTGTTAAGGGGGTCGCCCATCATCAGAAGGGGGCCAGTTGGTGATTAAATTTATAATAAAATATTTGAGTTGAGACTATTGAACAATTAAAATGAAAAGTTCGAAATATTTTAATGATTCCCTATTATGGTGGAAATCGCACTTTTGAAGGTTATAGTGCATTTACCTTGGGATTCGAGCCATTATTATGCATATTGAGTTATTGAAAATTGATCAAGTTTGGTCTGAGCAAGAAGCTTTAGGGTTTCAGTCTCGAATTCATTGGGGAACGAGCCATCTCCATTGAAAGCAGTTCAGAGGGTGTGAGATATCACCTGATTTATTGCCAGATAGAGATTTCTTCATCCAGGAGAAATCACAGAGCTTCAGAGATTAATTATCTTCAGAGTTTTTTATCAGTGTTTGCATCCAGAGAATATATATATCAATCAAGGCGCATCATCTCTCAGAGTCTGGATATTGATTTCAGAGGAGGCCGTACTTTTTAATCATTGTTGCTACTGCCATCAGGCCGTACTTTCTGTACCTGGCCGTACTGTTATAAAAGGGCGTGTTTTTTTTGTCTTTGGGGAAAACGCCTATCACCTTGAGTTCCAGTCTTCACCTTTGTGGGCGCTAGGGTACTGGAGATCTTTTGAGATTGTTTTCAGAGGGAGAAAGTGCCTTTTTCACATCAGCCGTACCATCTCAAGCAGTATATCAGCAGGCTGCAAATACCAGGTTCTCCTCATTAAAAATCACTGCTTTTCCATTTGCATGTTAGTGGATCATTATTGTAAATGTTTCAGAAGATCAATAAATTGCTTGGCATCCATTTTAGCAATTGAATCTATCGTTTCCAGAGATACATTATTTTATTTGAATTTATTCTGTATTTCTTTCAAAAATCGCATTCTTCATTATTTATGCAAAAACACCAAAAAAATCAGAAAACGCAAAAACAAACAAAAATCAGTCAGATTCATAAAACGGGGAAACAAAGGGTTTCTACATGAGCCTATTAGTCAGTTTTGAAGTTTTGCAGTTGCCGGAGGACATGAGATGAAGGTCAAAATCACCTTCAAAATGATGAAAATGCATGAAAATTAACGAAGTCTGAAGCACAAAAGCGCCCTTGGAGACTAGGGGCACCCTGAATTTTGAAGCCTCAAAAGTCAGAATTAGGGTTTGCAACCTCAAGGAGTTTCTTGTTAGTTTTGATCTTGCTCTTCAATGAAACTATTAGCTAGTCTTCTGGATACATCAGTCAATTAGAATCAGTGATCAAACATAGGCTCTGGTGATGTTTGCAAATGAAAATTTCAAGAAAATTTCTAAGTCTGGAAAGATGACGCCCAAAGTCAAAGTTTGACTTTTCGAACTCAAGTGCATGGGGTGCCCCAAAATGGAGGAGTTAGTTAACTGAATTTAAATAATATTAAAACTTTAGTTGCACTTCTCAAGTTGACTTCAACAGGGCTTAATTTTTGCTTGCAAATGGAGAATTTATTTTTGCATGCAAGGTGGCGCTCAAATTAGGGTTTTCTTTTGTTAGTTAATTGAATTTTGGGTCCAATAATATTGTGGCGCCTAAATTTAGGAAATTGCATGCATTTGTGACGCCTTAACTCATAAATTTTATTTATTAAGGCATTTGGGTGTCCATTATTCTCATCACAAGTGGAAGCAAACACATATTTTCTCGAGCAAGCAAGATTTGAAGGCGCTATGGGTGACATTTTTCAATGTTCTTCACAGTGCCAGGTCCATATTGTTCAGAGGAATTTTTTTCAAACTTCATCGTTCGAGTGCATGCATTCTAGACTTCATCAAATCTCATTCAAGGCATAGGCAGAATACAACTTCTATTTTCTATCTCTAAAATTCTTCTATCCTTGTCTTAGGTTTTCTCTCCCATGCCAAAGTAACGACATCTTTTTCTGAATTTGATCATCTATGTTCACATAATTCAGTGTCAACAGCAAAACCCATGTTTCTGAATTTTTTGAGAAAATTGCCCTGTTACTTCACATTTTGAAGTATTGTGCTTTTTTACGAAGATTCTGTTGCATTCAAGCCAAAAACTCAATTTTTCCAAAATCGAATCATTTGGGTCTGTTCAGCTCATTGGCACCTACAAAACCCATGTGTCAGTTTTTCTGGAGAAAAATTGCCCTTGGTGCCCTTATAGCCCTGGCAGTTCTAATCTGAAAAGTCTTTGCATGCCTTAGTTAAAGTCATTTTTTTGACTTCCTGATAATTTGTGTTGTCTTAGAATTTCATTCTCTGCAAAACCCATATTCCAAATTTTTTCCCCTGTAGCCCCTGTTGCCAACTGTTGCTTTTTTCTGAAAAGTCTTTGCATGTGAGGCAAAAATGCATTTTTTCAAATTTTTGACGTTGTGGGTTTTCTTAGAATCATTTTTTCTACAAAACCCACGTCTTGGATTATTTCATAAAAATTGCCCCTTGACTAGCCTTGCCAGAAGCCATTTTTAGCCTCACCGGAAAAGTTGTCAGAACATAGCCGTGTTTACAGTCAGCATGCAAGTTTTTCAGAATGCAGTTCACTTAGACTGAATTCAAGACCAAATCGGTCTTAATTCATGATTTCATTAGAATGATTGCCATAGATTTGCATCAAGTGCATCTGGAGGGTTGATTCAAACAATTTGGTAGGCGTAGACACTCAAAGTCCACATGATTTCATACCTCGTATAGCTGATAGCCTTTTGAGGCCAGTTTAGAGGGTTGAATATCGTTGGAATTTCGCATGTGCAACGGGTTCATGTGCATTTCTCACATCTAGAGTGTTTGCAGTTAAACTTCATGGTTTCATCATGCAACACTCTTCCATTGAGAAGAATCATGAAAAGTGTCAAGAGCGTCAAAAGCGTCAGAAGGAGCTGCAGAAGAAATAGAGGCCATCACTCCAGTTACGGAGCCACTAGAGTTACCAATGAATGAACTGGCAGTTGAAGTGTGCAAATATTTCTAGGATTGCTCAAGTTGCTGACAAGCAGTAAAATGACAGTTGAGATATGTGATGACCTCCAAATGATGAGGCAGTTAACAACTTCTTAGAGGAGTTAATTGCTCGAGATCACAACCAGTGGACAGGACGTCCCACCTCTTCAAGATAGACATTTGACACAACAGTTAACTTGATGCCTCTTTCCAAGTTAACTCGCTGGCCCACCTTTGTGCACGTCTATTTGGTGAAGTGTGATGTCCCCTTATAGAATTATGATAGCTGTTGCCTTTAAATTTCTAAATCACAATTTCCAATAAAATGCCAAGGATCAATAATTTAAATGGTATATTTTAAGAACAATTTAAAGGTTAAGTCACTTGATTATTGGACTTATATCTAGTGATAACAATCGAATATATGTAAATAAGATTAAGTAATTGTCTTCTATAATTTATGACATATGTAGTCTGCAATTATGCTTATTTAGAGATGCAGACAAAACACCATAAACGGAATGCTATTTCTGAATTCCCTCACTGATTACATGCATATGCAGGTCGGCCAACTGGTGCCTAACTGATTAGCTATTTCTGTTATATTTATCTCCTTGAAATCATGTGAATGACTGAAGGCTGGGTGTCTGATTTCTGATAGTAAGTCTGCACCCTGGGTCGATGACCAATGGCTCCCTAGGAGCGACTTGATCTGCTGTTCAGAATGTATTAATTTTCAGATTTCTGATTGATGCCTCTTGTTTGACAATTTCTGCTCTTTAATACCCCCACTAGGGCAAATGACACGTCCCTCTAAGTTAATCGCACCTTTTTGTAAATTCATGTCTTATATTAATATTGAATCGATGCTTTTTAATGACAAGTCGGCCTCTTTTGAAAAGGCATGTATTATATTAAATGAATCGATGCTCTTCAAAGGCAAGTCGGCCTCCTGCTGGGGGTTATAATTATTATCTCACTGATAAGGATGTTGTCCATCTTTATTAGTTTTATATATCTTTTACTCCTGGTTAGATCTTTTCCTAGGTGGATAACTGGGGATTATTATAGTCTCCCCTCCTTGAAAATGCTTGCTCACAAGCATTCATAGATTATGATATTGAAGGACTTGGTCGTTCCCCCAAGTTGAATGTTTGATAGGTAGATCTTTCCACTGGATTAGGTACTCCTTTATGACCCTATTCCTTAGTCTTCTTTCCCAGGGGTTTATTATCTTGTCAGGAGTCAATATCAACTTACCTTCTTCATTTAAGGGTGGAAGTTCAGTGGAGGGTGTGATTTTCTATCCTAATGCCTTTAAGACATGATACATGGGTTACGTTGTGTATTCTACTGTCTTTGGGGAGTTGCAATTCATATGCTACCTCTCCTATTCGTTTGATCACTTTGGAAGGACCATAAAATCAGGGCTTTAGTTTTTCAGCACCACTCTTCTTTAAGGATGATTGTCGGTATGGTTGTAGGTGGAGGTACACTAAATCTCCGACCTCAAATCTTCTCTCAACCTTGTGCTTATTTGCGTAGATCTTCTGTTGGTTTTGTGCATGGTGCAAATTATCCTTAATGGATTTAAGGATATCTTGGCATTCTTGGACCCATTCTTTGGCTTTTGGAGCTTTGCTTTCTCCAAGGGCTAAGTCTGGAAAGGATGTCACATCATACCCATACAATGCTTTAAATGGTGTCATACCAATTGACATGTGATAGGTGTTGTTGTAACAATATTCCCCCAAATGAAGCCACTTGATCCATGTTCTCTGGTGCCCTACCACATAGTTGCGCAAGTAGCCTTCAACCCATTTATTCACAATTTCAGTTTGCCCATCCGTTTGTGGGTGATAGCTTGTGCTCGGGGTTAGTTCAGTGCCTGATAGCTTGAATAGTTCAGTCCAAAAGATGCTTAGAAATCTACTACCTCACTCACTTACTATGTTTTTAGGGAGCCTTTCGTTGAGATCTTTCTACTCCATGAAGTACTTCAAGCTGTTATGGTCAGTCCTCACAATGAATTTTCCGCCAACCAAGTATTGCTGAAATTTAGCTAATGCATGCATTATATCAAGCATTTCTTTGTCATATGTGGAGTATAACCTTTCATTATCCTTTAACTTCCTACTTTCAAAGGCAATAGGATGCCCCTTTTGCCTTAGGACTGCACCAATCCCTTCTCTTGATGCATCACACTCTAGCACAAAAGGTTGGTTAAAATCAGCTAGGGCGAGGACTAGGCAACTACTCATACTCTCCTTCAACTTATCAAATGCTTGTTGTGCATTATCCGACCATTGGAATGCTCCCTTTTTAGTGAGGCTTTGTTAAGGGGGCCTCAAGTTGGGAAAACCCTTTTACAAATCTCCTATAGTAGCTACATAGCCCATAGAAGCCACGTAATTCGGTGAGGGTCTTTGGTGGGGGCTAGTCGAGGATGGCTTGGATCTTTTCTTGATGCACTTGTACTCCCTTGGCACTAATAATGTGTCCTAAGTATAGGATTTCGGTCATACCGAATTCACACTTTGAGGCTTGTTGATGAGTGTTTTGTGACACACCCAACACTTTTAGAATAAAAAGAATGCCCAAAGGCAGCTCTATCCTCTCTTGAAAAATTACCTCTTATGCTAAGATTGTCAGAAAGGTCATACGGTAATTCCAATGTTCCGGTTTGGGGGATGGACAAGCTCAATGGATGATGTGATATGCTGGTTTCACAAAGGGACCTTGAAATGAGGAACTTACTCAAAGTAGGGAGTTGGATTGATGTAACGTTGAACGCTCTTATGTTTTTTGGAATTTTCAGTTTAGGATAAAAATAAATAAAAAGGGAATGGGGGTAAAGGAACTAGATTTACGCAGAACTAAACCTATGAACTTCGGAGACAAATGCTGGATAATGGAATTTAAACCAATCTTTGCTTCGCCAAGCACGGCACTACAACTAGACAAAGACGGTGCAATCTTCAAGGGTTTGCGAAAGATATTCTATTACACTATATCACCATCAATTCGACCAATGCATATAGATAATAGAATTCAATTTAAGCAGTTTTAATGTTCAGACTAACCTTACACATCAAATTGAAAATCATCCAATTGAAAAAGGTATGAACTAATTCCACTTTTCCAACACTATCAATCTTTCATTCATCTAAAATACTTGAAAACAAATTTACTCTATTTTGAAGAAATCAATGAAACCATGCGGGCTCATAGAAATAATAAATGCTCAACTCTGAATCCACTTATTATTTAAACAGCAATATTGCAACAATCTCATCAGTCTCTCCCTGAATAAATGAAATGAATGGGGTTTATATAGGCACCCCAATTACAAAGCAACGGCCAAGATTAAATTTGAAATCAACGGCCAAGATCAAATTTGACAAACCCTAACCCTAAAAGCATAACAAACTCAAAGACACGTGGCACAAGCAGAACACGCCATTTGGAGCATGGCAAATGATGACACCTTGCACTTCATTCGAGCAAGTGGGAATCCAGAATGCAATTCCCTTTGGATCGCTCCCTAGCTGCAAATGCAAGAAATTTGGCTAACACAGAATCAAGTTCCTCCATCGAGATATTCGGCACAGAATCCAGTTGTATTCCAATCACGTCCAAGGTCTCCAGGCACTGAGTAAAAGTTCCTTCCCATCTAGCCTCCTGCTTCTGAAAGTTCTCCATGAAGGTCAAAAGGGAAGACATATCATCAAGCTGATTCTCTGTAATAATCTGCATTTCCTTGAAGTAAATGCTCATCACACTTTTCTTCAATCCTTCTAAGTCTAAGCCATTCGTATCATGATGTTCTTGTCCTGTTAATCCTTCAAGAGAAGTGAGGATTTTGAACTGAATTTTCTCAATCGTGCTCCGTATAGCAGCACATTCTTCCTTTATTCCATCATATGTCTTCTTTTTGGCCAATAAGGAATAATACCACCTGCTGAAATCATACGAGGCTCCTTCTTCGACAACACCTTCCTGGATCAAAATTTGCAAGGAAACTTCTTTTAGAACCCTCAAACGAGGTATCACTTTGTCCTGTACATACTGGAAATCTTCCCAATGGTCCTCAACTTGACTCACTTCAGTTATCAGCAGTGCAGATCTGTCATAAGTTTGGGCGCACTTCTCCAAGAATTGCTCCATTTGTTTTGAAATATTGGTAACCCAACTCTTGGTTGCTTGACTCGTAATCCTCATAGCCTCAAGGACATCAACGGACTCCGGAGTAAGAGATGACGGTGGAATAAAGGCTGCATTTTCCTGACGCAAAGGGGCTGTTAGCTGCTGAATGAACTCTATCAGCCTTAGATTTTCTAACTCCAACCTTTCCTTCTTCTCTTTTGTTTTATCAAACTTCTCCCTGATGGCTTTGGAAGTGTCTGCCAACTCATGGAAATCCTGATCTATTGTCGTTGGGCCAATGTCCAACGTTGTAACTTCATAATCCATAGGAGCAATCTGATCTCTTGGCTTATCAATCTTCGGGACTGCCACCTGTAAGATCCTGGATCCTGTATCATTCCTGGTAATCTGAGAATACTTCTTAGGCTTTTTAGGCGTTTTAGCCTTGCCAATTCTTTCTAGGAAGTCCTGTATGCTCTCAACTGGTTGAACTTCATCCAGTGGTCTGGACTTCTTCTTCAAACTTTCAGTTAGCCAATCCGGGATTGTGGATAATTCCATTCCATCCTCTAACTGAACATCATCATTAATTCCTTTAAGAGCAGAAATTACCTCATCTCCTAGTTCTTCACTGTCCTCAAGGATCTCAGTATCTCCTGCACCTTCAATCATTAAAGTATCATCTCCTTCTAAACACTCCGTGGAGGCTTGATTTTGGAGAGAATCCACCTGTTCTAACTCTTGAAACTGAACTTCTTGCTCATAGCTCGGCTCGATATCAACAATGGATACATTTTCAACTGACAAAGTCCTCGAAGATGAGGGATTTTCAGTCACCTTCTGCTTCTTACTTTCCAATTCCTCATTAGCTGACTCCTTTTCCTCTAGTTGAAGGTTTCCACTTACTACCTTCCTCTTGCTAGGATATGGAGATTCATCCGGATTTTCGCCAATTGCTTCCTCCTGGCCATCCTTATTGTTCAATGTGGCGTAAGTAAGAGAAACTCCTTCCTTCCTCAACTTGCTGATCTGACCATCGACCCATTCCCTTGAGTAAGCAAAAATGTCCTTCATCAATGTGTTCAAATTAGCCATCTCAGGTTGTGTCCAGTTAGGCAATAAAATAGGCTTATCTTTTTCTTGTTCAAACTGAGGGTGAATGTAGTCCCCGTTGTCTTTCACTTGGTCAGGTATAGGAAACAAATCGCACCTTTTCACAAGTTCAACTGGAATTCTTGACCAAGCCTTCTTCCTTACTCCATACTCGTCCATCGGGTTAGACCAGTAATCTTCGATCTGCATAACATGAAGGGACTTCTTCCCGTGCATCCTCAGGTATGGATCATAATCAGACCTTGGATTATAGGTGCTAAACTTGTAAAATTGCAACTCTACCCCTGCTGTTTTGGCTGACTGTAACGAAGGACAGACTTCTAGCATTTTTCCAATTGCAACCGGAAAATCCACTCTTTGTTTGTTCTTCTTCGCCTGAATGGAGTCTACACATGCTAGTTGCCTTGCCACCTCAAGCATAACAATTTTGTCTGTTGGGTATCGAGGAAGTCTGTACGGAGCATCAGAGAATCCATGAATTCTTATATAAGTAAATGTCGGAAACTGGATAAACCAAGACCCGAACTTGTCAAGCATTGCCATAGCTTCTTTAGATAGCCTTCTCTGTACTGTTCCTTGAAGAACTCGTGTGATGTACATAAGGAAGGCATCATTTGTTATCTTGAAATTGTCCCTGTAATGTAGCTGGAGCTGCGGGTAACATTCATATGATTTGAATTGATCTTTCCGCAGTCCCACTTCGCCTTTACAAATCAGTCCTCTATACTTAGTGAATCTTGCCAGAATGTAAACCACATAAGAACTCATGTAGAAGGTTTTAGTTTTTTCAAGGTTTCTCAACTGGAAATCGATGTTATCACTTATTAACTTGGCCCAATTTATAGCCTCCATTCCCAATACGATTTCCTCCACGTATGAAAACATCCACACCTCAAAAAAGGCTCCTTGAGACGTTCCCATAACTCTGTTCAGCATGTGAATCATATCACTATATTCTATCTTAAAGTCTGTGCAAATTAGTCTCTTTGGCAACTTGGAACGATGCCTTTTGGGTTCTTTAATCCAGTTGGAATTGATGATGTCCAAACAGGATTCCTTGGCTTGATCGAACATGGCCTGTGATTCTTGCTGAGTCCTGTTCAACATTTTCCGGCGATGGGGAATACCAAATACCTCCCTGACTGAATCCTCTGTGAAATAGGCCAAGGTGATTCCATTGGGCGTTTTAATTGATCTTGTTTGAGGATTGTACCTTCTGGCGCATTCAACCATTAACTCACTGCACTGAACTGCAGGCGGAAATCCTGCTGCTTGATGAAGTCCAGACTTAACAATATTTGAGGCGATAGGTGTAGGCATTTCGTTTCCTGTGCCAAACATCCTTCTCTTGTGCTGAATCGCATTAAATTGTTCAAAGTTTGTATCTGTCACTTTTCTCCACTTCGAGGACAACTGGGATTCTGGATAAAATTCCTTCAGGACTTCCTTGACTTGAGCTTTTCTGACTCCACCTCCCACATTCTTTGGAGAAGACATTACGCCTGTAAGAAACTCGAAGTTAGAGAATTTTTTAATAAATTTGCAAAAAGGCGATTTCTTGGCTGGAGAAATTTTAAAAAATTAATTAAAAATCCAGAACTTGATTAAAGGCTGCATGAAGAATAAATTCTTAAATGAAATCGATTTGCCTTTATTATTTTCAAAAGCATTCATGGAATTTTAAATAATCTTCTGGATTTTTAAAGGTTTATATTGAAGTTTTCTCCAATCTTTAATGAAAAAATCCAATTCCCTTCTCAAAATCGCCAAAGATAACCTGCAGTTGTTTGAAGAAAATCCAGAAAGGAGGAGAAAAAATTCAATTCAGTGTTCTGGAACTCAAGAAAAAATCCACTTGCAGCTGAAAAAGACGTCTTTTCTTGGGAGAGCTCTGCCTGTGAAGAAAGTCGACTTTGTAAATAATAAAATAATGAGCTCACTAGATTGTCTTTTATAATAAAAACCTTCCCAAATTGTTTTAGGTCGATTTCTTTCTCTCATTGGTTGTATTTTGCTTTAAAAACGAAAAAGCAATCTTATCCTGATCTTTGACTTTTCAAACAAGGCGTCCCTTTTGGCTTGGTGATTAAGTTTTAAAATAAAACTTAAGTTTTTCTCTTATTTTTGCCTTTAGCAAAATTCGACCTTCAACTGGACTTCTTGACTTTTCAACTGGAATTTTAACTTCTCAAAGTGACTTTGCCTTAGAAAAAATTCGATTCTACCTTGAGAAAATTCGACTTCCAACTGGATTTTTCACTTCCCAACTGGAATTTTCACTTCACTCAATTTCCTGAAGTCCAGTTCAATAATTTTGATGCCTTAGTCGATTTCTTACTTTGTCCAACTGGAATTTTCACTTTGTCCAACTGGATTTTCTTGAAGAATGCGAATTTCCTCAAATGAATTTTACTTGGATTTTCCCTTTGATCACTGGATTTTCGAACTGGATTTTCTAAAGTTTCAACTGGATTTTTAACTTCTCAAGGGCGTACCTCTTCCAGACTTAGGCGAATTTCACCATGAACTGCCTGCTTTTTAGTTGATTTTTCAGTGATTTTCTCATGATGGCGCGATTTTATCCAGTTGATTTTTTGACTTTGCATGCGCCTTTTCTCTGCTTTTCTCATCTTGCATGCGCCTTTCTCTGCTTTGCATGCGCTTTTTCTCTGCTTTTCTCATGATTTTTCGATTTTTTGCTTGCTTTTTAGTTCCAAAAATAGAAACTTTTGACTCAAATGCTAATGACACCCTGTACTTTCTAAAAATAGAAACTTACTAAAAATAGAAAAAAGCAAAAAGCAACTTTCTAAAAATAGTAAATTCCAGATTGGGCCAGAAATGCCAAAAACGAAAAAAGCAAAAAAGCAAAAAAGCAGAATCCCTAAAAAATAGGAAGTGTCAGAATTGGGCGAAAGCACAGGCGATCCTCGCCTGCGAGGCCTTCTAAGCACTTCCATGACGTTTACGTTCAGTTTCGGGCTAAAACTCCCAACTTGGCTCGGATGATGACTCCAGACCTTGACATGAAATTCCCAGATATCAGAGACTATGAGATTGCTACTCAACGCTAAACCCCAAGAGCAAACCAGTGAGGGTCCCCATTTGCAATGGGGCGATGTGTGAAAAAGGTCACAACAAGGCTTTGGCATATAATGACTTTGCTTCCATAATCCCCAAAACTTCATCCAAGTGCTTCATGTGGTCTTCCCATGTCTTGCTATAAATGAGTATATCATCGAAGAACACTAGCAAGAATTTGTGTAACTACCTCTTGAATATGTGGTTCATGTAGGATTGAAAAGTGGTGGGTGCATTGGTAAGGCCAAAGGGCATAACCAGGAATTCAATGCGACCATAGTGGCAATGGAAAGCTGTCTTATGTACATCTTCCTCTCTAACTCTTATTTTGTGGTACCCCAAACACAAGTCAATCTTAGAAAAGTATACGACACCATGAAGTTCATCTATTAACTCATCAATCTTGAGTATGGGATAGCAATTCTTGATTGTCTTCTTATTAAGTGCTCTATAGTCGATGCACATTTGTAAGGTTCCATCTTTTTTCTTGACTAGCACCATAGAGGATGCGAATGGACTAGAACTAGGTCTTATATGACCCATTTCGAGTAGCTCCTTGATGCATTTTTCTATTTCATCCTTGAATCTTTTGGGATACCTCTATGGTGTGGTAATAACTAGCTTAGCACCTTCTTGCAATTCAATGGTGTGTTCGAATCCTCTATGAGGGGTCTCCCTGGTGGAATATCCCCAAATATAAGACTATGCTTGTCCAAGATGGGTTGTAAATCATCATGGCAATGCTTGGGTTTAGTGCTTGATGAATTGGGAAGAACAAGACATTGGGCAGCCCAAACCATATCTTTGTGCCAAAATAGACTTTCCATCTTCTTGGCAGAAACAACTCAGGGGGCTCCATTGGATAGTCCCTTGAATACCACCTTTCTTCCATCCACTTTAAATTTAAATTCCATGGTTTGAAAATTTTGTGAATATTTTCCAATGGACATCATCCATTGGATTCAAAGTATTGCATTTGTCTCACCCAATTCTACAACATAAAAGTCATCAATGACGGTGTAATCACCAATTGTGAACTTCAATTTCGGTACTTTGGTTGAACACAATATTTGGTAGCCATCTGCTACCATCACACTAAATTCTTCATGGTCAATCATTGGAAGCCCTCTCTTGGCTACCAATGCTGAATTAATAAAGTTGTGAGTGGCTCCACTGTCGATCAATACCGTTATCTTTTGCTCTTGTATTACCCCATGAACTCTAAAAGAATTGAATCTTGGAGTTCCCATCATGGTGGCAATTATACCATTTTTGTTCTCTTTAGGTGGAGGTTCTTTCTCTTTTGGTGGTTCTTCTTCTTCTTCGTTTTGCTCACTACTTACATCCGATGTATCCTCTTCTTCACTATCGGGTATGACTTCTATGTAATGAACTTTTCCTTTCCCCATGCATCTAATGCCTCGGGCCCCAAGGTTCTTTGCACATACAACAAAGTCCCTTTCTCCTTAACTCTTCCCTAGTTTTGTCATCCATTCTCTTTCTTGGCCACTCCCTTGAGATAGGTGGTTTTGGTTTGTCCCTTTGGAATGAGGACCCTTTAGATGTAACCTTGTTCTTTGTAGCACTAGAATCCATATCTCTAGCCTTTTTAATGGCTTCTTGAAGTGTGTTAGGGATGAGGGCCTTGACCCAACCCCTTAAAGGATCCTTTAGGCCATCCATGAATAGGACAACCAATCTTCTTTCGGATATGTCGGTGATCAATACCGAAAGTCTTTGAAAGTCCGCAATATATTTGTCAATGTGCCATCTTGTTTTAATTGTGCCAACTCCTTGAAGTGGAGCTCGGGGTCCTCGTTGTCCAATCGTTCTATGAGCTTCTCCGTGAAATCCACATATGAAGTGATTTGATCATGGCCTTAGGTAACCATGCCATTGTACCACCATTCATGCATCACCTTGTCCAAATGTAAGGCGGCATACTTGATTGCTTCATCTTCCGGCATGGGATTGAGTTGGAAATATGTGTCCACCTTTTGGACCCATGATCTTGCAGTGATCTTTCTGGAACCGTCAAAATATGGTAAGTTAAGCTTACCAATTTTCCTCCTTAGGTCATTATGATGATCTCTATTTCCTCGGTTTGCCAAATGTCTCATTCTTATATCCATATAGTCCTTTAAGGACATATGTGTTTGTAGTCCTCCGTCTAACCAATCTTGCCGGAATTGATCTTGTAGTTCTACCAATGTTGGTTCGTGGCCTGTTTGTAGATTCATCCCTACGTGGGAAGGTTGGTATCATAGGCCTAGAATTTTTTGCTGTGGCATGACGACTTGGGGTTCTATTATTGCTTGAATTTTCTTCACCTCCCCTGCTATTGCCATCTTATTCATTCTTGTGTTTAGTCAATATGGTTCGTGTTAATGAGTCAATCATTTGTCCTATATGTTTTTGGCTGGCCATAAATTCTTTCCACTGTTCGTTGGCCATAATATTGCCTCTTGGTTTGCTAGACTTGGGGCTGTTGTGAGTGCATATGATGTTTGAGGTTCTTCTTCCTTCAGGAGCTCAAGCAGGTTCCCACTATTTCTTTATCTCTCTATTGTAGTATAGCATTTCTCTATCACACATCCACCTTCACAGGTTGGCAGGTTTGACCAGTCCTGATACCACTTGTGATGACCTCTTATGGAATTATGATAGCTGTTGCCTTTAAATTTCTCAATCATGATTTCCAATAAAATGCCAAGGATCAATAATTTAAATGGTATATTTTAAGAACAATTTCAAGGTTAAGTCACTTGATTATTGGACTTATATTAAGTGATAACAATTGAAGACATGTAAATAAGATTAAGTAATTGTCTTCTATAATTTATGACGTATATAGTCTGCAATTATGCTTATTTAGAGATGCAGGCAAGACACCATAAACGGAATGCTATTTCTGAATTCCCTATCTGATTACATGCGTATGCAGGTCGGCCAACTGGTGCCTAACTGATTTGCTATTTCTGTTATATTTATCTCCTTGAAATCATGCAAATGACTGCAGGCTGGGCGTCTGATTTCTGATAGTAAGTCTGCAGCCTGGGTCGATGACCAATGGCTCCCTAGGAGCGACTTGATCTGCTGTTCAGAATGTATTAATTTCCAAATTTCTGATTGATGCCTCTTGTTTGACAATTTCTGCTCTTTAATACCTCCACCAGGGCAAATGACACGTCTCTCTAAGTTAATCGCACCTTTTTGTAAATTCATGTCTTATATTAATATTGAATCGATGCTTTTTAATGACAAGTCGGCCTCTTTTGAAAAGGCATGTATTACATTAAATGAATCAATGCTCTTCAAAGACAAGTCGGCCTCCTGCCGAGGGTTATAATTATTATCTCACTGATAAGGATGTCGTCCATCTTTATTAGTTTTATATATCTTTTACTCCTGTTAGATCTTTTCCTAGGTGGATAACTGGGGATTATTACATGAAGTTTCCATCTTTTTTGTGCTACTAAGTCAATAATTATGCAAGCAGTGCCACATTTTTGCCATAGACACAAACTTTCATCCTATTCAATGCTTTTCTGACTATAATTCTTAGTGACTAATAATGCTCTATACACATCAATAGAGCCATCTGCCTTATACTTTGCTTTAGAAAGCCATTTATTTTCAATGGGTTTAACTCTAGTACACAAAGTTGACTGATGTCCAAACACTGCTTTTATTAATCCTTCATAATATTAATACAGTCTTTCTTCAAGCTTCCTAATTTACTGCCTGTATAGAAGTGGTAGGTTTGGCAATTACATGGGTTATTAGGGAAAAAATCACCTGTTCACAATGTTGATTACTCAGTACTTTGTTACTTTAACTCTGCTTAACATGTTGCATAAGCTGTTGCACTCATGGGGCAACGTCAATTTCTTCGAGATGTTGTCAGAACATCTTAATTTGAACTTTATATATTCCAAGTCATTATGATTGATTACAATCTTATTGCTTTGAAAATGATCTACTTTGTTATCTATTTTAGGAAAATTGGCCATTGGGATAGAGTCCTTTTTGGTGAGAAAGCATTGCTCACAAAGAGCCCACCATGGTTGAATCCTTTTTGGGTGCATTTTGGGCTAGGTTTGAGCCTCAGGTGACTTTGATTCCTCCAGTTACAGCCTCAAAACTAAATGGGTAAAGAGAATGTCTTTTCCACTTAATAAAAAAAAGGAGAATTGGCCAAATCATCTTGCTCTGATTCTGCTGGTTTTTGTGATCTTTATCTACCAATGATTCAATAACATATTAATAGTTCCTATCCTTTTTAAGATTTTACCAATGCTTGACATCATTTGTTGGCAGTTGCTCTTTACCATATTTCTTTAGCAAACGTTAAACTTATACATCAATTTTTGAAGTTATGTTACTTTCTGTATCATTAAAAATCACATTTCTTCTAAAAATAGCTTGTGTTGAATGGTCTTTTTGATATTTTACAAGCTTCAGGCCTTTCTGGGCAATATGTGACTTTTTGCTTCTTACAGCTAGAATAGTATTTCACTGACAAAATGATATCTTTAAGGATAATCATTTAAATCAGTGGGCAGTTATTGCATTAGGTGTCCCTGTTTTGTGGGATGACATTCCTTGATTGTATACTTTATGGAAAGTAGTGTTACTCAAATCATCTTCATTATGTGAACTAAAGACCTATAAAACTTGCAAACAGATGGTTACTAAGGAATGGATGTACCAATTCTACAAAGTTAATAAATGTAAGTGACAAATTTTAAAGAACATTATGAACATTTTTACACATCCTGCGAATTAATGCAAAATGGGTATTTTAATTGCATGTTATATTTAGCCTGGTGATCAATTAGAAATAAGCTGTCTGCTTTATTTTGACCTATTTCTAAACCTTTCATGCTGTATTCGACATAAGTCATTTTAAGTATATATTTATAGTTCTTTTGATTCATTATAGCTTTATATTTTATGAATTCACGATATTTTAATCACTAGCCAGTTCTTGCTGATTTTCAGATATTCTGGGTCTTCACTGAATCTGGGGAACCACATTGCCATTTCATTAATATTCTTGCTGTTCATGTTCTGATTTTGATTTTGTGTCCTTTTGACCATTTGCATATTATTTGACATATTTACGTTTGAAAGTTTAGTTATCTCAGCTTAATTGTTTAGTTTGTAAAAAAATGCATCTTTAGTTGGTCACCTCACCTTGGATGCATGTGTTTATTTTCTTTACTAGTTTTGACTTATAGTAGTGTTCTTTTTTCTTTTTTTTTTGATGTAGAGTAAACATTTCTAGTGGAGGATACTTGGTCATTGAACAAACAGAGGCATTGGTTTCAATTGATGTTAACAGTGGTAAGAGCATGCTTGGTCAAGAAATATCTAAAGAGCAGCCTATTCTTGAGGTCAATCTTGCAGCAGCTAGACAAGTAAGTGGAAGTCTCTTTTCCAACAGAAAGACATCGTAAAGATATAGTTATGCACACATGTATAACCCATCTGCAAGTGTAAAATATTACAGAATTTCATAGATGACTTTTTTTTCTCTATGCCTTGAAGCTTTCATAGGTAATGAAATGAAATATTGATTACTGTTCGCTGAAAATCCAGTGGAAATATAAACAAAGAAATATTAAGTGTTATATTAAAGGATAATTACATAACTTAAAAAATTGAAAGGGAAGAGAGTTTATAAAGTCTAATTGCAGCTTAAAATTACAAGAAAAAGAGACAATAAGTGTGGATAGTGTATAAATTCAATTCCAAATCAGATTATATTCATTAGGCACCAATGCATGATATTTGAAAAAAGAAAAATTCCTTAGAAGATCGCACATTATATCAATTGAGTTGAAATAATGACAGCGTTTTCAGAATAATAGTAATTAGAAACTTAAGCATGATTTTGAGTGGAAGGAGATGGTATGATTGTGTCATTAAAAGGTTGTTTTTAGTACTCCTCATCAACTAGTCATTTGTTTTTGTGTTCTATAATGCATCCACTCCATTGCACAATTATCACCAATTAGTAGTCAGAATCCTTTACTTGTCCTTTTGTTTATCCTAAAATTTTATCTTGTGGCCATACAAATCCATCAATAATTACATTTTTTCTATTTGAATATATGCATCATTCTTGTTCTTCCATACCAAGAGGATATATGCAAATAGAAGGGCTCCCCAGCTTGTATATGCTCTCCAACTTGCCTTAAAACAATAATAATTATAAGCACATTAGTGATTTCTAACCCTCCTGTATATGCTTCAAGAATCTTATTGCACAGAAATGAGATTCTTTCCTTGGAGTTTCTCTCAAGGTCCTAATTAGATGATCATCATATCCAAAACAAAGGTTGAGGGTTTAGATTATGATGGATTTTTCTCATCCATAGGACATTGAGATTGAAGAAAATGCTCTAGTTCCTTCAAGAAATTTTGGAATAAGACAAAAGGATGATAGTTATGAGATAATTAGACACTTGAAGCTTCGACAATCCATGTTACAAGGTTGCTGAAAGACGCGTCTCCTGCCCCCCTTGAGTCGCGTGTCCGATATCATATATGTACATGAAGATGCTTCCTTTCGCAAGAGACACGGGTAGAGGTCTCCCGAAGTCGCCCGTGATAAACAATGGCGTCTCCTGTGAAAAACAAAACCTAAAAAACATTAAAACTTAAAAAAATAAAGGTTAAAGCTTAAAGGCTAAAGTTTTGCTCATTCCCTCAACTTGACTACTGTGTATCTAAACTTTAAACTTAGTGTTCATTGTTAAACTTTACTACTGCTCTTGTTTTGAAAGTTCAATGTCATGATAATTCTGTAAATTATTAATTTATTAAATTATATTTATATTAAAAAAAGATTGATTCTTTGAGTACCTCCGTCTCCTATTTTCAAAAAAATCCGTACCTATACCGATACTAGTCTCCTGTACCAATACTGGTACTAGTCTCTTGGCAACCTTGCCGTGTTACTAATAGAACAAACTTTAGGAAGGAATTGTGTTAAAATATTTGTTTTAGTTATTAAAAAAATCTGTGGTTTCATCCCAAAACTTGTTTCATAAATTATGAACATTTACCACTAAATATCATTGTTCTTGATAAATAAAATTGATTAGCACCTTCTAAGCCACACCCCATCCTAGCTTTTTGATTTGTTCTAGTTGTATTCTTCTACTTAGTCCTTATTGAGTCTTCGCTTTTTCTATAGTTGGTTTGGTGTTCATCCTTTTGAAAAGAAAAACAAGTTAATAAGGATAAAGAAATAAGCAATAAGCACAAAATGACTTATATAGGATAGAGATACATGACTTGCCTAGGATCAGTTAGTCTTGAGGTGGGTAGGGTGAAATGAGTCCCAAAGACTCAAGATGTGAGTATTCGGTGAGTCTGGTTGGACTTGCCAAATCTGATGAGTACCATCATTTGAGACTTGATTGCCTAAGCGAATCAAAACATTTAGGAAAAGAAACGATAAAACATTTAAAAAAATCAAACCTAAAACTCCTAAAATGACCTCTAACATTCTCAAAACATGTTGGTTTCATTTGCAAGTAGAAGGAAGAGAAAAAACAAGTATTGGAGCTAAAATCACATGCCATTGAAGCAAAAGCATACAAACTTGAGCAGCAAATGTTTTATTGAATACAACTCGGGCAGGTTAGTAGTAGACCTCAGCGCATCTAAAGTAGCCTATGGCGTATTTGGAAGAGTCCATTGTTGATTTGGAGTGGCCAATTTGTTGTACCCAAAATTAAAATTTTTGCTTCATTAAGGCATTTTGAAAAAAGTGGCAAAAGTCTTGTAAAAATTGTCAAAAAATGTCAAAAAATAAAAATTTGCATGTCACGCATGTTGGTCAAAAACTCAAAATTTTTCAAAATATGACTATCTAGGTCTCTTTAGAGCGAAAATATCTACAAAACCCAAATCTCATTTTTTCGGCCCTACTTTTTAGGAAATTTTCTAAAAATAGAAAGTTTCTAAAAGTAGACTTCTTCTGGGTTTTTCTCAAACGGACACTGGCAAAAATTTCTAAAAATAGAATTTTTGCTTCCAAGGCTCAAACTGATTTTGATTGGCTGAAAATACTTCCCTATCAAGCTGGTCTAGTTAGAATTGCCAAAAGATCAGTTTCTCTCTGGTGGGTCTATTTTGCTTTTTTAGAAGCTAAATTAGGAGCTCCAAGGTCATCAATGGACGATGGTCAACTGGCAGGTTTCGGATTCAAGGTCTCAAACACTGCACAGATCAAGAAATGGCGAATGATGCTTGAGGAATGAGGAACGAAGGAGGAGAATCTGAAAAAATCTTGAAAGTTTCAAAAATAAACTAAGTTTGGAGAGTTCAGGCGCCCCTATCTAGTCAAGGCGCTTGGGATTCTTTTCCTTAGCATATTTTCAGTCCCCGGCAATCAAAGCACGATCAAAAGTGAAGTCAGCTGCCGAGCACGGAGCAGAAAGATGAAGAGTGTGGTGTCCCACCCCAGGTGGACACTTGCAATTCAAATTTTCTGCCTTGTTTGGGTTACAATGAAATGATGCAAAGGAGAATATAGAAGTGCAAAATATTTATAAATTGCTACATATAGAAAATGCTGTAGTAAACCCCTTATAATTCCATTTTTTCAAATCAGATTTACAATGATTTATAGATTACAAAATGCATACACAATGAATTCATTATTTCTTTACACAACTATAATCTTTGCATGAACTACAGTACTTTCATACCCGAATTTCAATGTCAATGACTGCAGGTCTGAAAACTGTTATGACAGCAATGTAACGACCTATCCCTTGCGTAAATTAAATTTTTTCCAATTTTACTCCAAACACATAAAGGTAACAAGTAACAAAGACATTACAATAAAATTTCTCCTTTCTTCATTGATAAATGCATACAAATTACAATATATTTCCACATGAATTCCATTTTCATTGCAAATATAAATCAGAATACAAAAGTAATACAATTACATACATAGCTCAAGAGCTTTTGAACAAATAGAAGTAAGAAGGTCTAGGAGTCCGTCCTTTCAAATCTTGGTACATCGCCCGCTTGCTGTGGAGGAGAAACATCACTCGGGCGCTTTTCCGCCAACCACGGACTTATAATGCGGTCCCCCACATACCTATCGCTAGATAGATGGCCCTTCTTTCGAAGAAGAGATTGGTAGGGTATCCTTTAATGATTACCAACTGAGCATAGTGCTATGTCCTACACAACTAGAACCTTGCTATTTCACAATCTCAATCTAGTACAAGGATCATAATGAACTGACAGTGTAGTCTCAACTAACTCACATCTATGTGGAAGTCGTATGTTTCACTACTTTGGCCAAAGTATTCTCATTCAGTACTTCGAATGAAGGTCATCTATCATAAACACTACTTAGGGCCGATTTTCCTTAAGGCTTCCATACTCTATGCATAGGTTTGTCCTTCAGAGGATATTACGTACCCTAGACATTGTACAATCATACTAACCTACTAGAAATTTAACAACATAGCAAGTAAACTGAAGTCCTCTCCTATTCTAGAAATCAATATCCTAGGAGTTACACAAGCTTCACTAAGTTAATCCATTAACTTAAGCTGTGGATTGTACTTGACTCGATGCTATCATCCCCGTCATAGTATTTAGTATCTATTCTCACATACTCTCCTTATATGGAGATCATACAAGAAATGTAATGCACATAATAAGCAATCTTTAACCTTCTTTCATTTTACTTGCTAAGTACAAAAAGGTAAAGAAGTTCAGAACAACTCATTCTTTCTTTCACACAGAATCACAACTCTGACTGTCTTTCAACCTATGCACAATAGTAAGCATAAAGATTTTGTACTTTAAATTAAATAACTAAGAATAGAGTAGATATTAGAAGAATATCCATGCCTGGTCTCAAAGCTTCCTTCAAAGAAGATGTCTTAGCACCTGAGACGATTGACAATTCCTCTTCCAATCGCAGACTTCACTTCTCAGCTTTACTCCTCTTCTCATTCAATTATAAACACTCTGAAATTGATATCCTCACTCACAGAATTGGTGATTGCTCTCAGCAAATAAAAATAGAAAACTCACAACAATCTGGTTGCTCTCAGAAATTATGGAAACTCAGAAAATAGAAAGAACTCACAGTAAATATGAATCTCATATATATGGTAAACTCTTAGCAATATGATTCTCTAAAATTTTATAAATGAACTCTCAGCAAAAGAATAATTTCGAAATCCCAAAGAGCAATGTAGAAGAATGGCCTGGGCGGCCTTTTATAGAGTTCCCTGTTCAACAAAACCCACTTCTCCAGGCATGTAAACTGACATAACAGATTGTTGAACGATTCCATGATGAAATGTGGCAATTCCTTGAGGTGAATCAACCTCTTACAGTGACAGCAAACTAGGAAAGATTCAAACTCGCACATGGAGGAAAATGATGAAGCGACACCTCTCAGACGTGTTGCATTTAGGTTGCGATTTGCAACAATCTCTTTTGAGAGTTTATTTAAGGAGAAAAGGTCAATACAGTGCGATTTCCACCTTACCATTATTTGTGGCTTGAAGAACAACAACCATCGTTTCTTCTCTTGACTTGGTCTATGCCGTGCGCTTCAGGCGCGAACTTCTCCCAGTGCAACTTCTTTTCATTTTATTTCCTTTTCGAAAGTTTCATAAAGCTCACAATGAAATATTTTAACTTTCACGTGATTTATTCAAATAGGTTCGATTCAAAATGAAGACTTAATATTTCATCGCTTTGATGTAAATCGATTTCCCATAGTGCACTATTCGATTTCCCAAAAATTGAATTATTCATAGTTGAAAAATAAAGTCTCCTTTTAACTTTGAGATATATCGATTCCTTATTTACTTCAAATCAATTTAAATTATAAACATATATATATTTAATTATATAATTATATATTTATACTATAGTTTTATTTTACTTTGATATATATATATATATATGTATATATATATATATATATATATGTATATATATATTTAAATATGCTTATATATACATACATATATATATATATATATATATATATTTTGGTAAAAACTATAATATATATATATATACATTTACATACATAAATATATTCACATTTACATATTTATTTGATAAATACGTATATTGCGAGCCAATCAACATACTTTCAATATACATATCTATGTATATATGTTTATTTGTGTATATATAAATTCCAAGGCAATATTAAAATAATATTATAAATATCCATATACATCAGGTTGGTTGTGGGTATATATACATGTATATACGTTTGTATATTTTCCTCTATGTACACGTATACATATGCATATTATATCGATGCACTCGTACGAGCATATCCATTTGCCCTCATATGTTTGTATCGACATGAATATACCTATGGATACATGTATATACTATATACAAGTATACATGCCCACCTCCTAACCAGTAATGTAATATCATAAACAGATACATAGATAGGCATCACTTATACATGCATTCAGAAGTAGACAAGACTCCTAATGTTAAGATACAAGCCTACGGATGACTTACCCATAACTCAACAAACTGACTTAGCTTACTCAGTCTAAGGGACGTGTGTGTATGCTCAAATGGTTCTTGTTACTGTTTACCCGACGAAGCTCTTCCCCGAGTGATATTTCTGCTCTGCCTAGAGGAATGGTCCTCTTACCTGCACACCATGACATGACAACAGAAGTCATATGCTCACAACAAAGCAGTATACATGAAACATCTTAAAAGTTAGAATAAACATTATTCCATAACTTGCATGCAACATTAATCAAGAATTACATCAATAGAAGTATCAGTCAAATGAGACAATCATTTAAGTAGAACCCATTCATTTTGATAACAAGAACAACATGTTTTATTCATCTCAATGATTCAAACATTACAATCAATTGCCCTATGCAATAGTAGCTATACTATCAAGGTGTAAGAAGCAAATTCTGGAAGTGCAAACCAGCAATCAGAATCCCCAATAAATATTCTCCAACAAGTATGCAATCTGCATTTGACAAACTTTAATCATTACTTGATATAAACCCCATGTTCCAAGAGGAAGGTATTGTAGCAATTACTATTCACGGGTACTGTAGCGTCATTGTTCACGGGTACTGTAGTAGCACATCAAACCCTTGTAAACCTTTCACCACTCCAATACTTAAGCAGGTTAGAAATAATGATCAATCTGTCTCTTTGCTGAATAATGAGTCCCCAAACTCTAGGCGCTTGGGTTCACAACTTCACACGCCCCAGCTATGAGCAATTGTACGGCCTGTAGAATGTAATCTACCCTTGCTTGAATTCCCACGTGCTAGTTGAAGAAAATGATAGCAGCAATTAAATGATCTTCAATATTGATTCTTCAATGATAAACTAATCTGCAATGTAAATATTCTCTAAAATCCTTGATTAATTCTCTAATGAAGCACGATGTTGACTCTTGGGTGAAGCCAATCTGAAAGGAAATCCTTCGGAAGATCTTTTACAACCTCAGGTATGCAAAATCAAAGAGAGACTACGTTCTCAATGACCCGGAGTGCAAAAATTGCAGAAACCCTAGGTTTCTTCTTCTCCACAATGAAACTCTTTAAAAGCTCAATATCAAAACCCTGAATGATTGCCCTTTTGCCTTGGTTGAGCTTTTATATAATTTTCCAAGAAAAGGTCGATCCTCTAGAAGGCTCTTTTCAATCATTTAAAATAATATTAAATGTGAATTTAAACTTTATTAAATATTTCCTCAAAGTGGGCGCCCATTTAATTAATCATTTAATGTACTTTAAGTCATTAAATGGCCCCCTTTAGACATAAAGTTATAATATATTTTTACAATGCACCTTTTTTATAAATAATAAATTATTTTTAAAGATTAACTTTAATAATAATTAAAAATATCATTTCTCCTAATTTTCATGCTGATTGAACTAGTGGTTCGAATACTACATCCACAACACGTTCAGGTACCTTTCCCATAAATAGCAATACTAGACTTCAACCTTGAGGTGACTTACTATAAATAGTAAGTGTGTACAACTGAGCCCCGAAACACCAAACGGAAGCCAATCCTGAACCACACTATTCACTGAAGAAGAAAACACTCTGATATCTTGTAATTTCCCCTTCTTGATGGCCACTTGGATATTATTTTAGCCTTTATTTATTCCCGAAGGCTAAAAGGAGAAATAAGGGAATAAATTATTAAATTAATTATTTGTAAAGTTATCTCAAAAATAAATATCATAAGATGACTTTATATTTAATTAATTTAATAAAGTGACTAAAAATGAATTTATATCAAAAGGTCACTTAAGTCAATAAAATAATATTTTATTCTGCAAGCTTCTTGGAGGTGATTGTAATTTCTTTAAATGGAGCTTTTGGAGAGCATTTGAGACATCTTGAGTGGCATATTCACATACTTGTATTGGAGAGCTTGAATGCTTGACATTTTGCTTGAGAGTTTGAAGACTCTAGGGTACCAGTTTTGGTTGTGCAATATCAACTCTAGCTGGAATGGAGTGAGATATTTTCAGTCTTTCACATTGGAGCAAAATTTTGTGGCCTTTGTCCAAATTTTGATGTTGAAGAGAAAATCGATCCAAGGAGATTACTTGCAGATTTTTGTTGAAGGTGGACGGATTTGTAGCGAGGAGGGACAATTTTATGAGGCATTGAAATAGGCTATTTGCTGGTGGAGAAGTCGTCATCTTTTCCTCAAGGTGGGCACTCTATGTGTGGTGCGATTTGGTGAATGAAGGCTGATAAAATTCTCAGAATATTCAAGGAAGGACGTATTGCATAGAGGAAGGTGGGCGCTGCATTTTGGAAGCCAAACACATCTTATGCAAGGAGATTCGAATTATTCATGGTGACTGCAGATTAGAACAGGGGCGACATAGAGGAGGTTCGATTTTGTTTTAAAGGACTCCATTTGGAGTGCAAAGGGGCTGCCATCACTTCTTCAAGTAGGAGGGTGATTACCAATCAGGTTCCTTATGATATCCCATACATTGTAATCATTCATATCAGATTTTAGCTCTGTCATATCAGAAGTTAAGGCGCTGCCATGTAGAATTTATTTTAGTTGCATATGTGGTATTGTAAGCAAGGAGTCTTGGCAAGTTATTGTAATCAGTTTGTGAACTCTTCATTCTATTTCAATAGCATAGTGGTGATATAAGGAGTTTGGTAGCAATCTATTTGACAAAATGTCTCTCATATGTAATTGCATTTCATTGAATTAGTTTTCATGCCAAGTGTTTGTGAAAATGTCTCTTGGCTGTAGGTGTGCATTTTACATTAGAATCTCATGTATATGCATTTGAAAAATACAAAAAGAGTTGCATTTCATCCTAGTTACTTGATTAGTCATCTTTGCAATCATTTTCAAAGCATCTAAACATCATTGGCATCAAACCAAAACCAAACCAAACAAATTGAAACCAATTATCAGCAAACTTGAGGTTGCAAGCAAAGTGTTTGACAAAATACCTAAGGCAGAAAATCAGAGTTTTTACATCAGATTTGTCAAGGCACTTTACATATCTTCCAAATAGGACCCTCTAACCATGAGTATTAGCCTACGAGGGTCAAGTAATAGTCTAATCAACGAGATGCTAAGGCGAGCAAAAATGGGGACATTACAAAGAGTGAAGAGAAAGTTGAAAAAAGGAATATTATAGGAACTCTAGGTGTTCAACATATATATCATCATTACCCATAGCTGGAGTTTTCAGAATCAACACATAATTACAAGTGGGTGAATGATGCATTCTTGATGCATATGGTGAGAGACATAGACAATGAGTTGCATGTATGGATTTCATCAGATGCCAAATTGGCTATGGCGGAGTGGCTTAATTGGTTTATCCAGTTTCCCACATTCTCCTACATCAGACTGTACGACTTCTCAAGTAGTCCAGTCATGTTACGAAGATATCCCATGGATGAGGTGGTGTTCATGGAGTTTCTGAGGCAAGTGTATGAAGTTCACACGTTCTTGTAGAATCAAAAGAAGGCTGCTTTTAGTTTTTTGGTTGAGATGGGTATCTACTAATGTAGATCATTGGCTGATGTCAAGATGATGGGCGATGAATTATCAAAGTTTGGCCTCAAGTTGTTCAACGAGAAATGATCATATGATCCTCATGGCATCTTTGCATCCCATCTTGGTCAAAATCACGCTCATGTGCCTGCAGTTGAAGATTTCTAAGCTAATTGCGAGGATGAGTTCGAAGTGGGCAAGTGCAGTTTTAGTAGGTTTACCCTCCAGCAGATGGCTGATTTCTTGTCAGAGGATGTAGAAGGATTGTCCAATGATGATGGAGAAGTAATACTTCCTATGTATGCCAGAGATTAAATTGAGCAGCGACCACTTTCACAAGTCAATTGGTCCATCAAAGAGAGCACCTCAATTGAGGAAAGGAGTCGAGTTGTCAAAAATAGTAGGACTTTCCTAAGCAATAAGAGAACATGCAAGGTGACTATTCCAGCAAAGCCGCTAGTAGTGCAATCATCCCTACCTTCTTCCAAACCAAAATCGAGAATGAAGGCTATGAGCAATCCTCCAAAGGGTATGAAGGGTAGCAGAATGGCAAAGAGTTCAAAGAGAGAGCCCGAGTTCCCCGATGTAGTTCAGCAGGAACAACGGGCAGTCGTATCAGAAGTTCTAGTAGAGCCACTGCCACAAGCAGAAGCAGTGCCTTCGTCTCCTGATTCCCCACCGTCGTTGAGGTCTTCTCCCATTCATATTGATTTAGAGGTTGAAGAGGTTGATGAAGCTGAATCCGAGCCTCCCAGAGAAGTTAGTAAAGACACCTCGTCTTGGCTTGAGAATATCTTAGGAAGGAAAAGGAGAAAGCCCTCGTATCAATTGAACTTTGTAGAGCTTGACAATTTCTACCAGGATACACCAGTGAAGAAACCTAAGAAACAAGTTCACATAGAGAAGAATCCAGATTGTGAAATTATCATTGAGACTTCTACGCCTTCGGAGGATAAGAATATTGATGAGGTTGAGATTGATGAATTCATGGTTGTCAAAGCTAATCTTGGTAAAAGCACTCGACACATCAATGTAAATTTCTTCGAGGTTGCAGCAAGAAATCTAAAGGAAAGAGTGCTTAAGGATGGAGAGGATAGGGCAGTGTTGTGACCTTTTCACACATCACCCCATTCAAAATGGGGACCCCCTAATTTTTGCTCCATTCTAGTCTTTTGGCTTTGGTTTTGTTTCTCTCTCTGTCTCTGTCTCTGTCTCTTTTCTGTGGTCTGTCTTTTCAGGGTGTGCCCGTCTTTGAGCTTAAACGTGAAATTTTGGCTAAGTTTGAGAATTAGGGTTTTGAATCTTTCGGCCAGTTTGGAGTCAAATGGAGTGAATGAATTGAAATCTGAGGTTGGCAATACAGTCAGCATGCTTCTAGCAAGTCCCCAGCAAAATTTCATTGGATTCTGACAACTTACTATTTTTAGTAAGTACCTAGTTTGGGACATTTTTCTTAGCACTTTGAAATTCTAATCAGTACACTGCATCTAGAGCACGTCAAGCTATTTGTCTGCAAGTTTTGAGTTGAAACGGACAACTTTCTATTTTTAGCAAGTTCACCTTCAGGAGCTGATTTTAGGGTTTACATGCGAAGTTTTTCAACGCATGTCTGAAGAATATTTTTGGGTTTTTTGAGACCTACGCGGTGATATAACATGCAAAGTGAGATGATAACTTTCAAAACTTAGCCTTCGGAGGCTATTTTTAGGGTTTGCATGTTGGAATTTTCTACGCATGTCTGGACATTCTTTGTGGGTTTTTCAAAAGCTTTGCAGTGGTGTAACATGCAAACCATGATCAGGACTTTTTTCAGAGTTGCCTTCAGAGGCTATTTTTAGGGTTTGCATGCAGGACTTTTCAGTGCATGTCAGGTTATTCTTTATGGGTTTTTCAAGAGCTACGCAGTGATGTGACATGCAAACAGAGTTGGTGACTTTTTCGGGAACTTACTATTTTTAGCAGATCCACTCTGGCAACAAGCAGTATCACAAACTGTGCAATAGAAACATGGTCAAACAGAGGTCATTTGATTGACATGCAAGTCAAATTAGGGTTTCCAGCTTCGGGACCTAAAATGAGGGGTCAAATGCCAGAATTTTCGAAAACCGGTGTATCCCATTGTGATCAGTATCTTTCGAGCTATCCACTAGTAAAATTTGAGGGCAATCGGAGCACTTACTATTTATAGTAAGTCACTTCTGAAACAGGCTATAAATAGTAAGTCAGCAGTAGGCGCCAGTGTGAACAGGCAGGTCATCCCATGAGGGTCACATCATTTAAATTTCAAGCTGAATGGAGTTGTGGAAGTCTCGAAATCAAGCAGTTGCTATAAATAGTAAAACACCTCCAGAAACATGCTATAAATAGCAAGTCAGCACGAGATGGCAGTGTGAACGGGTCAACTTGGTCATGAAAATCCTATGGTTGAAATTTCAGATCAATCCAAGCTTCAGAGGTATGAAAATCAGAGGGCTTACTAAATATAGTAAATCAGGAGCGAGCAAGCTAGAAAAATGCCTAAGTCTGAACAAATTCCTTCATCCCCTGTCAAATGCGCCCAAGATGAGATTGGCAGAAGGATGGAAAAAGTCTCAGCTGTTGAAATTCCTGCTCATACCCTCAAATGTGCCCTTAAGGAGAAATGGAGGTGATGAAAATTTTCTAAGTCTGTTAAACTTCCTCCTCCTACCCCCAAATGCACCCTCATGTCAAGGAAGAAGCCATGAAAAATTTCTAAGTGTTGGCTTATTCCTTCACCACCCCCTAAATGCGCCCACTCTTCATGAAGACATAAGTCAAAGTTAAATCCTCCTTGGGGTCCCAAATGCGCCCATCTCATCTTGCTTTGAAGGACGTTGAAAAGGTTAAGTGTTGAAGTTCCTCCTCCTACCCCTATATGCGCTCTCATGTTAAGGAAGGTGATGGAAAATAAGCTAAGGCATGAAACTTCCTGCAGAACCCCCCATATGCGCCCATCTCCAAGATGCTAGGTGGATGAAAAGTTTCTAAGTGTTGGTATTCCTTCACCACCCCCCAAATGCGCCCAAGGTAAAAGTGGGTGGAGTAAAAGTTGAAGTTGTTAAGTGGCGTTAATTCCTCCATGGCATGGCAAGTGCGCCCAAGTGAAGTTAAGAAAAAGTTGCTAAGTGTTAAATCCTCCTTGACCCTCAAAATGCGCCCATGTTAGAAGTGAAGTCAAGACAAGTCCTAAGGGTTTGGAAGTTAAATCCTCCTCAGTATGCAAAATGCGCCCAAGTGCAAGGTGAAGTTAAGACTTACGCTAGGCATTAATTCCTGCTTGACATGTAAAATGTGCCCAAGGATATTGAATATGTTAGCTGTGTGAAAATATTCCAAGTGTTGTTGAAATTCCTCCACCCTAGGTGAAATGCACCATGACTAGAGAATGAATAGGGGAGAAATGTCAAAGGCAAATTTGTCCAAGTATTTTAAATTCTTCCTTGAACCCCTATATGCGCCCATGCTCTTGAAGGATGTTAAATTTTTTTCTAAGTGTTGAAGTCTCTCCTCCCCTAGAGGAAAATATGCCTAAGCTTAAGGTGGTGGTGAAATTTGTTAAGGCATGGATCAATTGGCAGTTGATACATCAAAATACTCCAGCTTCATGAGGTCGATAAAAATTGTCAAGGTCAAGTAGGAAAAATACACCCAGAGGTGATGAATGAAGATAAATTTTGGCGAAATATTTTTCTAAGGTTAAAATTCAAAAATTAAATGTACCCCTTCGTTTGTAGACCCATGGATTTGATGTTTTCTGAAGGGAATTTTCTTCTGGGTACTGGGCATATTCAATAAGGAGTGGATTTTAAAATTTTCTACACCTCGCCAAGGATTTTAAGATGAAGATTTTTGATGGACGCTTGGCTGATGAATTTCCTAAGGGGAAAATTTTAAATTTTTCTAAGGCAGGGAATAAAAGATGTTGTTGAAGATAAAATGCCTGGACTGATGAATTTGAAATTAATTGCCTAGGTGAATTTGATCAAATTCTTCGTGGGAATAATTTTCTCGAGCTAGAGATGGATGAAATCAAATATCAGAGCCTCAGCTGATAGAATAAATTTATCAAAGTGGATGCATTTGAAGTTACTATTTTCGAAAGATGATTTAAGAATGCTAAGTATGCCTTGACTAGTGAAGATGAATCTTCTTGAATTTCTAGAAGGTCAAATATTCTAGATGCCGGACGCCAAATGTTGCATTTGCCAGAGGGAAATTCGAATTCCTGCAGTGAAGTAGTGGAAATTTAATGAACTGCCTAAAATTGGCTTCTTCTGGAATTTGACTTTGCTATATGAGCTGTGAAGTTGTTTCATTTTTCTCGATCAGCAAGCAAATACGACTTGAGCTCTGAAGTGAAGGTTGTAGTGCAAACTAAAACTTGGTGAAGAAGTTCGAACTTGAGCTCTAGTTGTGAAGTGGTGAAGTGGTGAAGTTGAGCGTTAAGGGTGAATAAATTTGGAGTTGTGAAGTGGCTGAAGTGAAGTTGGCCGATTTTCTCTAAGTGCTGAAGTTGCTGAAGCTAGCTTGGAAAATTTTCTAAGTGTTGAAAGTTTGAAGTCGCTGAAGGAGAAGTTGAGGTTTGAAGTTGAAATACGGTGTTGCAGCTTCTCATTTTTAAAAATCTGCTAGCAGCCCCGATGAGATTTTATTTTTCTAAGTTAAATTGTTGATGACTATCTTTTGTTTTTGTAGAATGGCTGAAGTAAGAGCAACTGGCAAGGAGAATAATGCTGAATCTAGCAAGGCAAATGCATCCAGACAGGCTGTGATCAAGAAACTGAGCAAGTCTTTCCTACCGGAATCAAAATTCTCTTCAAAGCTGGGCAAGTTAGCTGACACGAACTTGGGCTCTTTCAACATGGAAGCTTTCAGAAGTTGAATAATGGGAGTTGGAGGCCATCGTCCATCAATCACTTCGCATAATATTGTTAGGAGTGGACTATATGCAGTTGCTGGTCTTCCACTAGCAATTCAGTGTCCGGAGCTGATTATGGAGTGTGCTAACTGCTACGACCTTGAGCACAGGTCTATTGTCTCACCCGATGGCAGATTGTTTGCGAACCTCACGCTTGCAGCTATTGGCGAAGCCTTTGGAATTCCTTCACATGAGAAAATGATTTACAAGACGAGAGAACATGCTGAGCGGATGTATGCTTCAACATTTGAAAGATGTGCTGATATGATTAACTCTCGTTGGATGAACAAGCCCAAGCCCTCTCGCACGAAGTTGCCGAGGCAGATAATTTCAGATGATCTAAAGTAGGAATATTTTGATTTGATTATGATGCTCAGCAAAGTTGGAGGCTGTCCCCAGGCGTTCATCTTTGAACCTTGGATGTTTTACTGCATCAACCTCGTGCTGGAAGGGAAGGAGCATATTAACTGGGTAGTGATGATTAGTGATAATTTGCATGAGCAGCTCCGGAGTTTGAGGAGGATGAAGACATTTTACATGGGCTCATACATCATCTACATGCTGGCTTGTATGACGAAGTACAGGGGAATATCATACAAGGAGCCAATTGGATGTGGCTCTCATCAGTTCAAGATTCATGAGGCTTGTCCGCAGCTACACTTGACAAGCACATCTCATTACAAGAGAGTCAATGATGCCTTCGCTATGCACATAATGAGATCACTTCAGCAAAGGACTCATCACAGGATCTCAAAGGTAGCTCAAGAATTGATAGAAAGGTACGGTTGTTGGTTTATCCAATTTCCAAAATTTACTTATATTAGGCTGCAAGGGTTTTTTTCATATCCGTATAGATTGCCCAGATACCCTACAAATAGGATCTTGATGTTAGAAATATCTAGGCAACTCGTTGCCTATGATAAGATTCAGAAGAGAAAGAAGAAGGGAGGACTGGACTTCCCAATCATCATGGGAAATTCAAATGAAGTGTGTCCTTCACTACAGGCAGCCAGGGAAGCTGAAAATGAGCTTCAGTTTTTCCACTTTTCTTATGACACTAGCAGGTAACATTATGACCCCCACAGCAATATCAGATGGATACTATCAAAAGAGTTCAGGCATAAGGCAAATATTGAAGATTACTGGGCTGGTGCGTTAGATGAGGCTGAAGTTAGAAGAAGAATGTTTTTAAGACTACCTTTGAGCATGATTAGGGAGTGTGAGATTATTCCAGTACCAGACCAGGTGAACAAGGACATGAACGTTCTTCATCCAGATTATGCGGCAATGAGGGATGCACCACTCCCACTTCCAGATTGGTCAGAGTCGGAGATTGCTGATTTGGACACACTGTGCATACCAGTCCTGACATTCACCAGAGGATGGGTTGAGAGGCATGTGAATAGGCTGAAGAGTAGGTCAATTCCTCTTACTTACAATTTGATGAGAGATCATAGGACGCCAACTGCCACTAAGAAGAAATAGGTCGCTCGAGCTCCAGAGTTTCGAAGGAAAAAACCAGTTCATCCAGAGCCTCCGAGAATTGTGGTAGAATCACCTACGCCATTGGAGACACGTTCTCCAAGCATACAAGAGGTTTCATTGTTCGTTGATTAGAGAAATATATTGAATAAGGAACAGGAGTTATAGGAGGCAAATCAACCACCCCGAAGGGAGTCTGTTGGCCAGAATGTCAACGTGCCTACTAGGGATAATCAGCAGGAAGAGGATGAGGAAACTGCTACAGATACACACTTCCAGCACGAGCTTGAGGCAGCTCTAGAAGATGATACTGTTACAGGACAGGAGGCTCAAGTTTCAGGAGATACTCAGCCCATAGAAGCTAGTGAGCCCCGCTAGGATGAAGTTAGAGAAGAAGTTCACGAGGAAAAAGCAAGGGATGAGCAGCCATTTGTTATACAACAGGTAGTACTAGATTGGCGCAAAGATAGAATGAGGAGGAGCCCGAGTGAAGAGGCTGATCCAGCAGTAGAGATGGAAGAATTCTTGAGTAGGATCAGTGCACCTCCAACAAAGAAGAGAGTTAGGAAGTTTTTGAAGATTTGAACAGATGAGGATGGCTCTCGCACCCTTCATGTGGCTGTGCCAAGGGTTGAGTGTGATTGAGATGAGGCTGTGCCAGAAAATTATGTCATCACCACCATGGAGTTAGGTCGCCCCACAGGAACACAAATAATTGAGTGTGATAACTCCTACTAGGCACTCAAGGACAGATTATTCAGGACTGAAGGCAAGTACAAGAAATTGAAGAAGGAGCACAAGACTTTGATGGGATAGGTACAACATTTGTCTCGTCCTTGTGGACAGGAGAATCCGACGATTGAGCTTCCAGCCGAGTTTCCTAGAGAATCAGTTAGCGACTTGGAGGATTTGAGAAAGATGGCACAAGAAGCAGATAAGTGGGTTGCCGACGTTCGTGCTGAAACAAAAAGGTTAATGGAAGATCTTGCTCATGCTTATCAGCAGGCTTCCAGCATTATGGCACGAATGGATGCAATTGAACAAGCTTGGGGCGACGCTCATATCTATCAGAACAAGGTTGTTCAGCGTCTGGAGGCATTGATGCATACTCCCTCACAGATGTTGATTGAAGGAGGCGTGATTCAGGAAGGTGCTAGGTATGACTTCACCAGCTGGTACTCTTCAGTTGTCACAGGCCGAGGATTCTTCGATGCAACACGGACAGATTCGGCCAGAGTCAGGAAGGCTATGACGAACATTATTGATGGAGTCCTGAACACCTTAGAGGCTATCTTTGCTAGGAGGCTGAATTCTGATGAGGTGACTGCTGATGGCTTGAGGAGTAGGCTGCCACCTTTCTTTTCAAAGGTGAAGACTTTTGTTCAGAACGACTTTGAGAACACCTCAACTTTTTCAAGCTTTATTCAGAACACTCAGGATGCTTTAGTTGCTTGGAGAGTCTTGTACGTGGCATGGGCAGGCAGTCACAGTGTTAGAGTTCCAGATTGATCACATTCCACCGATCTTAGTTTAGGAAGTTGAAGCTGTGCTAGCCAGACTCAGTGATTTTGCAGCCAAGGAGAAGGAGAACGGAAACACCTTTCTAGATGATGGCCTTCTAGATGACTGATAGTGGGCATTAATTGCCTTTGCTATTTTGGGAGTGAGTGGGAATCTTTTGATTCATTTATTGTACCACTCCCTATTCTGGCGGTTTTTAGGATTAGGTCTGATGTGGCTTAATCTGGGCCCTCCATTTGATTATAATTTGAGCCGTCCATTGGACTGGGCCAACTATAAAAGGGGCATCCCCCCTCATTTGTAAATCATTAGATTAGACATCAGACTAGAGAATAGAGCAGAGAGACTGATAGTTGTGATAGCTTAGTGTGTTAGCATAGCATAGTTTGGAGGAGAAGGAAAGTTTTTCCTTGAGAGCTTTGTAAGAGATTGTTGTGAAAACTATCATAATAAAGAGAGCTTTCATTGATGGTGAATTCGTCTTTTGTTATGAGTAGCTAGCAAGATTTCTTCACCCCTTCTACTTCAAGTAGCTTAGATTAGAATAATTTTCATTTTCATGCAAGTAGATGTTAATCGTGGATTGTGGTGTTTAATCAAGGCAGCTTCGTTTTAATCAATACCACTAGCAGCTTGCTGACGGCAAGTTTGCCTTGTGTGGTCAACTGGAAAACTTTACAAGCTTAACTTCGGTTATAATTCACGTCTTGGCAAGCATCGTCTTGATAGTGTCCTTATGTTGAACTATGACTTGAAAACCTCTTGCTGCTCCCTTGAGGATTGCACCACCTTTGTATAAGTTGTCCAAAGCGAGGCGAAGCAGAGTATAGTTGAATTCTGTTGAGATTGATCCCATGTCCCCCTTTAGTATAGAATTTAGATCTTCTAAAACCCTGCACTCATTTAAATTCATTACAATTTTTGGTTAGTTTTAGGAAGTTCGTACCTTGTTGCCAAATCATTCGCATCACTCACGAAAATCCCCTTCCAATCATTAACCTGCTGTCAGTTGCAAACCTCTGAACAATTGTGTAAGTCCCCTCGTGTAAACAACAAATCACAACGAACGAACTGAGGGTATTCCATTGCATTATCGGAACCTTGGAGTTGAACGTACGATCTCTCTCGCAATCTTAGTGTACAAAATACTTTGATCAAGAGAGAATGGAGTAGCCTCAAATACTTTGTTCTGCTGATTGATGCGGTCACAAAAATCACATGAACAGGCAGCCCTCAAGGCTGAAATTCGACAGCTTTGGCAATATGTTTCTAATCTACTTCGTGGCACTTCACAGCCACTCTATTGCTTCCACAGATTCTAGCGTCACCGGTTGATCAACACCAGTTAAGTCAGTTGGTTATATATGGGAAGCATGTGCAAGATTGGATAGAGGAGTTCATCACCAAGGGTAGAAATGTACTTGCAGAAATATACAAGTTGAAGTATAACGCCCATGATATTGCCAAGGGATTTAGGGTTTCGAGTGGTGTATGGCAGAGGTGAAACCGATGCATGAGATTATCATTTCAGATTTGAGGACGACATATGATTTAGTGGTTGCAAAAGAAAATAAGAGAAAGATTCTTGCTTGGAGAGAACAACACTTTTTGAAAGTGAAAACTTATGAAAGAATATCTGAAGAACTAGCTGAATATAAATAGAAAGTTGTTGATGTCCTCAAATTCGTAAGCACATTTGATTCACAAATCCCTTGTCGGTATCGTCGTGATGATGGTGATTTCTTTTTGAACTTGATGAAGTGCAAGTAGAGTTCCAAAATCTTGTTCGTGGCAGTTTTAGTAGTGATCCTATTTCCGGTAGGATGAATCAGATTGCAGTGATGGCAACAAGATTAGATAAAGCAGTTGAAGAGGTCAAAGATTTCCTAAGTTCGATTGTAGAAGGAGAGGAAATCCTCGAAAAGCAGAATATTGTTCTAGATAGTATCAACGCACCTAACAAAGAGGCAGTTACCAGCTTTTTGGGGGATTTAGTTTCCCAAAATGCCAGTGGATAAGTTATCTTTTCAGGACAGCAAAGATTTCCAAAGATAGATTGAAAGCAAAAGTTAACTCAATGCGTTTTGCAAGTTTTCTTGCTATTCTTGTCTCATGATTGTCTATTCTTTTTATAAGAGAAAGAGTCGAGTTGTAATAGTTGGCACTTTCCCTGTCTTTTGCTTTTAGCAGGTTGTTAGTTAGTTATCATGTTTTAGTTTTAGAAATAAAGCTTGAAAGTTGGCAAGTCTTGTTGTAAAAACAAGGAGATTTTAGGGATCCCTACTCCTTGCTTGTGTATAAATAAGGGTAGCCTTGCCCAGTTTTCTTTAACCGTTATTGTGATAGCAAATTGCTGAGCCTACTTTTGCCTGCAAGTTGTTAGTTAGTGTTTGTTCACTTAGTGTAAGAGCAAGCTTGCATGCCTGCCTTTTGTTGCAAGATATTGTTCAGTTCATTTGTAATTTGTGTTAAGTGTATTATGGTTTGATCATTAAACTGTAAGATTGTTATTGCTACAAACTTGCTGACCCAAAAGTGTAATCGTTGTTAGAAATTTGAGAAAGGAAATCTTATGCCTGCTTTGCTGCTTTGATCTACTTTTTTAGATTTTGTTTTATGTGTTTCACTTATATAATCTTTATTTCAGCTTGCATCTAAAAGTACAATGGGTCTTAAGGTGTGTGTTGGAAGTGAGTTTATGTGAGGTTTTTTATCTAATCATTCCTTTTTTACTTCTAACTCTCAAGCTCTGAGTTTACTTGAGTAGCTAGAAGCGTCATTAGAGTAGGGCTACTTGTAGTTGAAATTCTAGAAAGGAGAAAACCTTAGCTACGATGCTATAGTTTTACAACCTTGTGCTCTTAGCTGAGAACAAAAAGATTGGAAAATAGTTTAGTTTACTTTCTTTAAGCATCATCAGCGAGGAGGGAGCTTCCCCTTCTAATTTGAAGAGCAGTTTATCTGTGCATAGCTGTCCGTTTCAATGCGCATTTTAGAGGTGCGAATTGAAACGCCAATAGTTTTCTGGCACCCACCTGTGGGGACGAGGCATAAAACTTCAAGAAAGCCTACACTTTATGTCATGAGAATGACCATTTGGCATCTTGCTGCTCCTGTTCAGCAACCCGGCCTTAATGCTGCTATTATTCAGCCAAATTTCATTCTGATTGAAGGCGAGGAAACGGACATTATCAGCAGCTTGAGGAGTTTAATATTTGAGAAGAAGGAAACCCCTGCTCAGTGGAGAAACACGGCTACTATTCTGGATGAGGAAGAAAGGAAAGTTGACCTTGTAGTTGGAACACCGGTATTGCCACCTCTTGCATGGAATTAGAAAATATTGGTTTAAAAAGTTTATACAAGAAGTAGGAAAAGCGAAGTTGGAGAGTCATCCAATGGACAACCTGAAGTCAAAGAAGAACCTGAAATTAAGCAAGAACTTGTGATCCAACTAGAAGCAATGGGTGATAACAACAACAACAATGATCGTAATAACCACAATCGTAGATGTCCACCCCCATTACCTTGGGGCAATCACATTGGACCTTTGGCTTTAGAGGGACACAATGAATTACCTAAAAGGTCAAGGAAGCATTTTCCCCGTTTTCGCTGTGATGGAACTCAATATCCTCATGATAATTGTTACATCACAAATTGTGAAGTCACTATTTACCGTTACTAGATAGGGTAAATGTGAATGTAATGTGAATTTTGGAGATGAATTAATGATGTTTGTACCTTGTTTTCAATATGATTGTTATCTGATTGGATGTTGTTTTCATTTGATGTTATCTTAGTTGATGTTATTCATGGTGATATACTGCAAAAATGAGAATAGATGGTTATTGAATTGTGAATATTCTAACTTTTGAAATATTTATGTATACTGCTTATGTTATGAACATATGACTTCCAAAAGCGTGTGTGAGTGGATGTAGGTATGTGAACCATTCCTCTAGGCGGAGGGGAAGTATCACTCGGGAGAGGAGCTTGGTTAGTTAGCTGGTAAAGTGAACTGTCTGAGCATACACACACGTCACTATAGATTGAGTGAACTGAGTCAGTTATGTTGGTTCTAGATAAGTCATCCGTAGCTCCTATTTGGCTTTAGGAGTCTTGTCTACTTCTTTACGCTTTTATGAGTGATGTTTATCTGTATATTTGTCTTGTTGTATTACGATCATTTTGATGGTAACGTGAATGAATGTAAGTGAATAGGGAGTGGACATATATACATATGTATGGTATATATACGTATCCATAATGTTGGCGTTTTAATTCGCACCTCTGGAATGCGGATTAGAAACGGATAGCTATGTGCAGTAACCTGCTCTTCAGATTAGGAGGGGAAGCTCCCTCTTTGCTGATGTTGCTCAAAAGAAAGTAAACTAAAACTAATTTGCCCATCTTTTTGGTTCAGCTAAGAGCACAAGGTTATAAAACTCAAACATTGTAGCTGAGATTTTCTGTTTTGGAATTTCAACTACAACTAACCTACGCTATTGACGTTTCTATTTTCTCAAGTAAACGCAGAGCAAGAGAAATAGAAATGAACAAAGTTTGATTCTCTGACAAAATACTTAAAGAAACTCTCCTTCCAACACACATCTACTTACTTTCAATGCAAGCTGAAATTAAAGATCATATAAGCATAACACAATAAACGAAAACTTTAGACATTATATCAGGGCAAAATAGGCACAAGACATTATTTCTCAAATCTCTGGAACAAAAGATTACACTAAACACATGCACTGAACAAGAACTTGCAGCTAAAAGAGGCTTGCAAACTTGCTCTTACACAAAGTGAACTGACACTGAATAACAACTTGCTGCATTACAGGCTCGCAATTTGCTATCACAATAACCGTTAAGAAAAATAAATGAGCAAGGCTGCTCTTATTTATAGCCAAGCAGAGGAGTACGGAACCCTAAAATCTCCTTGCTTTTACAACTAAGACTTGCTCAACAAGCAAGCTTTATTTCTAAAACTAAAGAAGATAACATCTAACACCTAAGAAAGCATGAAAATAGGAAAATGTCAACTATTACATTTATCTTCTTTCTCTTCTTCAAAGAATAGATAAGAATTGTTTCGAGAATAGAAAGAAAGCGGAAAGTGTAATGTCCCCTTATTAGTGACATAAAATGCACAAGTTAAAATTTTGATTTTTTTAAAGATTGTTTGATAAAGAGCAATGAAAGATTGATGGAATAAGATAAATGAAATTGATTATTATCAACTAGTGGATAACTAACATAATTTGATATGACTTATTACTCTTGATCGGAATAGATCTTCGCCTTGGCTCCTCTTTCCTAACCTCATTGGAGGAGGGACGCCTTACAGTGCCGAGGGCGCGTGACCAATCTCCAAGTAGACTCCCTCAGGATTTATTACCATCTTGGGACATCCAACATGGGATCAAACTTACCAGCCTTTCCCCCCCACAACCATCCTCTCCTTGGTGAGTGTCAGTGAAAGGAATTGTTGGCTCTAAATCTATCCTCACAACAAGCCATAATAACTTATGAGGAATGTAATAATTACTGCATGCAACATTATTACATAATCGGATATTCTTTAATGATTACTAATCGTCAACTTATATATTTATATGTACAGGTGTAATTATACTTACTTGCTCCCCTGCACTCACTACGAATGCCTTTTCTATAATATATTTTATGAGTACCTTAGATGTTAAACATCTTTCGAGATCCCCTAGGTGGAATTCTATTATACCATTTGACATCATAGTGAATAAACGAAGTTATTATAGTTACAAATAATATATTATAAGTATATATAATTGTACATGTCCACCATCTATGATGTATCTACAAACCTTAATAAATATGTATATATTAAATATATACTTATCAATAGTCAATATGTCTTTCCAACTTTTAATATACTTATCCATCCTAATCTATTCAAATCATAATATACTTAAATATATTTATTTGTATCTTAGTATTCAATAATTTATTTATCAAATATACGAATTGCAATATATACAACAACCATACTTTATTTAGTATATATATATATATATATATATATCAATACTTAATTGAATATTCATCAATCATAAATATATTTAAATATAAATATCCCACATAATATATTAAATATATTTATAAAGCATCAGCCATTATATATTTAAAGATATTTATCAATGACCACTGCTATTAAATTCCAATTTTAACTAACAACCCTTAACTACTAATTTCAGCATGCGTTTATCTATATTTATTATCCAACATCCATTCATCCTTATTTTATTTCTGAATACTTACCTTTTGACCGGTCGGCAAGAATAGTATTATTTTCCCTCTTTTCTTTTCAGCAGATCACAATTCTTAGCAACTGATTATTTGCCCGTACGTAATGCAGCCACTACTTTATCCCTTGCATTTCTCATTTCTGTTCCATGCCCATAAAGATTTCATTCTATTCTTTAAATACCCACGATTTGGGTGGAGGATCACACCCTTTCACCAATCGTGGCTTCCTTGAAGGATTGCATCTCTTTCTTTGGGTGCTGACTTTTCTTAAGTTAATGTCTTTCTACCTTTTATGCTTTTTTAATACTATATATATATTTTTTTATTGTTCATGGGTTTATATCATATCATTTAATTTATTCTATTTCATATTTTTTTATTGATGTTTTAGAATATATGAAGTATTATATTTTTAGATTGCCTTTATCTATATTTGTTTATTTATTATTTCTTCTATGATTTCTTAGAAAATAATATTTGTTAGTTTAGGATATAGGTTATGATATTATAATTAGATTCATCATTTACAATTATTTATTTATGATGATCACGATTAAGATAGTAATGGTTAAGTTGTTATTATTATAATATTATCTATGATAATTATAATAATATCTAAATGGCAATTACTCAAATTTATATTTTGATATTTATTTGATTTCGGTATTTGTATTTCAATATCTTAGATTTAGCTTTACAATTTCGGGGACATGACAGAAAGAATTTTTCTAGAAGAAATTTGCTTGAAACCTCGTCCACCTCTGCCAAAAAGCTGATTTATTTCTTGATTTTAAGTGGAGAGTGCTGCTTAAAATAGAATGCTGATCTGCCTTGAAAAAACAATTTCTCCAAACAAAGTTGGGACCTGGGTTTTGTAGAAAATCACATTTCGGAGAAACCCGGATGCTCAGAAACTGAAAAAGCAAAGTCAATCCTGAAAAAGCGGCCAAAAAGCAGTTTCTTAGAAGAGGGAAAATTTCTCAATGTTGAAGAGGATGAAAAAGCAAAGAGACCCATGTGATCAAAAATGGAAAAAGCTGAGTGGCTGCTTTGAAAAAGCAACGCCCTAGAAGTTTGGAGTCTGAAAAAGCATTCCTCTCTGCTCACTGATCTTGAAACCACGAAGAACACCAAAAAAGCACGCCATTTGAGTCTTCAAATCTTTGTTGAGAAAGAAGGGAAAATCTTCTTGCTCTGGACGCCAACCTGCAATAATGAATAATGATAGGCAAAAGCTCTCTTTAAATAAGATGAGGTTTGAGAGAATCTAATTTCTTTTTGCTTTAAATCCTTGAGAGCTTATCTTGAGCAGGTTCATCGAATGTGGACGTTGTTCGAATGCTGAATGATGAAAACTTAAAATTTTTCGAAAAATGACTAAGGCATTGAGCCTTGGGCTCCAATCTCCACTTGGGGCGCTTTTGTTTGGTATATTTAGCCAAATTTTTACCATTTTCAAATTTTTTGCTTGATTTTAACCTCTGATTGATCTTCAATTTCTGGATGCTCGGAGGATCCTGTGAATTGATGGAGTGATCCATCGCGGAGCTTGACTTATTCTGAGAAGGTTATCCTGGAGGCATCTTTGGATTAAAACTTCATTTGACCCCTCAAAAAGTTGGGCGCCCTTTTCTACCTGGGGCGCCCATGATCACCAGTGTTACTCATTTTTCTTAAAATTTCAACTTTCTATGTTTTTTTTCATCTCCAATTTGGCTTTGATTTCTGGCCTCCAGATTGATCCTATGGATGAGTTGAATGGTTCATCACGGAGCTTGATCGAACCTGGCGAGATTGTTTTGGAGGTAGCTTCTGAGAATGACATTATTTGGACCCTCAAAATCATGGGCGCCTATATCTCTCTGGGGCGCCCATCTCTAGCAGACAACCATTTTTATGGTTTTGAAGTTCTTGCTTGCTTCCCTTGATGTTCTAATGATTTCACGATTTTGGGAGCTAGACTAATCTGATTGACTAATTGTTAGATTTGCTGAATAGGTTGATGAATTCTGAGGAGGGTGTTTTGGATGCTGCATCTTCAGAAAAAGTTGATTTGGAACCTCAAATCCTTGGGCGCCCTTGGCTGCCTAGGGTGCCTAAGGTTCCCAGTGTTAGAATATTTTCCAACTTTTCATTGTATTTTGATGAATCCTCACTTCTAGATGCTCCAGAGCTTCGACGTGCTAACAACTGGATTTGTTGCATAGCTTAATGAATTTTGAGGGGGGTTCTCTAGAGTCTACATCCTCTGAAAACTGCATCATGGGGGTCAAAAGCTTGGGCGCCCCTGGTTAGCTGGGCGCCCAACTCCTCAAGAGTTAGTTTTTTATTTTGAAATTTTCACCTTTGCTTTTGAATTTTATCATTTTTCTCCCTTTGTTTTTCCTTCAATATTTGGTGATGATCAATTTTGATTGTCTTGCTGATGGTCTCGTTGGAAAGCTGCTTCAAATTTCAGAAAGTCGTGTTGGAGGGGTCGATTGCAAATTCATCCATTTAAGCCTCCAAAAACTTGGGCACCTATCTCTCTCTGGGGCGCCCAAATCCACCAGACTTAGCCATTTTTCTTGATTTTCCACCTTCAGATTTGAACCTTTGTATTATATTTTCAGCTTGACCTAGATTTGCCGATGATTAACGCGTCTGACAATATGACGAAGACATCCGTTGCGAAGCTGGCAGAATCCCGAAGAGATTGAGCACATTTGCAAACCCTAGTTGCTAGATTTAGGCTTCCAAAAGGTTGGGCGCCGCTGAGCACTTGGGGTGCCCAAAGTTGCTAGACTTAGAATATTTTCTGATGTTTTCTTGATTTGCATTCAACATCTTGGTTTCAACCCTCTGTTCAGCCTCAAATTCCAGATGATTGGTTGATCTGACGGCTGAGTTGATGGAATCATTGCGGAGCTAGAAGGAATCTGATCAACATTGCCTGGGAGCACGAACCCTAATTCTGTCATTTGATGCCTTGAAAATTGGGCGCCTATCTCCTCTTGGGGCGCCCATCTCTACCAGACTGTCAAAATTTTGCATTTTTTAACTTTCACAGCTTCTTTTCTTCATTCCTCATTATGCGTGCACGTTCATCATCTCTCATCTTCTGTTTAGTACTTGAATGTTTGAATCTGACACCTAGCAGTTGGGTGACCTCCATTAATGGCCTCAAAGCTCCTGAAATGCTTCTGAAAAAGCAGAATAGACCCACTAGGGAAAAATTGATCTTTTTGTGATTCTGATTGCATCGGCTGGATGAGGAGGTATTTTGAGCCAATCAAAATTAGTTTGAACCCAAACGGACCAACTTTCTATTTTGGAAATATTCTATTTTTAGAAAATTTTGCCAGCATCTATTTCGAAAGAAACCCAAAAAACCCAGAAAAAGTTACTATTTTCAGAAAGTTTCTAAAAATAGCAATTTTCCTAAAAAGTAGGGATGAAAAACTGAGATCTGGGTTTTGTATACTTGATCACTCTGAGCAGACCCAGATCATCAGATTTTGAAAATTTCAAGTTTTTGCCCCTCATGCCAAACATGTAAACCCCAATTTTGACCTTTTTTGATAGTTTTGACAAGACTTTTACTCATTTATGCAAAATGCCTAACTGTAGCAAAAATTTTAATTTTGGGTACAACACATAAGTATACACATATCGATACAAGCGTACGTTGGCAGATGGATGTGCTCATATAGTTGCATCAATATGGTACACTTACACATACGTGTACATAGAGGAATATACTGGTATATATATGTATATATGCACACGTCCTTTATTATGTGGATATTAATAATATTATTATTATTGCCTCTTGAATTTATGTATATATATATTTATATATATATCGGAAGTATGCTAATTGGCTCACGATATAAATATGTATTTGTTAAATAAATATATATGATTATATATTAAAGATTATATAAATAATTAAATATATTATAGTTATATTAAAATATATATATATATATATGTTTAATTATTTAAAAACTATAATTATATTTATATAATAAAATATATAATTATTTCCCATAAATGATTTAATATTTAATTTTTAATCTCATTATTGGAAATTAAATTATTTTCCACTTTGAGTTAATATTAAACTCTAACGATGGGAATTGAGTGAAATACCACTGAACCGATTATTGATTGTTAACTATGGAAATCGGGTTAATTTGCCCAGCCGAATATTATCACCAAAAATTAATCGAAACTTTATTGTTTGGGAAATACACGTCAACATAGTGAGTGAGGAAATATTTCATTAAAACTATAGTTTGAAACTTTAGAAAATAAATAAAATACAACACTGAAATAAGACGTGCGCATACGCGTACGTGACTGTGACTAAGTCACAGGGAATGCAAGCGCAGCCTGAGTAATGTCGATTAAGCCTTGAATGTAGGCTATGTGGATTACATTCAACAATGGACTTTTTCACTATGATTATCTACCTGCCAGATTTTAGGATTGGCGCCATATTTGGGAGACACCTATAGGTGTTGATTTTTCACATTTCACCATGTGCAAGTTTGAATTGTTATTCAATTTACTGTCAACAATAGAGGTCGACTCACCTCTGGAAAGCTGAGTATGGAGTTAAGAATCCGCCACTTATCAAGTTGAAACATTCAATTTGCAGTTTTGGCAATTTATATGCCTGTAGAAGAGGAATTCGATGGGCTTGGGCTCTATAAATAGCTGCCCAGTTCATCTTTCTATTTTTACTGATTATTTGCTTAGTTTTTGGAGAATTCACCTATGAGAGTTCATTTTTTGTAGAGAATCATTTTATTTTCTGAGAAGTATATATTCCTGTGAGCTGAGAGTTACCAGTCTTCAATATTGAATTTACTAGAGTATTACACCTCTGTTCAGCTGTAATCCACAGTAGTTTGAATATACATTTTTGAGTGAGAGGGATAGCCAACTGAGAGTTAATTTTGAAAGGGAAAGGAAAAAAATTGTGAGGAAGTTGTTTATTGATTAATAGAGTTGGAAGTGCTGTGAGGATAGGTTGAGACATCATCATCATTTGAAGGAAAAGCTGAATACCAGGCATGGGATATTCTTCTACTATCATTTCAATTATGAACCTTGAATGTTTATGGAATTTGTGTTTATTGCTTGTGCATAGATAGGGAATTGCATCATAATCCGTATTTTTGTAGTGTATAGAAAGTAAGATGTTTGTTAATTGCAAATCTGTTTACATCTAGAGAGTAGATTGTATAAAGGTTAAAAGATGCATACTTGTGTGATTGCATTAATTGTATGATCTCCGTATAAGGAGAGTATGACTGTATTAGCTATATACTAGGATCGAAATGAGGACAAGAGTCAAGTAAATTCTATTAGCTTAAGTTATTAGGTTAACTAAGATAAGCTTGAGTTACTCCTAGGATAAAGATTTCCAGTATAGGAGAGATTATGTGAATTACTTGTTATGATGATTCATTTCTAGCGGTTAGTATGTTGTAGGTTAGTCTGGGATGATATATTATCCAATGAAGGACCATACCTACGCGTAGTGTAAGATAGCCTTAAGTCAAATCGGCCTTGAGTAGTGTTTATGATAGATGACCTTCATTCGAAGTACTGAATGAGAACACTTTGGCCAAAGTAGTGCAAGGGACATCCTCCACTTAGACTGTGTGATGCATGGGACTACACTGTCAGTTCATCGTGATCCTTTATACTAGTTCAAGACTGTGAAATAGCAAGGTTCTAGTTGCGTAGGACACAACACTATGCTCAGTTGGTTAACACTATCGGTTACTCAACCAATCTCTTCGTTGAAGGGAGGGCCATCTATCGAATGATAGATGTGCGGGGGACCGCATTATAAGTCTGCGGTTGGTGGAAAAGCGCCCGAGTGATGCTTCTCCTCCACTAAAGGCTATTGAAGAACTAAGATTTGAAAGGGAAGATCCTGGACTGTCTTACTACTATTTGTTCTAAAGCTCATTGGAGCTATGTTAAGGTATGTATTCTTGTTTCATGTACTTGTGAAGTTATTATAATGAAATGGAATCTTTATTGTAATTTGATATGGCATCTTGTTCATGTATTATCAATGAAGAAAAGGAATTTTTTTATTGCAATGTCATGTTAACACGTTTACTTGTAGGATGTAATTTAGGAAATCTTTACTGCACCGAAGGGTTGGCACGTTACAATCATATTTCTGCCTTCTCAACGGCTTGCGCCGTCTTGCATGTGGGGCATGAAGACATTGTTGTGCGTCTCTTTGTTGAGATCCTTGTGGGAAATGCTGCTGATTGGTTTTGTTGATGTTGTAGCTGCGGGCTACATACTTCCACCATGTTGTGAACAATAAATTCATATAGCCTAACGGCTATTCATTTATTGCATTAATCAAAGTGAAGAGGCACTTCACTTGGCAACTATATTATTTCTTAATTGGGCCGACCCTCCTTGTAATTCCCACCATTTATTTGTAATTATCTTTTCCATATGTGGCCGACCTTGTTCATGAAGAGGTGTGACCTCTTGCTCACATTGTATATATACAAGTTCATTTCATTCATTCAAGGCATCAAGTCAAGTTCATCTATCATTCCATCTGCAAGTGCGAATCACTTCTACAATAATGCGAATTTATTCAAGGAGTGCGAATTATTCAGTTTGTGTGGTGCTGGAAATTGGCCTTGTGATTGGCCTCATTGTAAAAAGAATTGTTGCCATTATTTATATATATAAGAGAGATCTTTATTGCTGGGTTTCTCCCTCAAGTGGAGGGTTTTCCCAGGGTATATGCTGTGTCTATGTGTTTGAATTTGAATTAAAATCTGCTTATTCACATCTGATCATAAAAACTAACATGGTATCAAAGCGAGTTTAAGAAGATCGTGATCAGATTTCTATAATCAGCGCTTTCATCCATTCTTGTTCTCATCTTCTTGCATCTATCTTATCTTCAAAAATGGTGAACGGACTCAATATCGAAGATAGACTTTAAGGTGCTTCCAATTTTACATCTTGGAAGTTTAGAGCAATGCTTGCATTGGAAGAAAATGAGATTGCTGAGTTTGTTGAGAACAAAATTCTAGAACCTTCCGATGAGAATGAGAAGTCTCAATGGAAGAAGAATTGCACTAAGGCGAAGAAGATTTTGGTAGACTCTGTAAAGGATCACCTTGTGCCGGTCATCTCCAAGTTGAAGACAACAAGGGAAATGTTCAAGACCTTGGAGGAAATGTATGAGATCAACAATACAAGTAGAGCTCTTGCATTAAAGCAAGAACTTCATCATATCAAGATGGCGAAAGGAGACTCTGTCATCTCAGTCTTCATGAAGATCACCGAATTGAGAGATCAACTCTCTACCATTGGGCATATGGTTGATGATAAGGATTTGGCTATGTTGGCGCTTAATGGTCTTCCTCAATCTTGGGAGCCATTTATCCAAGGAATTAGTGGGAGATCAAAGGTACCTAAGTTTGATCGCTTGAGGGTAGATTGCATTCAAGAAGAATCAAGATTGGCTGTGAGAGGCAATGGGCAAAGTTCTACAAATGAAGACATTCATGTACTTGCCGCTCAATCTTCAAAGAAGAAAAGAAGAGAAGGGAAGAAAGGTAACTTCAAGAGGAATAGAGATAAAGGATCAGATGGTGCTCCTGCATCTAAGAAGAAGAAGGACCTCTATCGCATACAATGCTTCAGATGTGACAAGTTTGGTCACTATGCAAAAGATTGTCCAACCAGACCTAAGTAGCAGGCTTCAATTGCAGATGTGGGTGAGATCTCTCTTTAGAAGGATTCAAGTGGTTTTCTATTCTATTCTGCCTTATCAAGCAATGTTCCAACGGTTAACAACACTTGGTTAATTGATAGTGGTGCCTCACGCCACATCACGGGTTTTAGAGAACATCTATCTGATTTGGTGGAAAGAGATTCGAGTGTTCAAGTCATAATTGGAGATGATGCATGTTATTCTGTGAAAGTTGTTGGGACCTCCACTCTTCACTTAGATTTCGGCATCTCCTTGCAGTTGAGTGATGTACTATTTGTACCAGGCATCAAGCGGAGCCTTGTCTCTATTTCAGCCTTGGAGGACAAGGGATATCAAGTTGCATTCTCCAAAGGAAAAGTTCTTGCATGGCCAAAGAACTCAAGTATCGAGACTGTCCGAGTCATTGGAGTTTGTCATGAGAGTCTCCACAGACTTTCTAGTCGTCTATTTCAGGCTTTGTTGCATGATTCATCAAGTTCGTGTGAGCTTTGGCATAGAAGACTTGCTCACCTTCTCTTTAGAGCACTTCCATCCATGGAGAAGATGGTCATGGGCCTTCCTAAACTCAGCCAGGAGCATGAAGGCACTTGTCGAGGATGTGCTTTGAGTAAGAATACTAAAGGTTCATTTCATAGTAGTGAGAGTAGATCTAAATGTATTGTAGACCTTGTTCATTCTGATTTGTGTGGTCCAATGTCTGTTGCTTCTTTGAGTGGTTTCTTTTATTATGTAATTTTCATTGATGACTACTCTAGAAAGACTCGGATTTATTTCTTAAAGACTAAAGAATTTGAAGAAGTCCTTGAGAAGTTTAAGGAATTTAAAGCTCAAGTAGAGAACTTGTCTGGGAAGAGGATCAAAGTTTTGAGATCTGACAACGACAGAGAATACATCTCTGGAAATTTTTGTAACTTTTGTGTTGAGGCAGGAATTAAGAGGGAGTTTTGTGTTCCCTACAATCCATAGCAAAATGGTGTTGCAGAAAGGAAGAACAGATCTATTGTAGAAGCAACTAAAGCCATGATCCATGATCAAGATCTGCAAACCTTCCTTTGGGCCGAGGCATCTAGGACAGCTATGTATGTTCAGAATTGGAGCCCTCATCGTATCTTGGAGAACATGACTCCTAAAGAAGCTTTCATGGGTGAGAAACCTGAAGTAAGTCATTTGAGAATGTTTGGTTGTCCTTTGTATGTTCATGTGCCTAAAGATAAAAGGACAAAATTGGAACCATCTGGCAAGAAGGGAATATTTGTGGGCTACAGTGAGTCTTCAAAAGCCTACAGAGTTTACATTCCAGGTCAGAAACTGATAGATATTAGCAGGGATGTTATATTTGAAGAGGATGTTGCATTTAAGAGATCTAAGGGCACTCAGATGGAGATAGGCAATGAAGACCAAGAGTCTCCTCAGGACATGGAAGTTGACTATACTCCTGAGATTCAGAGGGAGGCTAGTGATCCTAAAGAAGATGATGATCCAGTTGAGCCTTTGGAACCTATTGATGGGCCTATAGACATTGTTATTGGTCGAAAGAGACCTCTTTGGGCTAGGTAAACAATGCAGGAGGCAGAAAATTTTGCATCCCCGGGAGGAACATTCAGAGAGAGCAAAAGACCTCACAAGTTCTCGAGCTATGTTGCATTGATGAGCCAAATGTTTGAATCTGAGCCTTAAAATGTTGAGGAAGCTTTAAGTCAGCAAGTATGGAGAGATGCTATGGCTGAAGAGTATCAATCTATTCTCAAGACCGGTGTTTGGGATATAGTACCTAGACCAGAAGGAAAATCTATTGTATCCTCTAAGTGGCTCTTCAAGATCAAGCATGTGGCTGATGGGAGCATCGAGAAGTACAAGGCTAGGTTTGTGGCTAGAGGATTCTCTCAAAAAGAGGGAATAGACTATGAGGAAACATTTGTTCCAGTTGCTCGTTATACCTCCATCAGGACTATCGTTGCTATTGCAGTAGCTAAAGGATGGAAGTTACACTAGATGGGCGTGAAGACAACATTTCTAAATGGTGTAATTGAAGAAGAGGTATACATTGAGCAACCTGATGGATTTGAGGTTCATGGGAAGGAGTCTCATGTTTGCAGATTGAAGAAGGCTTTGTATGGCCTTAAGCAGGCTCCTCGTGCTTGGTATGAGAGGATTGATCATTACCTATTGAGCATGGGTTTCTCCAAGAATGATGTTGATTCAAACCTGTACTTCAAGGTGATTAATGGTGAGGCATTGATCTTGGTTCTCTATGTTGATGATTTATTTCTTATTAGAGAAGAACACCTCATTTTCAAATGCAAGGAGTTGACTTCTGAATTTGAAATGAAGGATCTTAAGTACATGCTTTACTTCCTTGGTTTAGAAGTATGGCAGAGGCCTAATGAGATCATTTTGAGTCAAGGGAAGTATACAATAGACACCTTGAAGAGGTTTGGTATGATGGATTGCAAATCCATGTCTACACCGATGGAGACCAATCTGCAAAAGGTAAAAGAGTCTGTAGCTAATTCAGATCTGGTGTATCCTACTATGTACAGGCAATTGATTGAATCGTTGATGTATCTAGTCAATACTAGACCAGATATTTGCCATGCAGTGAGTGCACTTAGTCAGTCCAAATGTGAACCAAGGCAAATATATCTAGTTGCAACAAAGCATATCTTGAGATACTTGCGTGGCACAGTTGGGTATGGCTTGAGATATTCTTCTGGTGTGAACTTGGAGTTGCATGGATATTTTGATTCTGATTGCGCAGGGTGTGTTGCTGATCGGAAGAGCACCTCTGGATGTTTTAGTTTGTGGTATGGTATGATCTCCTGGTGCAACAAGAAGCAGTCTTCAGTGGCATTGAGCACCGCAGAGGCCGAGTATATTGCAGCTTGTGTGGCAGCTCGAGAAGCAGTGTTGCTTCGGAAGCTCCTTTGCAGGATTGTTCGGGCAATCATTGGAGCCAATTGTCATTCATTGTGATAATCAAAGCTGTGTGAAGCTTTCTGTCAACCCTGTGTTTCATGACAGAACAAAACATGTTGAGATCAAATATCACTACATCCGAGATATGGTATTGAGGAAAGCAATCCAGTTGAGATACATTAGCACTAATGAGCAGACGGCCGATATTCTCACCAAGCCTCTCTCCAGAATAAAGTTTGTGTACTTTCGAGACAAGCTTGGAGTTGTGGAGAATGAAGCCCTAGTTGAGAGGGAGACTCAACTTCAGTGATCTTCTGTGATTTGCTTTAATGCATTTCTCTCTGTAAGAGATAGTTGAGGTGCAAGCCCTTGTTAATGCATCTTTCTCTGTGAGAGAAATTTGAGGTGAAAGCCCTTGTTCCACCCTCTGGGAGTAGCCATGGTGGATGTCATGATGAGGTGACGACATCACGTTGAGTGATTCCGTGATGGGCACTTGTGCACATATACCATACATGGGAGTAGCCATGGTGGTTGATATCACGTTGAGGTGATATGTTGAGAGAGTCCATGACATTATGTATCGAAAGTATTCCTTCCTAGCTAAGAGGGAGTGTTGATGTTGTAGCTACGGGCTACATACTTCTGCCATGTTGTAAACAATAAATTCATATAGCCTAACGGCTATTCATTTATTGCATTAATCAAAGTGAAGAGGTGCTTCACTTGGCAACTATATTATTTCTTAATTGGGCCAACCCTCCTTGTAATTCGCACCATTTATTTGTAATTATATTTTCCATATGTGGCCGACCTTGTTCATGAAGAGGTGTGACCTCTTGCTGGCATTGTATATATGCAAGTTCATTTCATTCATTCAAGGCATCAAGTCAAGTTTGTCTATCATTCCATCTGCAAGTGCGAATCACTTCTACAACAGTGGAAATTTATTCAAGGAGTGCGAATTATTCAGTTTGTGTGGTGCTGGATATTGGCCTTGTGATTGGCCTCATTGTAAAGAGAATTGTTGCCATTATTTATATATATAAGAGAGATCTTTGTTGCTAGGTTTTTCCCTCAAGTGGAGGGTTTTCCCGGGGTATATGATGTGTCTGTGTTTGAAATTGAATTAAAATCTGCTTATTCATATCTGTTCATAAAAACTAATAGGTTCAACCACTTCGAGCCAGGCATCATCACTAACTGGGCAACCATGAGCGAAAAGTTCTTGGCAAGATTCAAGCCCGCTGAAGACAGTCACCGGTTGTTCGCCCAACTTTCAAACTCAAAGATGGAGGTCAATGAACCAATGAGTGAATTTCTAGCAAGGTTTAATCGCTTGGGCACACGTCTTTCTCATACACTTAATCCGTCACCTAAATTTCTACTGAGCAGTTTCATAAACGCTCTTCCATCTGAGATAGCCTTCTTCTTATGATCGGATAATGAAGCTGAATTAGAGAATGCACAGTAGTGTGCCATAGAGATTAAGGACAACATGATTACTTTTGGCAAGATGAAGATAGATGCTATCATGCCCTTGGTTCAGAGTTCTGCAGACCCACTTCTACAAAAGGTAGCTAACGAGATGACTATTCTTAAGAGGCAGTTGCCTACTCAACCTGCACTACCTGCACTACCTGCACCACCACCACCATACCAACCTCAACAACAGTATCAACCTCAGCAGCCGTATCAACCCAAAAGAAACAAGTTTTAGCCTTACAACAATTATTGGCCACAGTTGCCAGCTCCACCAAAAGAAACAGCTGAAACTACACAAAATGCAGTATTTTGCTTTTTCCATGACATTGACGCACATACTGGCTCTACATGTCCTGAAAACTTAAGGATGAATCAGATCATGGGATACACTGAAGCTGCACCAAGTTCAAGTTTTGTACTTACACCAAGTTTGAATGTTGTCTTGCCACAGACAGACAACTTCGATGGCGACTCTGCTATGGGATACATCGAAAGTGAACCCATTATTGAAGAAGGAGAGGAAGATCCCCGTCAGTACTCTCTTGCAGTGAATCATGAGAATTTTTCAGCGCCTGTGTTTACACGAGCTCAACATCTAAAAGCACAGAAGAAGAGAGACTAAAATCAAAAGAAAAAGGAAAAGAAGTGGCTTCCGTTTCTAATCCTAAGCCTTCTCATGAGAACGTGAAAGCAGTTGCTAAAGACACATCTACAAGAAATTTTGACATTGTAGACTCCCTGATTAAGACAAAGGTGCAGATTTCTCAGCTTTCAGGATCATCTGGAACAGCTGGATCGGATTCTTAAGTTCGTGAAAAAGGAGCCTCTCGTACAACCGACATTACTCGAATCATCTGTGTCAGTCGAAGACAAGCCTAACCCCTTTTATATATCTTTGTATCTAGGAGGATTCAAATTGAAGAATTGTATCATTGATTCAAGAGCCTCGAACAACGTCATGCCTCTACAAGTAATGGATGGTCTAGGACTTTCATGCACAAAGACAAAAGACAAATGTTATTCACTTGAGTCTAAGTTGGTGCCGTTGGTCGGACAATTGAACGATGCTCAAGTGAGGTTGGCGGCTTGCCTAGAGAAAAAGATTATAATGAACATCCTAGTAGTTGACATTCCAGCTAGCTATGGGATGTTATTGAGTAGAAGCTTCTGTAAAGATCTCGGAGGAGAGATACAAATGGATTGGTCTTCTGCAACTATTCCATTAAAGAAAGGTAGTTTCAACCTGGAGCCAGAGGCCAAATCCTGATTTTCAGTGGTGAAGTTCCAAGATCCTCAAGCTGAAATTTTATATCAAGAAATAGGGCTTGGTACTAATGCTATGCTGTCAGAAATGCTTGAAGAAAGTCAGGAGGTGGCATGTTCTACAGATAAATCAGCAAAAGATCCCAAGTTGTGGACTATGTAGTTTGATGGGAGTTGTTCCACTATTGGTTCAAGAGTGGGAGTTGTGATAATCTCTCTTGAAGGACGTTTGTATTTGTTTGCATATCACTTGCAGTTTAAATTCACAAACAATACGGCGGAATACGAAGCGCTCTAATTGGGTCTTAGAAATGCAAAGGATATGGGTATCAAGCAACTTAGAGTTGAAGGTGATGCGGAGCTGGTTGTGAAGCAGGTCAAGGATCAATTCTGAGTAAGAGCGTATTGCCTTCGGCATTACAAAAATAGGGTGTGGAATGCAATCGATTGGTTTGAAGCATTTGATATCAAATTTATTGCTCGACTAGACAATATCAAAGTGGATGCCCTTGCGGTATCAACTTCTCTTTTCATGCCACATTTTGATTTTCGTCAGAATGCATTTGCTATTGAGCTTATATATAGGCCAATTGTCTCCGACAACTGCGACAACTGGCAGGTCTTCGATGACAATGACCACATTAAAGATTTTCTTGTCATGGGAGATAATTTTAAAGGGTTATTCTTTGAGGGCAGTTCATCCCCTTTCAGAGTGTTGGCGTAACAACTAACACCTCTGGAGTGCAAGTTGGTACGGACAGCTATGCACACTACGCAATGAGTGCTCTTCAAATTAGGAGGGGAAGCTCCCTCGTTGTGCTGACAAAAGTTCTTGAAAAGGGAAATAAACTAAACTATATCCTGTCTTTTTGTCTCATCTGTAAGAGGCACAAGGTTTAAGAAAAACTCTATACGTTGCAGCTAAGTATTTTCTGGTTTCGCAAGACTTAACTACAACACACAAAACTACGTAACTTTAAACTATCCAATCCCCTCAAGAATTCAGAGCATGAGGAAACGGAGTGGGAATGATTATCTGATGATAAACCGAGTACAAACTCACAACGTGAAGGCAAGGTGGCATGACTATTTGCTTGTTTGAATAGGCTTATTATTCACACACATCACACAATAAACAAGTACAAATTCTCAACTTGAAGGCAAGGTGGCACATCTATTAGCTCAATCTGAATAAGTTTATTGAACACAAAACATGAAGGATAGCCAACTAGGACAACAAATTGCATAGGCGAGACATGCATACAATTTACGATCAAACTAGCCACTATATCTAACTAAGGAAAGAATTCACCATCATAATTGCATGAAACCCAAATGGCATAACAATTCATCATAACAGTAAATACTCATGAACAGATACAAAACGAGCAATATTGAAGGCAAGGTAGGCACAACATATATTTCTCTTTCGTGCAAAATTTATGTACAAATGAGCAAAGTTCTTATTTATAGACATCGAAAGGTGTAGGGAACCCTAAAATCACCTTGAGTCAGCTACAGTCTTGCAATGCATGCAAGATTCATTGCTAAACCCTAACAAAGTAAACTATACAGTTAACTGGAAAGCTACCATCAGTTAACCGAAAAGCCTAATCTATGTGGACAATGTGCAAGAGTGCACGTCCTTATTGAAAGGAAGTTAACTAGAACACTACCATCAGTTAACGTAAACCCTAAATACAACTCCAAGTGAATAAAGATAATCCCAGAATAGACATGCATGAGATGAGACAGCGAGTTAACTTGAAAAGGTAACACCAAGTTTAACTCCTGTGTGTAATGTCTATCTTGAGAGGTGGGAACTGAAGTCTACTGGCCGTGATCTCGAGCAACCAATCCCTCAACGAGATTATTAACTGCATCACTGTTTGGAGCATTGATACTTTGCCGAAGTATGCTATGTCTGTGCAACATGTCTTCACCAGCTGTGATCTGGGACTGAAGTTCACCTCTGCTCCTGATTGCTTCATCGAACAACGTTGACATGACTGTAAGCTGATTAATCTTACAGCCAACGGTCTCCCCATTGAAAATAGTATGAATGAGTGCTTGGAGCTTTGACTGTACATCTCTAAGCTCAACATATGCACCACCCTCAATCTGATACTGACACGGTAAGCGAGACACTAAGGTTCTCACAAACCGGAGTGCACTAGTAACATGCTCTCTACTCTCAGCCAACTCTAATGCCATAGTTTCCTTTATCTTTGCTTTAAAAACCAACTGTGTTTTCCAAGAGTAGATAGCTTCTTTATCCTCTGCATCTGTGACTGATTCATATGCCACACTCAGGTGAGCAATCATAATCTCGTCTCGGCGTCTGCTAATTGCCATGTCTCGTTCCTCATCCTGGAGACGAAAACAGAGCTCTCGTGCATTGTACTGCAACTGATATAGCTCTGTAAGCATAGAACGGCCTCTACCAACGAACTCCTCCCATTCCTCCAAACGCTTGCCATATGCAACCAGGTGATTAAGCTGGCTCTGTTCTGCTGGAGGCTCAAGCATCGGCGGGAGTGCAGTGGTAACATCTGACCTGTGTACAAGGCTAGAAATGTACTGACGAAGTTGTCTGATTTCAGCCTTGAGGGCTGCATTATCTTCTCCGTCCTTTAGCATTCTATCCCTGGCCCTGTTTGTAGCAACCTGTATGAGATCAACCTGAGTCTGACGTGTGCTACGACTAAGGTTGACTGTGATAACCTCGAAGTCCTGAGATTCCAATTCTTCCAAACTCTTCCCCTCTGGAGGTATAGCAGTCTCAATGATGACCTCCATATAAACATTCCTCTCCACATGGAGCATGTTCTTGATCCTCTTGTCTAGCGTATCCTGGTAAACATGATCAAAGTCTGAATAATTAAGGACATAGGATGGCTGCCTCCTCTTCCTTCCCGGTTGAGTTTCAATCCAAGACTGGTCTTGGCTAATGCTACTGGAAGGATCTATACTAGCAACAGGAGGCTCTGACGAGAGTGAATATGTAGAGGAGCTGCTGCGAGATGGGGAGTCTAAATCCAATTCGATATGAATCGGGACTGGTGACTGCTCTGGAACTAGTGTAGGAACTTGAGGTTGAACGTTAGGCACTGGCGGACTCTGAACTAGCCTCTGAATTGGCTCTGTGACAAGATGTCTGATAGGCTTCGTGTGTGTATTAATGGCAAGCGCCTTGCTTTTTGAATTGTTTGGTGCTTGACTTTTCTTGGGAGGGTTACTCGTCTTCTTCTGTTTGGGTTTTGACGAGGAAGGTAGCGAAGGATCCACCACTGGCGGCTCTGCTCTAGGCACATTTACCCTCCTAGTCTTCTTGTTGTCGAGGTAAAGTATACTATTCTGAATAACTCTACTTGACCTCTCCTTTACTGATGCGTACTCCTTGGCGTACCAATCAACTGTTGGCAGTGGCTCTGTGTCAACTTGCTGTCTAAAAAACTGAGGAAGGACTTCTCCCTCATCATCTGATAAACCTCCCACATCTTCTGCCAAGAATATTGAAATCTGTGAGAGAGAGAAGCGGCCGTAGCTGTGTCTGTGGACCTCAAAGTCATCCATGCAATTTGCCCAATAGTCCTCTATAGAAGGCTTATGATATGTGCGACCACTGAGGCGTGCTGTGTAATGACCCCAAGGATCATAGGCAAGTACCTCAACAAGATACTTGAGATGATACCTCTCTAGCTCCTGTCCTGCAGCTTTGGCATCAATTGCCGTTTTGCAGCAATATATTCCAAACTGAAAGGGAAAATTGACAACTGGTTTATGCTTGCGCCACAAATGACGATGAACATCATGTAACTGCCTCAGGAACTCCATAAAGACTGTTCTATCCGAAGGATAACGTGGAAGCATGGTTGGATTTCCTGTAAATCCATATACTCGGATACAAGTGTATGTCGGGAACTGAATGTACCAGTCCGCCGAACCATCCATCGCTGCTCTAGCAACTGCCGAGATACGAACATGCAACTCCCGGTCCAAATTTCTCACTGTATAAGTCAGGAAAGCCTCGTGAACACGCTTGAAGTGACGTTCAGCCTTAGTGAACTCAAACTGGTCATAATAGTGATAGACATTTTGAACACTGAGAATGCCAATGGTATTTAACCCTCGGAATTGACCCTGATAGGCGATCAAGTACACGACGTAAGAACACATGTGAAACTAGTGGGCAACTAGGAAATCGGTGATTTGCTTGTCGATAATGTTGCTGATGAAGGATGCCCAGTCATAATGCTCCTGCCCAGATATGATGCGACCAATGATATAATACATCCAGGGCTGAAAAACATTTGCATGTGAATGACCTGAGACACGATTCAAGAGTGTGATTAGAATCGCGTACTCATCCTTGTACTCACGAGGACCTGCATTGTTTGGAAATTTGTTCTTCGCTTGCTTCAACCATCGTTCTGCCATCTTGCTTTGGCACTTGTCTACATCAGCGTTAAATGCATGCTGACACTGCTCCATAGAAATGACCAGATTGCTCGGGTGCTGAGGGATACCAAAACTTCTTTCAACGCCTAGAGGCTTGAGACTGCAAATGACTTGTCCATCTACTGACACTATCTCACGAGTAGCAGAATTGTAATGCTTAATACAAGACATCACGAACACAACACAATGAGCGGAGATAGGTATGGAAGCGGCCTCAAGTAACCCGGACTTCTGAATGTTCTGAATAATCAAATCTCTAATCTTGACTGGATCTAAGACTGCCTTTGGCAGCACCTTGTGGAGATTCGTCTCAACTGTCCTGATGAAGTCATGAGTTAGGACTGATTTGGTCCTGTATTTGAGCTAAGTGTATTGCATTTTGAAAAACTCGCCCGTTGACTGTGAACTCGACTATGTTCTGACAAGATTTCCGAAAAGCTAAAAATAGCCTATTGAAGGATTATTTTCGGCGAAAAATCTGAGATATGGGTTTTGTCTAGAAAAAGATTCTAAGACAACCTAGAACGTTAGAAATGCGAAAATATGACTTCTACTTGACCATGTAATGAATTTTTAGTTGAGAAAATTAGAAACTCGAGAACTAATGCTCTAGAGGTAAAAATTCCTGAAAATTTAAGCACATTAATTTAACTCGAGGAAGCTATATAGAATCGATCCAGATGAATAAATTTTCCAAATTTTGCCAACTTGAGGAACATGCGAATTGAAATATGAGAGAATTTGGAGAATCTGAGAGGAGAAAAGACGTTTTTTGAGTGTCTTTATTTGTGAAAGTCGCCACTTGTTTCTCAAATTTGCTGATGATCTGTGAACTTGCACCTGCAAAAGAATTGTTTGATGAAATCGCCATTGATAATTGATACAATCGCCCAATCTCTGGAGAAAATCGCCTTTGCCTTGAAGAAATACGAATTTGTTGAGCTGGATGATGAATTAAATGACAAGCGCCATGTTTAAATAGAGTAAATTCGCACCATAATGCTGATTGCAAGATTTAAAACCCTCGACTGAAATAAAATGTTTCTGATTGGACCCCCTCCAGTTACACTTACACTGACTTGAAGTTCGGAATAAAATAATAATAAAAATAATATTCATGTATTTTTGAAATCCCAGCACATAGAGGCGCCAATTTGAGAAAATCGCCATTTAATGCTTTGACATGCAAAATAAATATTATTTTATTATTTTATTCAGTTGGAAAACCATGTTAGACACTTGAACTCATCCGACTAACTTCACTGATTTTGAAAAGTCCTCATTTGTCCTCATAGGCGTCCATTTGCTCAAGATATGATGTTTTTACTAACTCCCTACTTTGTAGCTAACTACAAAGTTACAACTGACCATATTCAACACTGATTTCTGGCTAACCGGATGATGCTGAGACTGAGCAAGAACATTCATTGCGAAGCTTGCAGAGCAAGGAAGAAATGTCTGCTGTGAGTCATCACTGCTAAAACCAATGTTTAACACCTCAAAAAATTAGGCGCCCTTGATTAAATTGATTTTACAACACCAGACTTGCCATTTCTCCATTTTTCCATTTGACGCTTCAAACGCCTGCTGATGATGAATGGTGAACCCTATGATTGGATGATAGGATCACTGCGTGACTAGAAGTATTCCGCATCCAATGACTGTACGTAAGGCACCTAAAAGCTGTATTAAGGACCCCAAAAGCAAGGGCGCCCTTGGCTTGAAAAGGCTCAAACACCATTTTGACAAAAGTACAACTTTCAACCAGATGCCCTACTTTGACCTCTGATATCGGGAGCTGGGGTGATCTGATTCGAGCACCGTTTGTCTCAACGCATAGCTAGAAGGACCTACGAGAGATGTCTCTAGAGGTGATGAAGCAAGAAAACTACTTCTAAGACCTCAAAGAGAAGGGCGCCTTTCCCAAGATGAAATATACAACTAGACCTGGCCATTTCTCAAGCTGTCTTCGTTTTTCAATATTCTGCAAAGACTTCGCACGTACGAGCGTTTTCCAAATCCCGGAGGCTGACGGCTGGGCTCGTTGGATAGGTGGAGTAATTGCGCACAAGTCCCGTGAAGACTTTGAAAGCTAATAACCCCATCTGACAGGCCTAAAGGCTGGGCGCCCCTGACCTATAGAAGTATAGGCGAAAATACCATGTTTCTCCACCCTTTGATGTACGTGCCTGGTAGAATCTCTGCCACGATCTCTCAGAATATCAGATTGACAGGCTGACTAGTGCACTGCGAAGGCGGACTAGAGTAGCAAAGATCCCAGGAAGACCTCATATGCAAACTCATCCATCTCAGGGGTCATCTTGGAGGGCGCCCCTGGGCTATAGGGGCGCAATTTCACCATTAGAGAACTTTCTGTGATGTGAAGCCTCCTCGTAACCTCATCTTCTAACCTTGATTGCCGGAGCTTTGGGTCTCGGATGTCTAGATTCGATAGTTCGTTGGATAGCTAGACAAGTCGTGAAGAGATTAAATGCATCAGTAGGCAGAAATGCCAAAACTTAGACCTCCTTTAAGAAGGGCGCCCCTGGGCTACAGGGGCCCAAAAACTGAAAACTGACAACCTTTTGCAAACTGCAATCTCCTGTACCTCAGCTTCTGATGTCAGTTACCGGAGTTGTAGACCTTGGATAACCCCGCAGGATAGCTTGACTAATAACTGGGCTAATTTTGAAGAGATTGACTGCGTTTACAAGCACATGCCACAAGATCTGGGCCTTCAAGGAGAAGGGCGCCCCTGAGCTACAGGGGCGCAAATTTGTTTCTGCTTGAAAAATCTTCATAAATTTGATCACTGGAATCTTCGTTTTTCCCACTGAAATGATCATGTAAAGGTATAGCCTCGTCGTGAAATGCTCCTCCATCGTGAAATGCCTCGTTCTGAGCCCTCGATTCAGGTTTTGATCAACAGGTACTGCTCAACTACTGCTTTTGATTGACACAACACTGACCAAAATCCATGCTTGATATTGCCCAAAAACTGTATTTGACATTATTTTAGCAAAGCTTAGACTCTTTTAAGCAAAATGCCTTGATGAAGCAAAAAAATTGGTTTGGGTACAACACAGAGAATCAATAAGAGAGGTTTTTGATGTGGAAAAATTTGCAGAAGATGCTGAAAACCGAGAGGAAACAAATTCCAGTATTATCCAGTTGAAGGGTAATAAGATTCCCAAGGGCCTTGTATCCTTGGAGAATATATTTGATAGGCATGACAGATACATTCAAGGTCAGAAGAACTTAGGAGAAAAGACCTCTCTTGAGCAATATCAAGTAAACATTGGTACTTAAGACAAGCCTCGACTTGTGAATTTGGGAAAATGCTGCACTATAGAGGAGAGTCAGAGATTCATGTCTCTGTTCAAACTCAAAGAATACCAAGATGTTTTTGCCTGGTCCTACAAAGACTTGAAAGTTTTCACACCAAGAGAATTGTCTCATACAATTCCTTTGAAACTTGAAGCTAAGCCCTTCGGGCAGAAACAAAGACACTACAAACCGTGAATTCAAAAATACAATTTATGTGGAAATTCAAAAGATGGTGGATGCTAAAATCATTTTTCCAATTCATCATGCCACTTGGGTGTCGAACATAGTTCCTGTACGTAAGAAGAATGGAGAGATCCAGATTTGTGTGGATGTCGGGAACTTAAATCAATCATCTCTCAAGGATAATTATCCCTTGCCAGTCGTGGAGCATACCTTGCAGACGGTTACCGGTTTGGAGATGCTGTCTTTACTAGACGGTTTTTCCAGGTACAATCAAATTGCAGTGGTTGAGGAAGATTAGTTGAAAACAACATTCACTACCCCGTGGGGTACATTTTCCCATGAAAGGATGCCCTTTGGCCTTACCAATGCCGGTGCTACATTTCAGAGAGCCATGGATTTGGGTTTTGGAGATTTGAAGAACAAAGTGATTGTTGTCTACCTCGAGGACCTCACCGTTTTCTCAAAGATACAGAGAGATCATTTTTCACACTTAGGGAAAGTGTTTGAGAGATGTAGGTACTACAAAATCTCATTGAATCCTAAGAAGTCCATCTTTCTAGTGACAGATGGCAAGTTGCTTGGCCACATTGTCTCCAAGGAAGGAACTCGAATTGATCCTAGTCGGGTTGATTCATTAGAAACTTGTCTCTTCCAACAAGTAGAATTGGGGTACAACCCTTCTTTGGTAAGGTGAATTTCATACGAAGGTTTGTGCTGTATTTCTCAGAACTGACAAAAGATATATCTGCTATGATGAAGAAGAGATATTTTTTCAAGTGGACAGAAGAAGGCAAGAAGGCATTCGTTGCAATAAAAGAAGTTATCAACCGAGCACCGGTGTTGGTCCGTTCCGACTTTGATAAAGATTTTATCCTTTGCCGTTATGTATCAAAACACACTATGTCTGCCATATTGACACAAAAGTTAAATGAAGAAACTGAGTCTCCAATTGCTTTCACGAGTAGCAGTTTCAAGGACAGTTTGTCACGGTACTCTCAGATTGAAACAATGCATATGCAGTTGTTAGAGCCGTAAAGAACTTCAGATTTTATATCTTGGAACTCTCATAGAACTGTGTATGTCACCTATCCGACAGTTAAAAGTGTGTTAACTGAACAGGAGATGGGCGCAAAGAGAGGAAACTAGGTCGTGGGAGAGGCCTTTGTTAGTTGATATTAAAAGATGGTGATCAGAAGCACCAGGTCGAGGGTGAACTTGAACGTGTACTTGAAGTTAAAGAGGATCTTCCTATGGTCCTACTTGATTCTGTAGATGAATGGTATGTTGAGATATGGTACTACTTGACTTATGGTGAATGTCCAACCCACACGGACAAATAGCAAAAGAGAACACTAAAGTTGAAAGTGCAGAACTTTGTGCTTTGGAATGACATTCTGTATAAGAAAGGGCTGGATGGAACATTTTTGTTATGCACTAACAAGGTCCAACAGCGATAGTTGTTGGATGCATTTCATAGTGAGGCATGTGGTGGCCACTTTTCATCAAGGGTTACAACATTCAAAATCTATTGAGCATAGTTTTTCTGGCCAACTATTTTCCGCGATGCATATGAATGGGTGCACAAATGTCAGATGTGCCAGGAGTTTGTTGGAAAGCTTAAGTTGGCAGCCATTCCACTCAGGCTAGTTATCTTTGACGCTCCATTTCAGCAACGAGGTTTGGATTTTGTAGGTCCTGTCAACGGATTTTGTAGGTCTTGTCAACCCACATTCCAGTAAGGGGCATATTTATATCCTGACATCCATGGATTATTTCACCAAATGGGTTGAGGCCAGTCCAACTAAGTGGGCTACCTCCGAAGTTGTGTGTGATTTTTTGAAGGAAAATATTGTTTCGCGCTTCGGGGTGCCGCGCAAAATTGTGACTGGTAATGCCACATGTTTCTCATCTGAGGAGCTATTGGAGTTTTGTTTCGATCACGGTATTTATCACATTCATCAGATTATTACCCTCAAGGTAATGGACAAGTTGAGTCATCAAACAAGAACATAGTCACAATCATACGCAAGTTAGTTGATTCTAAGAACCTCTACGACGCTCTCTGGGTTGATAGAATTACTCCCAAGAGAGCCATTGGTACTTGACCCTTCATCATCATGTATGGTATAGAGGCTATGTTACCTATCACACTAAAGTTGTCCACTTTGTAGCTGACATCCGTAGTAGAAGATGGGGAGTTTACAGATCCAATTGAAAAGCGTATCCTGTACCTGACGAAGCTGCAAGAAGAGAGGGTGGAGGTTTTTGACAGAATCACTCAGCATCAAGAGCGAGTGAAGAAGATTTTTGATAAGAAGGCCCAACAGCGAGATTTCGAGGTCGGAGATCAAGTCTTGTTATGGGACAAGAGACATGAGCCTAAGGGAATGCACGACAAATTTGACTCCTTGTGGCTGGGACTGTTCAAGATCCACGAGCTCGCAGGGGAGAATACTTATATTCTCTCGCACTTGGATGGAAGGCTCCTCTCGCTGCCATACAACAGGCAATATTTGAAGCACTTCATCCCTTTGGGGGTGGAGTAAAATTTTTGTAAAATTTTTTTTGTTTTGTTTTCGTGATGTGTTTCCCCTTTCTGTAATGTGTTCGTTATGTTGTGTTTCCCCTTTTCATGAAGTTTGGTTGTGTTCTAGATGATTAGGCATTTTTTTTTAGGTGTTTTTTAGGGGAGTTCCAACTTATAGGTGATTTGGGAAGTCCTGTCCTAGGTGATTTAGGGAAAAAATCTTGTGTTTGGTGATTAGGAAATGGTCCCGACTTTGATGCCCAATTGATAAGACACTGGTTTGTGCTTAAAATCCCAGAGATCCCTGGTTCTCCTATGCCGTAAGTATCCGACATGGTCCCTAGATAGAGCGAAATGTTGTACCCAAAATTAAAATTTTTGCTTCATTAAGGCATTTTGAAAAAAGTGGTAGAAGTCTTGTAAAAATTGTCAAAAAAGGTCAAAAAATGAAAATTTGCATGTCACGCATGTTGGTCGAAAACTCAAAATTTTCAAAATTTGACAATTTGGGTCTCTTCAGAGCAAAAATATCTACAAAACCCAGATCTCAGTTTTTTAGCCCTACTTTTTACGAAATTTTCTAAAAATAGACTCTTTTTGGGTTTCTTCTCAAATGGATACTGACAAAATTCTCTAAAAATAGAATTTCTGCTTCCAGGACTCAAACTGATTTTGATTGGCTCAAAATACTTCCTTATCAGGTTGGTCCAGTTAGAATCGCCATAAGATCAGTTTCTCTCTGGTGGGTCTATTCTGCTTTTTCGGAAGCAAAATCAGGAGCTCCAAAGTCATCAATGGAGGATGGTCAATTGCCAGGTGTCAGATTCAAGGTCTCAAACACTGCATAGATCGTGAAATGGCGAATGATGCTCGAGCAACGAAGAACGAAGGAGGAGAATTTGAAAAATCTTGAAAATTGCAAAAATAAACTGTCTGGAGAGTTCAGGTGCCCCTATCCAGTCAAGGCGCCTGGGGTTCTTTGCCTAGCATATTTTTAGTCCCTGACAATCGAAGCACGATCAACAATGAAGTCAGTTGCCGAGCACGGAGCAGAAAGATGAAGAGTGAATAGAAAGTTGAAAAAATGAAAATAAAAACTAACTCTGAACAATAAAGGCACCCCTGCTAGCCAGGGTCACCCATCATTTCAAGGCATCAGATGTTGTTGTTAGGGTTTTCCATTCGAAGAGTTTTTTCTTAGAATTCTTCTAGCTCCGCAGTGAATATCAACCTTGTCATTGGATGAATCAGTCAGCCAGAATTATGGATTGAAAAGAGACGTTGCATCAAAGGAGCAAACTGGAAATCATGAAAAACCTTCAAAATAATCTAACTCTGGGATGCATGGGCGCCCCAGCTAGCCAGGGGCGCCTAGGGTTTTGAGAGGCCTAATTCAGTTTCTAGGGTTTGCCAAGATACTCATCTTCTTCAGAATTTCTCAGGCTATCCAATGGATGTCTTAGTCGGATCATTAGATTCATTAGTCACCAATAATTTTAGATCAAATGGAGGACAAAGCATGGTGGACAAATTTGAGAAATTGAAAAAACATCTGGAAATGGTAAGTTTGGCAGGGATGGGCGTCCCAGCTAGCTAGGGGCGCCCAAGGTTTTGAGCTCCTAAAAGCTGCATTTAGGGTTTGTAACCTCCAAGAAGTTTTCTTCAGATTTGAACAGGCTCTTCAACGAAGTCATCAGTGAGCTCAGAAGATATGTCAAACACCAGCTATTGCAGATTGAATGTAATGTCCCCTTCTCAAACCTGACATTTCCTGTGACCGTTGGCCTTTCTCTGGGAACCCGAAGGCTAGTCGGAAGTTAAATTAGGGTTTCCTACTTTTGAGGAGGTCATTGCTCAGAGATGATGGATTCAATGGCGGATTCTTTCTGGGTTTCCAGAGAGCTTCGCAGGGGTATGTTCATCTCAGCATTCAGAGCATTTTCTGGAATTTACTATTTTTAGTAAATTCTATTTTTGGCAGTAAGCAGGATGGTATCAGGCAGTTGACTTTTCCCTTCAGTTGACTCAAGTGGCGGATTCAGTTTCGGGCTTCAGAATGCAGTTCTGGGAAGTCGAGCTCATTTCACTTAAAAATAACATTATAATTAAAATGTTATTTTATCACCTTGGCCTAGTTGAATGACTTAATGTTGTTTTAAAAGGTGGACTCAAAGGGTGGCGCCTTAATTAAGGTTATATTTAATATTTGATGAGTTCTCCTAAGTCAAAGCAAATTAATTGGGGCGCATTAATCAAGGTGATGATTTAATTAAAATATAATTATTGAGCTAAAGGTGAAAAGGACGCCATATTGAAGGAAGAGTTAGGGTTTGAACTTTGAGTTGGATTTTAGGGTTTCGTGAAGTCAACGAAACTTATAATAAGAAGTCTTGTGCATCATTTCAGCATCTTTGGACAAATATACTGTTATGCTGCCAGATTGGCTCTGGAATCGCTTCGAGGAATGAAGGCCTCCTAGCATTCGGCATCACTTCGTGTTTGCAAGATAACATCTAGTGGTGAATTAGACTAGTTTTGTGAATCCATTGGATTCCGTGCATTGTAATCTGCATTGATCTAGTTAGCTTCAGATTTTGCATGTTAGAAGTTTCTGGTTTTTTTATTTTAGCTACAGCAGATTCATTGTTTTATTCATAAATCAAAAAGGACAAAACAAATCATTGTGGGTATTGGTTATTTCCTTTCCCCTTGGCTAGGCGCCCTTGCATGCTAGTTTGCAGATTTTTTGAGAAGCATCTGAATTTTATAAAGGAGAATCGCCCCTGTGCTGGGCCGTACCATCTGTTTCTTCTTGGGAATTGTGCATTAAATAATGTTCACCTTTTAAGCTTGTTGTGTGTTGTTGGTTTGAGCGCCCTTTGGTTAGTAATGGTTTGCATTTAGTTTCATGTTATTTGAGTTGATATTAAGGGAGTTACGAGCTATTAAGTGAATCCATATGCAGCTAGTTATATATGAAAATACAGGACTGTCATAACAGTTTCAGAATTCTGCGTCTTCATCCTTGGACGGGTATTGAGAGATCTCAAAGATTTGTGCGGTAGCTTCATTGGGAATTGTTTCAGCGGAAAAGAGGTTGGATCTAGTGGTTCTCTTCAATTTTTAGCTTTACTCATCAACAAAGAAGTTCTATGATATTGTTGCAAAACTGTTATAAGCTGATTCACATGGTTAGCAAGATTTCATTTCTTAAATTGTAAGCTGGCAGTAGTACTGACAGCATTATAGATTCTTGCTTATCAGATTGTAATAATCATCTTACTTTCAGCAGTTGATATTGTAGTTAATTTACCTCCGCCCTATGGTAGCTACTATCCCAGTCTGGGTTAGAAAGCACATTCTGGGTGTTGAGTATTTCCAGCTTTCCGCATTGTCTTTCCAAGCATTGTATTGTAATTACTCCGTCATATGGTCGCCCCTCACTCCGCATTGGATTGGGTAGCACATACTTGACGTTGAGTTCCTTTCTGTATTTAGAGTAGAGATCCTCTGACCATATGCTCGCCATCATCAGCGCCATCCTTGGTTAGAGTTGCTTTTTGCATAAGCAGTTGAATTAGATCCTCTGACCAATGCTCGCCATCATCGGCGCCATTCTGGTTAGAGTTGCTTTCTTGCACGTTGTGGTTTATCCATCTAACCTTAACGGGTGCACTTGCTTGTAATGTTGTAATCTGTTCATTGAAAAACAAAAAAATTTGGCTCGGAATATTTCAGTGGTATCAGAGCCAAGATCCTGCCATCCTGTGCCCATCAGAGTTCACTTGACAGAGAAAACAGATTATACATCAGAGGTCAGAGCTGAGTTCAGTATTAGCTTTCAGAAGTTTCAAAGATGTTGCATTTTCTAAGGTCTATGGGTCGTGAGAAGTCAGATTCAACTATGGCATATGAGGAAGGAAAGGTTATTGATGTCGTAAGGGACTTCATTGAATATGCCAAACAGTTTAAAAGACAATGTGAAGATGAGGCTGCCAAACTCCGTGAGCAATATCAAAACATGCCAGATGATTATAGGTACGATGTTTCATTTGATTCCCATTTGAGGTGTGTGGCGTCACTGGAGCCCAAAAAGTTGAAGATGGTGGACCACATTAGGAAAAGGATAAAAAGGGAAACAGAACAAGTTTTGGTTGAAGAATCAAAGAAGGAAGGAGATGAAGTGCCTATTTGTGAATTGCAGCCGACAAATATGCAAGTTGAAGAGAAAAATCAGTCATCTAGCATTGAAGTTGGCACAAACAAGGTGCACATATCACATCAAAATGAACGTGAGCTTGATGAAGATACCTTGGCAAGTGAAGAGTTAAGGGTAGAGACTCATAATACGCCCCTTGACTTGCATGTGATAGCAAGTGAAGAAGAGCAAGTTGAAGGAAATACTATTGGTGTATTTGAATCAGCTTATGACCGTTACCAAAGTGATGATGTTGGTAATGATTTCGAGGTGTTTGTACCTCCTCTTGTTGAAGATTTAGTGATGGATAGTTTTCCTCTTGTTGCTGTTCAAACTCCTCAAGAGTTTTCACAAGATGAATTTATTACAAGTGATCAAGAAGACCTCTATGGCATGCATATGACTGTTCATGATGAGATCAGAAACATACCTATAGATGATAGGTTCATTGAAGATAAGGATGATAAAAAATTTCAAACAGCTAGCTCTAAAGATTCCTTACTTCCTTTCAGTGACAGTGCTAAGGGTGGTTTTGAGTTTGAACTTCAGACCCAACCATTGGAGGGAGGTACTTATGAAGACATCAGCTTTAGTGATTTGGGAGTTGACCTATTCCAAGAATCAACACTCCAAATGTTGCACAAAGAACACTCTTCTTGTGATCAAAACAATCAGCCTCTCACCATTTGGGATCCAGGTGTGAAGGCACTTAGTGATGACAAACCGGTATGGGATGAATTTCCCTTTGATCCGGATGAAGAAATGGAACTTGATAAGGGTTCTCTATCAGCAGACAATGGTTTTAATATGCTTAAGTTTGGGGCTGCTTTCAAGTTTGATCAAAGTAACATGGAAGAGGAAACAGAGTTTGAGGGCCATATGGCTCTTGAAGATGAAAGGTTTGGAGGAATTACCAAACATAAATCTGATCTATCAAGGCATGAAGCTGATTGCAATCAACGAGTTGAAGGCTTAGTGGAGTATGATGTTTCCCAAGACATTGAGCACTCCCCACTAGTTGGTGGTGAAGTACAAGAATGTTGGAGCAACAATGAGGGCAGCAAAAGCGTGAAACGAAGTTCTGTTTTTCAGTTACAGCCTATCGGCAATTCACCATCTTCGCATTCTTATGAGTGTGAAGGCCAACCTGAGGTGTCCGTTGAAGATGAAGTGCGAGCTCTATCTAGATTTGATCGCACACATAGTCTGATTGAAGGGCTTATTTGGGATGCTCAGCTTGAAGAGAGACAAAGAGGAGTGAAATATGAGGTTGCTCTTCCCAAGTTGCAACTTATCAGAGACTCATTGGAGACCTTGAAGTCTGAGTACATAGGCTTGATTGAAGATAGAGATCATGCCGTTGAATCTGCAAAGAAGGCCTTCATTGTTTTCGAAGAAAGGGAGAGTATGGTTGATGAGCTCACTTTGGAGCTTAAATCAACAAAGGACAAGTTGAAAGAAACTCAGTTGGATCTAACAGAGGTTGCAGACCAGTTTGCAGATTTCAAACTTTTCAAGGAGCAAGAGGATGCACAAAGAGCTAAAAAAATCAATCAAGTGATTGGAGATTTTGACTATCTTCAAGAGGAGTTTGATCTTGAAAGCATTTCAAGAAAGTCAGAAGTTGCATGTGCAGATTTGGGGCAGCGAGACGTAAGGAATGGCTTCCAAGTCTTCGACAATCCCTTCTTTGAAGTGGGTGCTGAAGCAACTTATGACAATCCTCTCTTTGTTTTGAAAAAAGAGTCAAGTAGTGAAGAGACCAAGCATGAGGTCAAGCGTGAACTCCAATCTAAGGATGCCTTGATATCACTCCATGACGATGTGCCACGTATGTTGAGTAGTAAAGAATGCTTAAGAGGAATTGAGGATGCAGTCTTCACTTTGGAAAAGGGACCAAAATATGGTGATTGCACTCTTGTCAATCCATTCCTTGGGTTGAGGGATGCTAGTCTGCTCTGGGAGTTGAATTTGAAGTCATCTTATGTTTCATGCTTCAGTGTTCCTGAAGTTTTCATGGTTTGGTTTCAAAGGTTCATCAGAGGGGATGCCAATTTTACAAGTATGCACTTGATTTTGACTAGCACTCAGAGATGTGCTATGTTTCCTTGCCGGAGTGTTGGAGATTATTTTCAGTTGGGTATTCAAGCTTGGGATTCTCAACAAGGGTTGATGGAGCATACAGTTTGTGGAAAGAAGAAATTATGGAGGAACAAGAATCAAATTTTCAGACTTTTTGGTGTCGTTCTTTTCTTTAGCAGCTTCTTGATGGTTCCATTTGTTCATCAACAAATGGATTGGAGAGAGATTTTGAGCATGGGTTGGAGAAATGAACGATTGGTTGCTCTTGAATGTGTTGCCCAGCTAAGACCAGGACAGATTTTGAGATTCGAGCTTGCTGGTTTGAGGCAGACCAGCCACTTTACATGTTGTGTTTCTCGCATTCAGGAGAGTTGGTTCATCACTCATGATCAAAGAGGTGGTAGTTCTCTCATGGAGATGAATCTAGTGTGTTTTCCAACCACCTTGGAGGTGTCACTTTGCAGCTCGATGGTCATCTCACATGCTCACGCTTGGGATTTGGAGTGGTGTTGTTGTTTTCCCTTGGGTAGGACTCGAGAATCAGATTGCACTGCGCTGATCCTAGTCTTGATCAGCAGTAATTATTTGTTCCTTCACACTTTTCCTACCCCCCAAATTCATCTTATGATGGTTGATGATGTAAACTTTGATAGTTTACTCTCAGTATTGATTCATGACAGCAGTAGCTCACATGCTTTGGTTCACCATTCGGAGACTCATGGGGTTGGAACTATGATTGTTTTCTGTAGTCTTCATGGTTGTGCCAGTATAATTCAGATGAGGCATGGTAGCTTTATGCGGAGACATGAATATGAGTTTGTGGAGCTCTTGCAAAGGAATGCTTCCCTCCTTGCAAGAAGATTTGTAGAGGTCACACTTGCAGGGATGGTCCCGTTTGTTACCATGTGGAGGTATGGGGAGGAGTTCGATTTTGATTTGAATAGTCTATCTCTCCTGTTGCTTAGAAGGGTGATTGACAGTAGTATGGTTGATACTTTTAATTCGGGGGATTGTGGACATGAGATGTTGCATGATTTTGGTTTCCTTCCTTTAAGATCTTTTAGTTTGAGAATCATAGATGGTAACACTTTGGAGTTACAAGGGGAGTCTGTAATGAACCAGACCAATTTTTTTTTGATTTTTTAACAAATGATTACAATGCAACATGCACCCGTTAAGGTTAGCATAAACCAAAACGATGCGGAAAGTAACTCTAACTAGAATGTACACCAGGATCCCGATATGGGCAAGGTGTGAGCATTGGTCAGAGGATCTTAAAGGAAGATGCTGAATAAGAACTCTAACCACGAGATGCGCCGGTGAACGACAAGCATTCGGTCAGAGGATCCCTATCTAATGCAATACTGAAAATGTAGCTCAACACCAAGTATGTGCTACTCAATCCGTGATGGATAAGAGGCGACCATATGGCGGAGACTTAGGAAATTACAAAGCAAACTAAGTAAATAGGCGGCAAGCCAGCCTCTTCCACTTATTCAGTGGGCAGATACAAACATTGAATTTGCAATAATATTAAAGTTGCTGACAGTACTACTGTTCAGCTTACAATATATCAGAGAACCTGTCGGAAACACAAGATTAGAGGCCTTCAATGCTGCAACAATACAAGAAACCTCTCCAATACTTTCAAACTCCTTTTACAACAACTGCTCACTCAGCTATTAACTTTCCCAAGTCTGATATTGACTGATTATGACAGAAATTACTCAGAACAGCAACATAGTGACTCACTAGAATGCTCATAACTTACCCAAAACACACCCAATTGACATAAAACCAAATGCAGACTACTCTAGTAATGATGGCGCCCCAAATGGAATGCATAAACCTTACCAAATGACTATCATTTTTTTTGCACAGAACCCAAAGCCAACTCCAGAAAGGTACGGCCCTCTTTCAAGGGCGATTTTCTTTTAAAAATCCAAATGAGCAATATAAAATCTATAACTTGACAAAGATGGACGCCTAGCTTAGGAAAACAGATTTCTTTAATGCCCAGAACCAAAATAATTTTATTTCTAAAGCTGCGAGCAATTCTTACATTCCCATATGATATTCAGCAATTTCCAGAAATGAACATAATTGCAAACTAGAACTCCAAATGCATAGACTAAACTGAAAATGCAATATAATTCCTAATACATGCTAACCTCTCAACTAGTTGCTATCTTTCAAGCAAGAAGAAGAGCCAATGCTAGGAGGTATGCTTTCCTCGAAGCGAGTGCCTGAAGACAATCCAGCAGCATAACGGTGTAGTAGACAGAAGATACCAAATGAAGAGCTGAGGCCCGATTATATAGACGAGAGAGAAACATCTAGAAGCTTCCAGAGGGCGCCCTAACCCTAATTTCAAATTCACCTTTTCCCTCCAAAAGATGGCGTCCATTTTCATCAATAAAACATTTCACTTTTTAAAATAAAAACAATCTTCTCAAAAGGGCGTTCCACTTCACTTGTCTCAATATTTGACATATAAAAATTATAATTTATCTCCTTATGACGCCATGACCCTCAAAGTCCCCCTTTTTAAAAACAACTTAAAGTTGCACTGCTAGGCAAGGGGTATAATATTAAAATAATAATATTATAATGAAAATACTTATCTCTCCAAGAAAAATGCCTAAGGCCAAGAACTGAAGTGCCACTGAAACAACTGAAGAAGTGATCCAACTAAAACCCAAGCCCATCGCTAAAAATAGAATTTACTAAAAATAGTAAATTCGCCGGTTGCCCGGAATGCCAACAACACACATGCGAAGCTCTGAAAACCGAAAGAATCAATCGAATCCCAAACTCCAAGCAACAACCTCAAAACCGGAAACCCTAATTTCACCATCCGCGACACGGGTCTCGGAATAGGCCAACGGTCCATGAAACGATCAACTTGAAGGGGACATTACAGAAGTCGGGCAGCATTGGCATGATATTTTCATTGATATGATCAGAGTGGTGCAGCATCGGCATGGTGGGTTTTTCCTGAGACGCATTTGGGAACCAGGGATCATACTTGTTGCGTATGGATTAGTTTTCAAATTACTGGAGTTGTGGTGGTATTGCTTGAGGACAAGCAATTTTGGGAAGGGCGGATTGTAATGTCCCCTTCTCAAACCTCGACATTTCGTGACCGTTGGTCTTTCTTTGGGAACCCGGCTAGTCGGAAGTTAAATTAGGGTTTCCTACTTTTGAGGAGGTCATTGCTCGAGATGATGGATTCAATGGCGGATTCTTTCTGGGTTTCCAGAGCTTCGCAGGGGTATGTTCATCTCAGATTCAGAGCATTTTCTGGAATTTACTATTTTTAGTAAATTCTATTTTTGGCAGTAAGCAGGATGGTATCAGCAGTTGACTTTTCCCTTCAGTTGACTCAAGTGGCGGATTCAGTTTCGGGCTTCAGAATGCAGTTCTGGGAAGTCGAGCTCATTTCACTTAAAAATAACATTATAATTAAAATGTTATTTTATCACCTTGGCCTAGTTGAATGACTTAATGTTGTTTTAAAAGGTGGACTCAAAGGGTGGCGCCTTCATTAAGGTTATATTTAATATTTGATGAGTTCTCCTAAGTCAAAGCAAATTAATTGGGGCGCATTAATCAAGGTGATGATTTAATTAAAATATAATTATTGAGCTAAAGGTGAAAAGGACGCCATATTGAAGGAAGAGTTAGGGTTTGAACTTTGAGTTGGATTTTAGGGTTTCGTGAAGTCAAACGAAACTTATAAAAAGAAGTCTTGTGCATCATTTCAGCATCTTTGGACAAATATACTGTTATGCTGCCGGATTGGCTCTGGAATCGCTTCGAGGAATGAAGGCCTCTTAGCATTGGGCATCACTTCGTGTTTGCAAGATAACATCTAGTGGTGAATTAGACTAGTTTTGTGAATCCATTGGATTCCGTGCATTGTAATCTGCATTGATCTAGTTAGCTTCAGATTTTGCATGTTAGAAGTTTCTGGTTTTTTTATTTTAGCTACAGCAGATTCATTGTTTTATTCATAAATCAAAAAGGACAAAACAAATCATTGTGGGTATTGGTTATTTCCTTTCCCCTTGGCTAGGCGCCCTTGCATGCTAGTTTGCAGATTTTTTGAGAAGCATCTGAATTTTATAAAGGAGAATCGCCCCTGTGCTGGGCCGTACCATCAGTTTCTTCTTGGGAATTGTGCATTAAATAATGTTCACCTTTTAAGCTTGTTGTGTGTTGTTGGTTTGAGCGCCCTTTGGTTAGTAATGGTTTGCATTTAGTTTCATGTTATTTGAGTTGATATTAAGGGAGTTACGAGCTATTAAGTGAATCCATATGCTGCTGGTTATATATGAAAATACAGGACTGTCATAACAGTTTCAGAATTCTGCGTCTTCATCCTTGGACGTGTATTGAGAGATCTCAAAGATTTGTGCGGTAGCTTCATTGGGAATTGTTTCAGCGGAAAAGAGGTTGGATCTAGTGGTTCTCTTCAATTTTTAGCTTTACTCATCAACAAAGAAGTTCTATGATATTGTTGCAAAACTGTTATAAGCTGATTCACATGGTTAGCAAGATTTCATTTCTTAAATTGTAAGCTGGCAGTAGTACTGACAGCATTATAGATTCTTGCTTATCAGATTGTAATAATCATCTTACTTTCAGCAGTTGATATTGTAGTTAATTTACCTCCGCCCTATGGTAGCTACTATCCCAGTCTGGGTTAGAAAGCACATTCTGGGTGTTGAGTATTTCCAGCTTTCCGCATTGTCTTTCCAAGCATTGTATTGTAATTACTCCGTCATATGGTCGCCCCTCACTTCACATTGGATTGGGTAGCACATACTTGACGTTGAGTTCCTTTCTGTATTTAGAGTAGAGATCCTCTGACCATATGCTCGCCATCATCGGCGCCATCCTTGGTTAGAGTTGCTTTTTGCATAAGCAGTTGAATTAGATCCTCTGACCAATGCTCGCCATCATCGGCGCCATTCTGGTTAGAGTTGCTTTCTTGCACGTTGTGGTTTATCCATCTAACCTTAACGGGTGCACTTGCTTGTAATGTTGTAATCTGTTCATTGAAAAACAAAAAAATTTGGCTCGGAATATTTCATTGAACGGAGGCAGAAACGTGTGCAAAATGAAAAAGATCAAAAGAAAAGATGAAAAACACAAAAAAAATGGCTAACTCTGGACGCCTAGGAATTCAGGCCACTAGATGCAGTTTTCGAGGCAAGTCACCTCCAATAACATCATCTCAAATTTCGTCAAGCTATCTAACAAATCCAACATCTAGTTTGTCGGACCTCCTAAACGGCCGAAAATGCAAATTCAATAGAAAATTCATTTGAAGATCAGAAAGCATTAAAAATTGAAGAACATCAAAATGGCTAACTCTGGAAGAGCTGGGTGCCCTAGCTAGCCAGGGGCGCCCAAGATTTTGAGGGCTCAGAATCAGTTTTTAGAACTTGCTGCCCTGAAAACATTATTCTCAAATTTGGTCAAGCTTCACAACGAATCAGTCGGCCAGTTGACGGGATTCATCTAACGTTCAGAATCGAAGATCAAAGGGATGCATTTTATCAAGCAAAATTTGGAAATTTCAGAAAATTGTGCTAAGTCTGCTAAGTAAAGGCACCCTAGCTAGCTAGGGGTGCCCAAGAATCAATGCCTTTGATAATTTTTCCAATTTTTGTCATTCATCATCCAAAACAATGTTTACATTTGATGTTTTTGGTTCTTGAATAGGCTTCACAGTTTTAAAGCTTGAGAATAAAGTTTTTTTTTTCATCCACAAAACCTATTTAACAAGGCTCTTGCAATCATTATCCACATCTTTTGAAGGTTGGCGTACAGAGGAGGAAACATATAATTTTCTTCACATCAAGATTTGAAGGCCAAAACGAGGTGCTTTTTCAAAGTTCATATTTTTGAGATTAGGTTGTAGAGAGGCTCACCTTTTAATGCTCTAAATTTCCAAGGCATCACTTTTTCAGAAAAAGGGGGTCATCTTTTCAATTTCTATTAATCTGGGTCCACTTAGTTTTTGATCCTCTTCAATTTTGGAAAATTTTATATTTTCAAGAATCTGCTTTTTTTGGGAAACCCTCAGCTTTTTCGAAATCTGATCATTTGGGTCTCTCCGAAACGTGATTCTCTACGAAACCTAGGTTTCAGCTTTCTTTTGGGAATTTGCTTTTTCAAGAGAAATCAGTATTATATTTTCAGCAGTTTGTGCAAAAACTTTCCGAACATAGTCAAGTTTACAGTCAAACTTCGAGTTTTTCATCATGCAATATTCTCCCATGGAATTCAGGACCAAGCCAGTGTTATATCCCGATTATCTGAAAACATTTGAAACTGATTTGCATGATGTGAATCCAGTGTTTGATTTGCGTGCTTTGGAAGCTGTAGGAAATGTTGCAGTCAGACATCTTGGTCATTCTGGGTTGCTTGCAACACCTTTGATCCCTGTGTCGGTGTAGAGCCTAGAATTTGTAATTGCTTCTATCAGGCATTACAATCCTACAACACGAGAAATCCAAGCAGTAGATGGGTGAATTGTTTGCAACCTCAGGCCGAACGATGTTGAGAAATGCTTTGCAATACCGCCTTGGTCAGAAAACTTGGTGATGTCCATTGAAGAGTGTGAAAAGGTGTGGCACATGCAAAAAGACAAATACCGAAAGAGAATTGCACAAAATTGGTTGAAAGAGAAGCACAATACTTTGCCAAAGAACGTTGGGCATGGGGAATTCAAGGAGGAATTTGCAATCATGATTACTCTTCTCAACCGAGTCATAGGTCAAGGAGAGGCCGATAATTTCCAGCCTTGGATGTTTTACATCATCTCTCACATCATTGATAAGACAAAACTCTATGACTGGCCGACTTTTATCAGTGATAGTCTCCACCATCAGATGACCGATGTAGAAACCCTTGTTTCCCCTGTTTCCCGAAACTGTGTGTTTTTTAATTGTTTTGGTGTATTTTGATTTTTTTGATGTTTTTGCATGAATAATAAAGAATGCGATTTTGCAAGAAATTTGTATAAATTCAAATAAGCGAATATTGAGGCAGTAAACCCTTGAAATATCTAATCTATGATCTGATTATTCATTTCAGAAGGCTACAATAGAAGATCTCTGGCATGCATACAAGATAGTATAAAAATATTGTTTCAAAAACCTGATTTGCAGCAAGATGAAGAATGCCCTTGATCTGGTACGGCTGCAATGAATATTCTCTTCTCCCTCCCTCAGACGATCCAGAATAAGGCCAGGTGCATAGGCGCCCCTGTTAGTGGAGATAGACTGAGAAAATGGAAGGCGATTTGCTTGAACTTGAAAGTACGTCCTTTTTAATGGAGGTATGGCCTGGTACAGATTAGTACGGCCTGAACACAGCAGCAACTATTAAATAAAGTACGGCCTCCTATCACTTCTCCAGATCCCAATGAGAATAGGCGCCTCCACTGAAAGATCCCTGATGGATATGTTGCACATTGAAAACCCTGAAGATGAATCAACTGTGAATGTTCTGTGATCTCTCCTGGATGAAGAAATCTCTCTGCCTGGCAATAAATCGGATGATATTTCACACCCTCTGAATTGCTTTCACTGGAGATGGCTCGTTCCCCAATGCTCTGAGACTGAAACCCTTGGCTTCCGTGCTCTGGTTGAAGACTTGATCAATTTTCAATACTCAATAACATAATGGCTCGATTTTCAAAGCAAAGCCTTATATCCCTTTGAAAAGTGCGAATTCCTTCAAGAAGCATCATTAAAATAAATTTGACTTTTCTTTTTAATTATTTCAATAGTCTCAAGTCACATTTTTAATTATAAAATATAATTAAAAACGTCCCCTTCCATGATGGGCGACCCCTTCCAATATTTCACTTAAGTTATAATATTAAAATATTATAACTTTATATTATATGCTCCAATTAATTAATATTTAATTAATCAATCAAATATTAATATCTCCCTCGAAATGTGTCCGATTCATGAACCGTCTGAAGCTGGTGACTAAGTGAATGATTCTGCACGTGATCAATCCATATTGCTAAAAATAGCAGGGGTCCCTCGCTGAGTGCCAAATACTGCTAAAAATAGCAACTCAGGCAAAAAGTGTCCGAATGAGCCCGAACGAAAGCCAACTGGTAAAATACTGATAACTGAAGCCAAGCCAAACTCCATCAAGACCCTCTATCCATCCTATCAGCCTACGAGGGTCGCATAATAGGCTAATCATGAGCTCTGAGAGATGTCAACTAGAAGGGGACATGACAACCGAGTATTTCAAAATCCATGAGTTTCACATGATTTCCTACCTTGTGTATCTAAGGTCATTTCAGGGCAAATTTAGAGTTTTGAATATTGTAGGAACTCTGGGTGTTCAACATATATATCATCATTACCCACAGCTAGAGTTTTTAGAATCAACACATCATTACAAGCGGGTGAATGATGCATTCTTGATGCATACGGTGAGAGACATAGACAATGAGTTGCACGTACGGATTTCATCAGATGCCAAATCGGCTATGGCATAGTGGGCTGATTGGTTTATCTAGTTTCCCACATTCTCCTACATTAGAGTGTATGGCTTCTCATGTAGTCTAGTCATGTTACCAAGGTATCCCACGGATGAGGTGGTGTTCATGGAGTTTCTGAGGCAAGTTTATGAAGTTCACACGTTCTTGCGGAATAGAAAGAAGGCTGCTTTTAGTTTTCTGGTTGAGATGGGTGTCTACCGATGTAGATCGTCGGCTGATGCCAAGGTGATGGTTGATGAATTATCGAAGTTTGGCCTCAAGTTGTTTAATGAGAGGCGATCATATGATCCTCATGGCATCTTTGCATCCTGTCTTGGTCAAAATCATGCTCATGTGCTCGTAGTTGAGGATTTCTAGGCTAATTGCGAGGATGAGTTCGAAGTGTGTAGGTGCAGTTTTAGCAGGTTTACCGTCCAGCAGATGGCTGATTTCTTCTTAGAGGATGTAGAAGGATCGTCTGATGATGATGGAGAAGTAATACTTCTTGTGTATGCCAGAGATCAAATTGAGCAGCGACCATTTTCACAAGTCAATTGGTCCATCAAAGAGAGCACCTCAATTGAGGAAAGGATGATTCGAGTTGTCAAAAACAACAGGATTTTCCTAAGCAATAGGAGAACACGCAAAGGTAACTATTCCAGCAAAGCCGCCAGTAGACTAGTCATCCCTACCTTCTTCCAAACCAAAACCGAGAATAAAGGCTATGAGCAGTCCTCCAGAGGGTATGAAGGGTAGCAGAATGGCGAAGAGTTCAAAGAGACAGCTGGAGTTGTTTGATGTAGTTCAGCAGGAACAACCGGCAGTCGTATTAAAAGTTCTAGTGGAGCTGGCCCCACAAGCAGAAGCAGTGCCTTAGTCTCTTGATTCCCCACCGTTGCCGAGGTCTTCTCCCATCCATATTGATTCAGAGGTTGAAGAGGTTGAAGCTGAAGCCAAGCTTCCCAGAGAAGTTAGTAAAGAAACCTCGTCTTGGCTTGAGAGCATCTTTGGAAGGAAATGGAGAAATCCCTTGTATCAATTGAACTTTGCATGGATTGACCATATCTACTAGGATACACCAGTGAAAAAAACTAAGAAGCAAGTTCACATAGAGAAGAATCCAGATGGTAAAATTATCATTGAGACTGCTACGCCTCCGGAGGATAAGAGTATTGATGAGGTTGAGATTGATGACTTCATGGTTGTCAAAGCTAATGTCGGTAAAAGCACTTGGCACACCGATGTAAATTTCTTCGAGGTTGCAGCAGGAAATCTAAAGGAAAGAGTGCTGAAGGATGGAGAGGATAAGCCACCCTCAAGGCTGAAATTCGGCAGTTGCGGCAATATGTTTCTAGTCTACTTCACAACACTTCACAGGCCACTCTATTGCTTCCATAGATTCTAGAGTCACGTGTTGATTAGCACTAGTTAAGTTAGTTGGTTATATACGGGAAGCATGTGCGAGATTGGATAAAGGAGTTCATCACTAGGGGCAAAAATGTGCTTGCAGAAATATACCAATTGAGGTATAATGCCCATGATCTTCGCCAAGGGTTTTAGGGTTTTGAGTAGTGTATGGTGGAGGTGAAACCGATGCATGAGATTATCATTTCAGATTTGAGGACGACATATGATTTAGTGGTTCCAAAAGAAAATAAGAGAAAGATTCTTGATTCGAGAGAACAACACCTCTTCAAAGTGAAAACTTATGAAAGAATATTTGAAGAACTAGCTGAATATAAATAAAAAGTTGTTGATGTCCTCAAATTCGTAAGCACATTTGTTTCACAAATCCCTTGTCAGTATTGTCGTGATGATGGTGATTTTGTTGAACTTGATGAAGTGCAAGCAGAGTTCCAGAATCTTGTTCGTGGCAGTTTTAGTAGTGATCTTGTTGCCGGTAGGATGAATCAGATTGCAGTGATGTCAACAAGATTCGATAAAGCAGTTGAAGAGGTCAAAGATTTTCTAAGTTCGATTGCAGAAGGCGAGGAAATCCAAAAACAAAATATTGCTCTAGATAGTATCAATGCACCTGACAAACAGGTAGTTACCAGCTTTATGGCGGATTTAGTTGCCCAAAATGCCAATGGATAATTTATCTTTTTTAGGACAGCAAAGATTTCCAAAGATAGATTTAAAGCAGCAGTTAACTCGATGCCTTTTTCAAGTTTTCCTGCTATTCTTGTCTCATGCTTATTATTCTTTGTGAAAGAGAAAGAATCAAGTTGTAATAGTTGGTACTTTCCTTTTTTTTTGCTTTTAGCAGGTTGTGAGTGAGTTGTCTTGTTTTAGTTTTAGAAATAAAGCTTGCAAGTTGGCAAGTCTTTTTGTAAAAGCAAGGAGATTTTAGGGTTCCCTACTCCTTGCTTGTGTATAAATAAGAGTAGCCTTGGCCATTTTCTTTTAACCATTATTGTGATAGCAAATTGCTGAGCCTACTTTTGCTTGCAAGTTGTTATTCAGTGCTTGTTCACTTAGTGTAAGAGCAAGCTTGCATGCCTGCGTTTTGCTGCAAGATATTGTTCAGTTCATTTTTAATTTCTGTTAAGTGTGTTTCGGTTTGATCTTTAAACGGTAAGCCTGTTTTTGCTACAAACCTATTGTTCCAGAAGTGTAATCGTTGTTAGAAATTTGAGAAAGGAAATCTTATGCTTGCTTTGCTGCTTTGATCTACTGTCTCAGATTTTGTTTTATGTTTTTCACATATATAATCTCTATTTCAGCTTGCATCTAAAAGTACAATGGGTCTTAAGGTGTGTTGGAAGTGAGTTTATGTGAGTTTTGTGTTGAATCATTCCTTGTTTACTTCTAACTCTCAAGCTTCGTGTTTACTTGTGTAGCTAGAAGCGTCATTAGAGTAGGTCTAGTTGTAGTTGAATTTTTGGAAAAGAGAAAACCTCAGCTATGACACTAGAGTTTTATAAACTTGTGCTCTTAGCTGAGAAGAAAAAGATTGGCAAATAGTTTAGTTTACTTTCTTTAAGCATCATCAGCGAAGAAGGAGCTTCCCCTCCTAATTTGAAGAGCAGTTTATTTGTGCATAGCTGTCCATTTTAATGCACATTCCATAGGTGCGAATTGAAATGCCAACACGATTGTCAAGTTGAAGCAAATTTGAATAGGTATTTTTCTATTTTGAATATATATAAAATTTTCTTTGTCCTCTACATAACAAACCCTAGTTGTTTTTGATCTTTTTTTATGGGAAAACCCTAGCTTTTAAAACTTTTTTATGTATTTTATTAGTTGCAAAGCCTAACTATTTTTTAATTTTTTATAATTTTTTTACCATAGTTTATTTAGAAACTCTAAATAGTAAATACTAATCAATTTCAATTTATTTGTTATTGCAGCTTACTTTACATTTATAGATATTTCTAATGTTAGCACTAGTTAGAAAGGATCTTAGTTGGAAACATGCCATCCTGGGGGCAAAGAAAGGAGAGTTGATTTGCGTATATTGCAAGATGAAAATTGGTTGGGTCTAGTTTATTAACTGATGAAAATATCATTTTGCACAAATTTCCTCTTGATATTTTAAATGTCTAATGTTGCATCTAATAATGTTGTGTGCAAGATACAAAGGCAATTAGAAATGTTTGACCAAGAAAAGGAACTGAAAAAAAGCAAATAGAAGTGATGGCAACCATTCATGGAGAGTCTTCTTCTTTCAGTCCTTCATTCCTTGGATGTTTGATCACTAGTGGTAGTATCAATGGTAGTTGTAGTGCTAATGTTGGGCCACGAGTTCATGGATCTAGCTTAGATTCATACATTGTACGACATTTAATTCCAAGTTTCTAATCATCACTCAAGAGCATGGGTTGGAACAAGGATAAGCATGATGCAACAAAGAGTGCAATTGATCACTTTTGGTTTTATTGATCCATTTCGTTTCAGACAACTAGGTAATTAATTGTAATTTTCGTTGTTTGATTTTTCTCTTTTGAATTTTTAAATTTAGGGGTTTGTAGAATTTAAATCAAGGTTGGTGAGGAGAATGTTGTGCAAATAGTTACAAATAATCTATGTTCCATAAAGTCTCAGAATGGAGGATGTGTTTTGGGATGGGGGATCAAGGACGTTTATTTGGGGATGGTGAGCGGATGGTAGGTGGAGGGGTGAAGGGGCAGACCCCTAATGGGGTGCCTCATAGAAGTTTGGGGGCAACACCCCTGGCACATTCCCTATCATGGTATAGGGTGGGGTTAAAGGGCGAAGTTGTTGCCACCAAGCTAAAATTAAGGCCTTTGACACCATTTGAACCTATATGGCACATGCCATTTTCATAAATTAATCACTATGTTTCTCTACCATGAAGTCCTCACTGTTTAAAGATTTTTAGCCAAATCTTCTTTTTTGAGAATTAATAGTGAAGTTGAAGGATCTAATTGATCTAAATGATGAAGACTACAATGTTTATAGTTTTTTTTTTGGTGTTTAGGGTGTGGGTGGGGGCCATTAGGCTACTAGGATTAGGGTTTGATGATAAGATGAAATAGTGAGTTCTTTCCTTTTTCAGTATAGTTGGGTATTTAAATAACTTAAACATGAGATAGGTTGATTCACTATCCCTTTCCTTCGGTGATAAATGCTTATTTCCTTTCATTCTATAAATTTCATATCTTTGATCTGTTTTTGTATAGTTGGATTGAATGTCAAGTCTATTTGATGGATTGGACCTTTACTTGATTTCATCAGGGCAAATTCTCAAAATGGTGTTAAGAGCACAAAATCTTAATTTGGGTGGAAGAATTGTGTTAGATGTGTTTCCCATTTTCAGTATTTCCTTCGTGATTGTTGTGAAGCCTCAATTGCATCTTCCATAACTTTAATTTTTACATTAGGTAAAATTGTACTTGTGGTTGTAGCACTATGCTAACTTATATTATCTGTAGAAGTTGTTTATGCAGTAGTATTTTATCACTTGATTGCATCTTGTACTTATAGACACATACTTCCCAGGTGGAGAGTTATGATTAATGTACATGCAATGGTTTTGAATGTTCACTAGTTTTTACTTTTTCATCCTGTGTGTTGCAGTCACAGAGATTGGAAACTTGATGCATATGTAGTTCATAACCTCTGTTCTCTGCTTTTTGCAACTTCTTTACAAAATACTTACAGCTACAATAGTTTTCTGTTTTGTTGAACTGTCTTAGAACTTGCTTCATTTTTTACTGCTTTTTAATTTATTCCCATCTCTTCCTCCTTCTATACACATTGACTTCAGCAGTGGTGGCTTTCAGATTGCCAGAGAGTTGCGTTTAAGGGATATAGGTGGCATCATTGTGGTGGACTTTATTGACATGAAGGATGAGAGTAAGTTGTCTTTCCTCTACCATGTTGAGGATGGCAAGTCTTAGACAGGGTTAGATATTGGTTGGAGCCACTCACATGCTTTCAATGTTGTAATTGATTCTCCCCTATATGTATGTTGAGAAAGTACTAGTGCAGGGGTGGCATAATTGTGGTGGTATTTATTGACATGAACTATGAGAGGTACCTTTCTTTGCTTATGTTGAAGATTGCATGTCACAGATATTGTCAGATGTTGTTAGGGGCCACTCACGTTCTTTTGGTTTTCTAAACATCTCATCCTATTACAATAATCAAGAATCAAAAGTAAAAACTATAGTACATAAACTATAAAGACCCATAATTTCCTTTCCTGAATAAAGTGTGGGCTGTGGGGACTGGGTGGGAATGGTGTTGGGGAGGCCAGTTAATGCATGCATACACATGGGGTTATGCATAAAATTTATGAATTTTCATTTTGATCTGAACTTGTTACATCTATATTGAGCTTGCAGTATTATGCTGGATACCAGCAGGCTGTAAGAATAGTTTGAAGAAAGACCATGCCCATAGGAAGATGCAGAAGGAAGAATTTGTAATGCACAGAATGAGTGTTGTAGGATGAAACTTGGTGAAGTCATTCCCTTATGGAAACTGTTTCCATCTTTTGCATCCAACTGAATGTCAAGATATCAAGCTCAGTTTCATCTAGGGTTTGGTTTCTTTTTGGGAGAGGGAAAAGATGCCTTATGCAATGTTAGCATACAAACATTGTAGCACCAAGATGTGAGATGATTCAGAGTGTTCATAGGCATTGATTAACCTTGTGGTACATTCAATTAGCTAGAAAAAACTTAGTACAAACAACATGTACATGGGAGGAATTTATAGAAGAATGAACTGGAAAAACGGATTAGTAAAGTCCATTATGGGATGAATATCAAAGACTTTCCATAGTGAGGGTGCAAAGGTGCTTGGGATTCAAATGTTAAACATAAATGTTATAGAAAACAGATTTATCTAGTGCCAACATTCATCATGAGAAGCAAAAGAACATCGATAGAACAATGGATTAAAGCAGGAATGTGCTGATTTTATAATTCATAGGAATTTCACTGTATACAATCAAAAGGGTACTATGGACAGCATAGCGGAAACCCCTCAGTGCTTATCTCCAAAACCGCACCTAATTCCTTTTTACTTCATATTTCACCTCATGAGCAAGCCTTCAATCAGTCTTTTTAACTCTAGATGGATTGATTAAGTATTCCAATTTACCTCTCTACTAGCTGGCCCACCAACAGATATTTGGCCAGTCTTGTTTGGCATCAGTTGATGACTTAACTGGGAGGAAGTGCTATGCTTTTGTTTCTTTTTGTTATTTCACTACGGTGTGGATCCGCTGGTTTGACTTTCTATATGATAATTCATATAAAGACAAAAAGTAAATTTAAACTTGGTAGTTTAATTTTTTTATCACTTGTCATGTACAAAAACAAACTAAATATACTTGTTCTGATATCTGGTTCAATATTATAAAACGAGTTTGGGTTCAAATGTTTGAACAATGATGCTACAACCATTTATCATGAAGAACCTTTGAAAAACAAATAGAAGAACATGTATAAGAATAGGAATGTGATGAGTTCATAACAGATAAGAGTGCTACTGGATACAATCAAAAGGGCACCACACTGGTGCTTACTCACAAAAATAATAGTAACCTTATAATTACTGTGTGATTAGGTCTTATTTAACTTGTCTTCTCAATCATGGATAGAAAAATGACAAAGGACTGTTATTTCTCTCAATGGAAGGGCTCTCTCTCTCCAATGTAAATTTTGGGAAAGTATACATTATCGTAAGGAATCCACAGTGCATTCACATATTGTTGTAAGAAATAATTCATATGTGTTTGGAGAGAATACTGAATTAAGCTAAATAGTGTTGTAATGGTTACAAATATTGCTAACATGAGGTGGGTAAGTGAACCTCACACTCCCTTGTCAATACCTCATGCTCATGCCCCATAGGTATGCACATGCACACATACTCACACACACCCATAGGAACACATGCACACAACCACATTTATGGTTTTGATGGTTATACCATTTAATGAATCAGTCACAACAAAATGATGTTACACTTTTTTGTTAATTTTAATGTCAGCAATTTTAAGTTGGAAGTTATGTTCCACAAAGTCTCGAGATAGGGGGATTGGTTTTGGGGAAACCAATGACTTTTATTTGGGGATGGCAATTGGCAAGGGTTTGTGGGTGGAGCTCCCAATGGGGATGAGAAGCAATAGCCCTAATGCATTCCTTGTTGCGATACATGGTGGGGTTGCCCAAATTAAGGCCTTTGACACCACACAAACTTTCATGGTGCATGCCATTTTCGTTATTGTATCACTATGTTTTTTGGACTTGCTCTGCCTCTTGCTATCGCTATCTTGCTAATGCTCTCACTTGCTATACAACTTGTAGCCTTGTTCAATGCTTCCAAGATTTGTTAGTGATTTTGCACGATGTGTATTCAGTTCTTTTTGAGTGCGTAGGGTGTGGTAAGGGCCCATAAATTTTTAGGGTTAGGCTTGGGGGCATGGACATCAAGAAACATGTGATTTTAAAAAAATTCTCTTTAGAGCTGTTTGATGCAAGGGATGGTTGGTAGTTTTAAAGAACACGAGAGACACCTGGGAGTTTTCCCTAAGTTTTGGGATGTTTATAATTCCCCAATGTCTCTAGCTGGAGACATCTTAGAGACATCCCCACTTTGAGGGAGACATCTTGGGGAGGTTTTCTATTGGGTGGTGGCGTTGTGGGGGGGGGGGGGGGGTGATGGTGGGACATTTTGTAGCCATATCCACTAGATTGGGTGGGATGCATCCTCATGGAACACTAGTTGTAAGGTTTTCTTTTTAAATTCTTCTAAACGAAGACTTTAACTTTGCACCTATTAGTGAACAAATTTGATTAAGACTCCTACGTTCAAGAGTAATATGACCCAAACATTTTAGCAATACATGGAGAGTATTGTATCCTTGTCTATTCTTCAAAAGCGCAGATATCAAGCACAAATTTAAACACAAAGAGGAACACTTAGTGTTGGTGTTGGTCTACTCATATAGGATTACTAATGAGATACTATTTGTAAGTATTTTAATGTTTCACAACATCATTTCATCTATTAACAACCATTTTGGCCCATCACTTTCAACTACACATGTGGTGAGATTAATTTTGGCTTTTGCATGATTTAACAGTCTTTGGTAAGACTTAAGAACCCAATAGTGAGGTTGCCATCAAAATAGTTTGCAATGATGCCCACACATCTCTCATCTTTTATGCTATGTTGCCAATTCTGGTTCGGATCTTGGTTTGGCTTTGCAAATTGAGTTTGTGGATCCAACAAATTTTTTAGGGGTTGGGCTTGTTTTGGGTTTGTTTCTATGAAAAACATGTAAAAATCATATATATATATATATATATATATTTGTAGCCTAAAAGTAGCATTGAAGTTTAGAATACCACATAGCATCATATAATCACCAAAACCACTACAAACTTGAATGTCATTTAAAACATAAATGATAAATATTGTAAAATATTCATTCTTAAAGCTTCAAGATAAATATTAAAATAATAACATCAGTTTGCACAATGTTGGCGTAACAATTAGCACCTTTGGAGTGCGAGTTGGTATGGACAACTATGCACATTGCGTAATGAATGCTCTTCAAATTAGGAGGGGAAGCTCCCTCTTTTGCTGATATGCGTTGAAAGATAAAGTGTTCTAAATCCTATCTTTTCGACTCAGCTGGAAGAGGCACAAGGTTAAGGAAACCAAGAATGTTGCAGCTAAGGGTTTTCTTTAGTTTTGCAGATCCTAACTACAACTAAACTAAATGCTTTAATCTATCCAATTCTCCTCAAGAAAATAGAGCATGAGGAAAAAGGAGCAGGAATGGTTTTACGATAATCTTTAAGTCAGGATTTCCAAGGAGATGACGACACCTATCCGAGGCATAGGCTGAAAGAGGGATTATTAGCACAACATTAAATGACAATCTCCACTTCTAAATTCCCAAGGAGGTGACAACACCTATCCGAGGTGTAGATGTGAAACAAAGATTGTTAAACATAACATAAGATAGCCAACTAGGACAACAAATTGCATTGGTGAAACACATACAATAAATGATCAAACTAGTCACTCTGTTTAACTAAGGTGAACAAGTACCATAATAATAGCATTCAGGTAAGGCTGCACAGCTATTTATTATCATAATAAAAGTTCTTTGAACAGATACATAATAGCAATACTACAGGTAAGGTTGCTCAGCATGTATGCTATCACGTGCAAAAGTTAATTACAAATGAGCTAAGAGCTCTTATTTATAGGCATCAAAGGTGTAGGGAACCCTAAAATCCCCTTGAGTCAACTACAGTCTTGCAAGCATGCAAGATTTTATTGCTAAACCTAAATAAAGGAAACTATATAGTTAACTAGAAAACTACCATCAGTTAACCGAAACAAGGCTAAACTAAATGGACATGTGCAACATGCACATCCTTATTCAAATGAAAACTAAATGAAAACTCCAATTGTACATTGACGATTCCAAGACATACATAGCATAAAAGGTGGAACAATGAGTTAACTCGGAAAGAAGCATTGAGTTAACCGCCGTGTCTGATATTTATCCTGAAAAGGTGGGACGTTTTGATCTGGAGTTCATTGGCCACGATCTCGAGCAAGTAACCCCTCCATAATGTTTTTGACTGCATCACCATCTGGAGCACCGATACTCTGTCGTAGCACATTGTGTCTTCGTAGCATCTCCTCACTGCCTGTGATCTGGCTCTGAAGTTCTCTACTCTTAATCGCCTCATCAAATAACGTTGACATCACTGTAAGTTAATCTAACTTACAGCCAACTGAATCCCCATTGAAAATATCATGGATGAGCACTAGCAACTTTGAGTGAACATCAGTAAGCTCGACGTATTCACCACCCTCTTGCTGATACTTGCAAGGAACTCGGGACACGGAAGTTCTCACGAACCGGAGTGCACTAGTCACGTGTTCTCTGCTCTCAGCCAACTTTGAAGCCATTGTATCCTATATTTTTTCCTTGAAGATCAACTGCATCCTCCAAGTAAAATAGGTTCTTTATCTTCTTCGTCGGTGACTGTGTCATATGTCGTCCTCAAATGAGAGATCATCATTTCATCTCTGGGTCTGTCAACTGCCAAGTCTCGCTCCTCATCTTGGATTTGTAGATGGAGTTGACGGGCATTGTACCTCAATTGATATAACTTTGTGAGTACAAAGCAGCCCCTTGTGATGAACTCTTCCTCCCAGTCTATCAAGCGCTTCCCGTATACAACCAACTGATTAAGCTGATTTCGCTCTGCTGGTAACTCTAGCATTGGTGGGAGCGAAGCGGTGACATTTTTAGTACTATGCACGAGGTTAGAGATATACTGACAAAGCTGTTGGATTTTGTAAGTTGATGCCCTAGTCCGCTCAGGCAACGGCGCCAAATGTTTGCCTACGGAATGTAATTCAAGTACTACGTACTATTGGCAAACTGAGTCACGTGCAGAACATAGAACAGAATAATAGAATAGAAACTTTATTCATCATCAGGAATATTACCATGTACAATCACAGAGTATCAATAGTGCTTATCAGTACAACCATCGGCACATGCCTATTTCCCGACTACAACAACTGACTACATATAACGTTTGGCGGTAGTTAGATAACCAACCGATACGACGTTTCATAACAATATTAATATTAATCGGGACTTGATTACCTGAAAGTACATGACATGTATTATTCTCACTAACTATTGTTTTATTATCAATTGGCCGACTACGACCAAGGCCGACTACGGCCGACTACAACAAAGTAAAGATATACTACTTACATCATCCCCCCCTACAAAGTAGTCGTCTTCCAGATGACTGAAAATAAAAAATGCCAACTCCTCGTCCTTTTCGTGTAATTCATCCCCTCTGTGTTGAAAGTCGTTGTGCATCGGCCACCTGGGTATCATTCTCTATCAACTGACCCAATACTCTCCCAAGTAGTGCATCGTATGCTTTCCTCTGTAATGGGATGACGACAAAATTTAGCAAAAACTGTTGTGTGCCGATCGTCACCTTCTGCGCCATCAGCGTTCCCAACGGCTTGATACCATGTTGATCAGCGCCCACCAGTTGGATGATGTAAGTAGTATATCTTTACTACTTACAAAGTCATGAAGCTAGGCCAAGGGGTTATAACATTATTTTAATTAAAATACTTATCTTTCCAGAAAATGCATCAAAAGGCCAAAACAACCATACCAACTGAACTGACTGCAAAGGGAAGCCAACTGAACTGAAGCCAACAGGATCACTGCCAGAAATAGAATTTACTAAAAATAGTAAATTCGGAAAGTTGCTCGGATCAAAGTGCATGTGATACCATTGCGAAGCTTTCTGAAAACCCAGAAAGAATCCACAATCCAAAATCCCAAACTCCGAGATGTAGCCGTCATAACTTACTAAAAATAGTAAGTCCGAAAAGGTTACCCAACGCAGTTGCATGTCATACCTTTGCGAAGCTCTCTGAAAACCCAGAAGGAATCCATAATCCAAACAACCAAACTCCAACATACAAACCCCCAAATCTTCGAAAGAACCCATCAAACAGCCGGAAACCCTAATTCTGCCACTAGCTAGCCGACAGCACACCGGGAATAGGCTATCAATCACTGAAAAGTGAAGTGCTAAAAATGGGGACATTACAGGAGAAAACTCTATGGGAAAAAAATCCTCCCCAAAATAGAGAAACGAACATGAAAATAAGTAATGGAATGGTGAAGGAAGGATGACTCAAGAAGATCCAAGCATCAATATTAGTTGAAGATAACAAGGTGATGCTAACGACTTAGTGAAGATGTCTGTAACTTGCTTCTCTGTAGGAAAATACTCCAAGCTAAGAAAACCATCCTAGCTAAGCTGCCGTATGAAGTACATGTGTATCTCAATATGCTTTGTTCATTGATACTCTGTTGGGTTGCAAGAAATGTGTATGACACTCTAATTGTCACACCAAAGAATGGTGGGACTATTAGGATGGAATGCAAACTTGTCAACAACTATCAAAGCCAAAGAACATCCTGGCCAGCCAAAAGTACTACTTGATACTACCTTTGTAGATGATAATGCAATAGTAGATTGCTTTTTGCAAGATCATGCAATGGGGCTAGAACCAAGATAAAAGTCAAAGCCAAAACTAGACTTCCTATCATCAACATCATCATTCCAATCCAAGTCAGTGAAATTGACAACCTAAGAGTCTTTTGATGTATAGTGAATTCCAAAATGTGAGGTTCCTTGAATATATTATACAATATCTTTGGCAACCTTTCTATGACTCTCATATCGATTTTGAGAGAAATGAGAGACAAGGTCCACCACAAAAGAAAGTTTAGGAGGAGAATGTGTTAGGTAAAAAAGACTTCCAACCTATTGCCTATACAATGTGGCATCGACTATAGGAGTGGAGCAATTGGAAGACAATACATTACCTAATTGGAATGGAGGGAGGTCAAGCTTGCAATCAAGCATGCCAAATCTCTAAAGCAAATCAAGCACATACTTTTGCAAAAAAATGGTGATCCCATCTAAAAATTGAATAACTCGTAAACCAAGAAAGTAATGTAAAAGTCCAAGATTTGCCATATCAAATTGCGAGATGAATGCTTGTTGAACACTATGGATCATGGAAGATGATTTTCTTGTAAGAATCAAGTCATTCACATAGTACACTTGTAAATGATTACAATATTAATGCTATCTCTTGACTAGTACAATGCCCCCAATCAATAATAATAATAATCTCATTTGAAGTTGTATGGCTAATTACCAAAACTAGATGAAATTAATATAGCTACTACCAAAGGGTATGACTGAGTATAATAGTTGGTATGACCAAGATATAAATTGAAGATTTGCCATTGATGGCTCCAATAAAGTAGATTATTTCAAAATTACCTCAAAAATAATATCAAATATGAAATTCATAAACTCACTAAAATTTGTGGTAACCAAACTAGAGTTGGACAATAATTTTAAATTTCTGTACAATTGTGATCTTTGAATGAAATCACCATGAAGGATTGGAGGGTTTTCATTCTCAAATCTGAATACCTTGAAGGTTTTCGTCTGCAGGAAAGAAGATGAACAATGTTTGATATTGGAGGAAAGGAATTTGTTTTCATAAATGGATACTTTCTTCTAAGCCCAACCTATCCTTTTATAGCCCTCCTTTTAATTTTAATTTCACTTTTCTTGCCTTTCTAGAAATGTCTAGAAAATACCTTATTTTCAAAATAACAATAGATTGACTCTCTTTTCTGAATAACTTTTTTAATAATAAAACATAAGTTGTCTTTTTATGAATATAACATAAATTTACTTAGGACAGCCTAAATTATGGAATTATTTCCTGTACTTCACACCAGTAGCCTATGTGATATAAAATAATAGGCTAGGTGGCTCTTTTTGACTTAATCTTGGAAAGGGGACATGGCATTTTTCCATCCATTTAGAAACAATGGATACCCCTATCTTGGCTAATGAATCCCTTATGGGCTTTAATTAGTCTTCTACAAGCTTGACCTCGTTTGTCAATAAGGTGCAGCACACCACCTCATAACTTGGGCCTTTGCACCCTTTTGGAGTCTCATTAATTTTTCTTTACCATTTCTTCCCAATGTGGTGAGTGAACAACATTGAAAGCCAACCTATTTGCATAAATATATCTTTCTATTCATTGATTGACAATGTCTCGAGTCTCATTTTGAAATATTATTTCCAAAGGTCGTTTTGGTCTCTTATTTGTATTGGGTTGTTCATCAAGAATGGCCACAAATGGGTGGTTCTCTACACAACATTGGGATTATATGGGGACATAGGGGTTTTATTCCTTAAGATCTCTTTGTTTAAAGATGATTTTCTCTATGGCTTGTTGCTTTATTTGCTTGCTCCTCCTCATTTATATATGCTGTCACTTGCTTTGATGGCATAGGTGCAGTAGACTTTCTAGGGAAGGCTTTGATACCTTGTATAGGAATGCCACACAAATGGGCATTACTTGACAATATGAAATCGAATACTCCATATCACACCCGTTGCAAATCCAAATATACCTAGCACCACTTGGAACTAGCTATATCATACCAACATATTTCCAAATAGGAAAACTTGGGTCCATTTTGAATTTAGGTCAGCTTGTGGAGCTAGAACTAGCTGTCATTGTAATTCCTATGGCAACAATTTTATAAACAACACATTCAAAACAAATAAACACAAATATAGTGATACATTTGTATAAAAGTGAAAGGAAAACAAGAAGTTGAAAGAAAAACAAGAGAGTTTGTTTGTAAAACAAAAATGGAGGAAACATAAAAATAGAGAAAACTTACTCTTTTCAAAAATTTTCATTATGATTTTCTTGGTAGCTAATGGACACTTGCACGTCTAGGAATAAGTATGCAACTGATTTGAAATGTTTAATCATCAACCTTCAGCTCGCTTTGTTGAATGACAAACAAGAATGAGAGTTCAACAAAAAGGAATGACATCTGTATTTTGCAATCAAAATGAGCTAAAATGAATTTGTGTTTTGCAATCAAAATGAGCTAAAATGAATTTGTGTTAATGCTTGAAATGCTTTAGTTGGCACTTTTAGGGTTAGGGATTTATTTAAGGGTCTCATATTCAAAGTGAAAGGTGAGAAATCAATTTAAAAAAGAAAAAAGAAATTAAAAACCCCTTCCAAAGATAGGTGGCTTGGCTGTGGGTCCTCCTTGGTTCACTTGGATCCTCCTTGGGTTTGTCCGGGTTCATTTGGGATGAACCCAACTGCTTCCAACTGCTCCCTGTAGGAATCCATTGCAACATTGGACGGGACCATAGATTTGGTTCGAACTAGATGCAGGTTTGGCACCAGAACTAGCAGATCTAGTAATAGGCTTTAAAATAACCATATGGTGTAGAGGCCTTCTATAGAACAGAATAAAGTTATAAAGTGAGAGTGGAACATAGTCAAGCTATTATTTTCTAAGTGTACCAATATCCTCAATAACCTTACCCTATGTTTATTGGACTTATAAGTGTGATCAGATTCAATCCCTTCATTCCTAGCATTAAAGTGTCATTCTTCTTCTAAGTCTATACTCAGCAGTGGGTTACAACTCTTATTAGGGAGAATGCAGAGTCTAGATCCTCATAAATTGGGGATTGCAATGCTTCAACATGGGCTGGCTTATGACATTACTAACTCCGATCAAGGGTTGCCATAATCAGTATTGCATATTATTCCACAACTGTGCTTATTCAGTTATGAATGGTTGAAACAAACATATTGTATGAAATGATTTTCTGCCAAAGCAATCCAAATTGTAAAGTTGTTAAATATGAACTCGTACCCAAAATCACCAAATTCTGGAAAGGTTAAGATGATTAGTTTGCAAGATCTAAAGAAACATCTTAAGCCCCAATGATAACCTTCCTGTTGTGAGCCTTTGTACCTTTTATGACAAAGTTCTAAAGACTATTCATGATCTAACAATATGTGCAGATTTCAAATCCAGCTTGAAAAAGACACTCTTGGAGTTGCTGCCAACAATTCTTAAGTAAATATAATTCATGTTTGGTTCAAAACTTGATGCATATTATGATTGATCTTGGATGGATTGACCTCAACAGTATGTGTTGGTATTGTGGATAATTATTCTAGTCATTTTGGTTATTGTATTCTACCAATGCTTTTGATAAGCACAAACTTATATTGAAAGGGGGGGTGAATCAGTATAAGACTATCTTTTACCCTTTCAAAAGAATAAAACCACAATAACTTCAAATACACAATATTAACAAATAATAACACAAGAGGAACACAAGATTTATGTGAAGACCCTTTCAGGAGAAAACCATGGAAAAATATTGCTTTATATAAAGATCTCTTACAAATTTTGTAGGCACCAAGCTATTGGAGACACCAATCGTCACTTATCTTTGTAGGCATCAACCCATGGCAGAAACCAATCCCCACCACTAAACACCAATTTAGCAAGACACCGATCTCTTCAAGTGAGAGCCACCAACTGTAACGACCTTTCCCTTGTGTAAAGTAAAATTTCCATTATTTACATTCTACAAGTATATAAATGTGTTACATGACATTGCAATAAAAAATTTCCTTTTCTTTATTGATAAAACATGAACAAGTTGTCTTATTAATTTACAATAAAGATTCCATTTCAATATAATAACTTCACAAGTACATGAAACAAGAATACATACCTTAACTAACATAGCTCCAATGAGCTTTAGAACAAATAGTAGTAAGAAGGTCCAGGTTCCTTTCCTTTCAAATCTTGGTACATTGGCCGCTTCCTGTGGAGGAGAAACATCACTCGAGCCCTTTTCCGCCAACCACGGACTTATAATGCGGTCCCCTGCACACCCATTATTTAATTGATGGCCCTCCCTTCGTCGAAGAGATTGGTAGGGTATCCTTTAACGATTACCAATTGAGCATAGTGCTGTGTCCTACACAACTAGAACCTTGCTATTTCACAATCTCGAACTAGTACAAGGATCACAATGAACTGACAGTGTAGTCTCAACTATCTCACACCTAAGTGGATGTCTTACATTTCACTACTTTGGCCAAAGTATTCTCATTCAGTACTTCGAATGAAGGTCATTTATCATAAACACTACTTAGGGCCGATTTGACTTAAGGCTATCTTACTCTACGCGTAGGCTATGTCCTTGAATGGGTATTCAGTCACCCCAGACTACCTACAACAAACTATCTACTTAGAAACGAAATAGTTTACAAGTGTCTTGTAACATAACTCCTAATCCGGAAATTTTTATCCTAGGAGTGCTTAGCCTGTCTCAGTTAACTTAATAACTTAAGCCTTAAGACCATACTTGATTCTGCCTTCATTTCGATCCTAATAGATAATAACTACTTCATTGTATTCTCCATATATGGAGATCATACAAAACATGCAATATTCATTCTAAATGCATTTAAATCCCTTCCCTTATCTTTTTCACATTATTTTCCCTTTTATGCAAAACAATTAAACCATTCCCTTAATTTCTTTTCACATAAATCCCCTTTTCACAAATTCCCTTTTTCATTGATTCCCTTACACAAATTCCCTTTTATTCATAACTTATAAATGTTTTACTTAATAATTCTATCCTCTTATAACTATGGAAAACAAACAAGCACAAGAAAATAGAAACCAGCACTCAAATTAAAAGATACAAAATGAAGAAGTTCTATGCCTGTTTTAAAGCTTCTCCTTCCAAAATCCTACTTCCAGTCCCTTTTTCAATCAAGAATGATCTCACTCTTAGCTGTATTGGGATTATTCACTGTATAAACCCTTGTTTCCGCTAAACTCTGAACTGTCTGTGTTTTTGATTGTTTTTGTGTATTTTGGTTTTTTTGAGGTTTTTAGTGCATAAATGAAATAATGCGATTTTTCAAGAAATTGATAATAAATTCAAATAAAATCATTCAACTCTGGAAACGGTAGGATCTATTGAAAATACTGATGCCAGACTATTTATTTATCTTCTGGAATGATTACAAATAAGATCCAATAGCATGCAATCAAAAAGGAAATGATATTTTGATGAAACCTGATTTTTGTAGCAAGCTGAAAGTGTGCTTGAAAATGGTACGGCTTCAGTATAAGCTTATTCTCCCTCCGTCTGATTCTCAATAAATGATCCAGATGCTGAGGCGCCACAAAGAATGAAGACCAAAGTCCAAAAGAATAGGCGATTTGCACCAGATACAAGTACGGCTTGAAGAATGAAGAAGTACGGCCTGCAGCAGTGGTACGGCTCTGTCACAACAGCAAGTACAATGTGTACGGCCTTTTGAAATCAGTGTCCAGACCTTAGAATATGATGCGCCTTAGTTTGAAGAATGCTTTCTGGATGAAACCCAAACAAAACTCTGAAGGTGAATGATCTGTGAACGTTCTGTGATCTCTCCTGAATGAAGAAATCTCTCTGAAATGCAATAGATCAGCTGGTATCTCACAGCCTCTGAATCGCAACACTGAAGATGGCCGTTCTCCAATGTCTGTAGACAACCCCTAGGCTTCGTTCTCCGGAAGAAGACTTGATCAAATTTCAATATTCAATATCATAATGAGCTCGAAATTCCAATGAAACCCTTATATCTCCTCAAAAGTGCGAATTCTCTCAAAAAGGCATCATTAAAATAATTCGAACTTTTCTTTTAATTATTTCAATAGTCTCCGATCAAATTTTTAATTATAAATTATAATAAAAAATGGCCCCTTCCATGATGGGCGACCCCCTTCAGCAATCCACTTAAGTTATAATATTAAAATATTATAACTTTATAATATAAGCTCCAAAAATAATTAATATTTAATTAATCAATTAAATATTAATATCTCCCTCGAAATGTGTCCAATTCACAAACCGACTGAAGCTGGTGACTAAGTGAATGATTCTGCACATGATGAATTCATACTGCTAAAAATAGCAGGGGTGCCTCGCTGCGTGCCAAATACTGCTAAAAATAGCAACTCAGGCAAATGGTGTCCGAATGAGTCCGAACGAAAGCCAACTGGTCAAATCCTGACAACTGAAGCCAAGCCAAGCTCCATCAAGACCCTCTATCCCTCCTATCAGCCTACGAGGGTCGCATAATAGGCTAATCATATGCTCTGAGAGATGTCAACTAGAAGGGGACATGACATTCACTATCTGTGGCAAATTGCTGGTAAAAACTCTATATTTTCAACTCAGAAAAATAGAGTATGTAAACAGAATTATGAAATGGAAATGAAAGGTCAGAGAAATGCTAAACTCGGATTCCACAAGTGATGATATATAGAATGCCAAGGCATCTATATATATGGCCTGAAATGCAACGTTTTGCAGTTAAGAAGGCATGATATATGACAGCACAATGCCCAGAAACATTCAAAGAGAGACATGGCGGGTTTCTAACCCCTTACTCATCAAAATAGAAGTGATTCGACTTCATTTTTGAGCCAACAAAACAAGAATAAATCAACTTAGTAAGAGAAATCGCCACCTACAAGAAACTTACCTGTAATGGCGCCCATGTAAAAATGATTCATCCTTTAGTGAATCGGTCAAGGCAATACTTCAAACACCTCACCAGTTGCAGACTGCGTCGCCCTCTTTCCTAGCATTGGTTGAAAATTTCTTCCCAACAACCTGCACTTTTTCCTCAAGCGCCATTTTCATGGGAAAGCTTCTTTCAACAATTTTTGCCTTTTTCCAAAATTTTAACTATTCACTTACAAAATATTTTGATTCCTCATTGAACTTTATGTTTCAAATTCTTTTAAATGAAAAGGCTTGATTCTCTTTTACTTTAGATTTATTATTTCTCCATAGTTTAATTTAAGAGAGAGATTATTTCTCTATAGTTCCATTTTAAATATTTACTCCAAGTAAAAATTTAAATCTTTTAATTTTCACTTTAGAGTTTTAAAATATTTGAAACTATATAAATAAGTTAATTTAGAAAATAATTTGTTTTCCATAAATTGAGAAATTAAATAAAATATAATTTCATTATATATATTTTATTATATAAATATTACTATAGTCTTAAATATATATATATATATATATATATATATATATATATATTTAAATACCCTGGTATTTATTAATATATATTATATATAATCTATAATATATAAGAAATATATATATTTATATATTTAACAATTATAGAAAAATATCGTGAGCTAGTCAGCATCCCGATATATAAATATATATACATTTTTACGTAAAGTCATCAGGAAATAATAATATTATATTATTAATATCCACAAATAATAGGTAGCGTGTGTATATATAGACACGTATATACCTCAGTGTACATACTTTATACATGTGTATACATACCACTCAACCCATTCACTTGTAATGTCCCCTTCTTGTCAGCAATCAGTTCAGTTGCTCATCAGCCTATTCCAAAGACCCGTAGGCTTGATTGAGGTGAAATCAGGGTTTCTTTGCTTGGAGGTTTTGTGGCATTTCTAGGTGTTTACTATTTTTAGTAAACACTATTTTTGGGAATGGTCATGTTAGTAGTGCTTTAGTATGTTCTTTTTCTTGTTGGAGCAGTTGGTATTTTTGGTGTAGCTTTGAAAATGCAGAATATGATGGCAATTATTTAATAAAAGGCAATTAATGTTATGTTTCTTTGTTGACCCCCTTGGCCTAGGAAGATAATTTCAAGTTGTGTTTAAAAGGTGGACTTGAAGGGGGACGCCCTCATAAGGGAAAAATTAAACATTTAATGAAGTTTAATTGCCATGAAGTTGGACGCCTTTTTGAGAAGGAATTAATAACTTTGGAAATTTGAAAAGTCTTAAATGTGACTTTTGGCGTACCATGAGGGAAATTTGAAGAGTCATCTCGTTCTCTTTAAAAATGTAGCTTTGCTCCAGCATTTGGTATTCATTGTTAATTGCTAAAGTTATGCTGTCGAAATGACATTGTAATTATTTCTTCGAGGGATGCTTACCTGCTCGATTCCAATCAATTTTGTGTTTGAAAAACAACACCCAATTGGTTTTATTGCTGCTTCTCATCCAGACTAGCAGATTGAGTCTATTTGTTGAAGAATTTTGGAGTTTATTATCATTTTTGAGTTGCTGGTTCATCTACAGCTGAAAGTGAATTTTGTATACAGCTTTGTGAGCAAATTTTATTTCATTCTAGGCATTTGTGCTACGTGATTGTTGACATTGGGCAACCCTTCTCATAAAAGATGGGATTTAAATTCAAAGAACTTGATTTTTAAGAGAAAAATTGCCTTTCCAGCTAGGCCGTACCTTCCTAGAGCACATTGGGATTCGTGCCAAATAAATGGGGAGGATTTGAAGCTGTTTTCTGACTTGTTCTTGGGCGCGATACTACTAGAGAGCCTTTGCAAAAGACTTCACTCAATTCGGAGGTATATTGAATGAGTTATGAACATTTCATTGTTTTCACAGTTGCTGGTTTACAAGTTCAGTTTGCTGGTTTTTGCAATCAGACTGTTATAAATTAAGTTTTAGCCTTCAATTTTCATTATTTGAGTGTTGAAACATTGAGAGAATTCTTTCCTTACATATTAGAATTGTTTGCTATCATTGTAATACTGGTAATTTGCAGAATTCTTATTGTAAGGTTGAGCATTAGTAGTACTAATCCAACCAGTTGTTATGGCTACAATTACTTGTAATTTTCTAAGCAAACATTAATTACCCCTGGATGGTTTACCGCCAGTGTCGAGAATTGAACTCTGTATCTCTCTTTGTACCCACTGTCAAGTGGTGAATCCTCACTCTTGAGTGGATGCCTGCCGCAGCGGATGAATTAGTTAGTTGAGTTTTCTATGGCTGGTTATCCGCCTAATTATTTCAGTTTGTAATAATTACTCCGCCATATGTTAGCACCTCGCCCTCACTGGGATCTTGAGTGCACATTCTTGGCGTGGAGTTTATCTTCCATTTCTAGTTGTATCAATTTCAGTTTTGAGTTATTGATCCTAGGGATCCTCTGACCATATGCCCGCCCCTCTTCCTTAAGTGGTTTTAGGGCGCATTCTTGGTGAGAGTTGCTTTGATAGAGATTTGGTTTTGGCGCTAACGTTAATCAAATTGGCCAAGTGTTGGTTATTGTGTAAAACTGTGGCAAAAAATTGGTTAGCATATTTCATCACTAATGTCCATTCACGTTATCCACACAATGATCACAGTATAGTAAGTCTGATAAACAAACAAGCATCACTCACAAAGCACAAAGAAGTAAACCAAATTCCTAAAGCCTATGGATTACTTATCAAGACCAACTTATCTGACTTGGTTCCTCCAAACCTATAATGACGTGTGTGTATATGCTCAAATGGTTCTCGTTACTGTTTACCCGACCAAGCTCCTCTCCCGAGCAATATTTCTCCTCTGTTTGGAGGAATGGTCCTCATACCTGCACATAATGACATGAAAACGAAAGTTATATGTTCTGAACAATGCAGTATACATAAAACATCTCAAAGGTTAGAATAAACATTACTCAACATATTACATGCAATTGTAATGAACCGGACCAATTTTTTTTTGTTTTTTCACAAATGATTACAATGCAACACGCACCCGTTAAGGTTAGCATAACCAGAACGATGCAGAAAGTAACTCTAACCAGAATGTACACCAGGATCCCGATGCGGGCAAGGTGTGAGCATTGGTCAGAGGATCTCAAAAGTAAATGCTGAACAAGAACTCTAACCAGAGATGCGCCGGTGAACGACGAGCATTCGGTCAGAGGATCCCTATCTATTGCAATACTGAAAAGAGCTCAACACCAAGTATGTGCTACTCAATCCGTGATGGATAAGAGGCGACCATATGGCGGAGACTTAAGGAATTACAAAGCAAATAAAGCAAATAGGCGGCAAGCCAGCCTCTTCCACTTATTCAGTGGGCAGATACAAACATTGAATTTGCAATAATATTTAAAGTTGCTGACAGTACTACTGTTCAGTTTACAAAATGTAGAATATGCCTGCAATATCAGTGATTTAGAAGTCTTTAATCCAAGCAATGTTAAATGAATCTTCCACAGTGATTTCCAATACTTTTAACACCATCACAGCTCTAAAACCATCCAAATTACAGACTGTTATAACAGTAACCAGGTCTGAAATTAACAATCAGCAACATAGAAGACCCACTGAAATGAACATAGCTCTCCCAATACTCAACCAATTGACTCCAAACGAAATGCAAAAGCTCCCTATAACCAGTGCGCCCAAGGAAGACACAAGAAACAGACCCAAACTGCAGTATTTTATTTTCTCACGAATTCCAATGCAAGTACAATGGTACGGCCCAAGAGAAAGGGCGATTTTCTTCTAATAAATTCAACACTTGTTTAAAAATTCTGAAACTTTGCAAAACATGGCGCCTTGACTAGACAATTGACAATATGAAACACCCAGAATGCAATCTTTTTGTATTTTTGAGTTTTGAATGAAACTTGCTACAGCTATGCAACATCAGCTACACTAAAACATGACAAAATGCTTGAACATCATCACTAAATGCAAAAGAACTCAACTACAATGCAAAACTACCAATAACCAGCTAACCTCTCAACTAAGTTCTTTGCATTAAACCGGCAGAGATGACAAATGCCGGAGTGCGGTGCAGAATCGTCAAAGTGACATAGCAGATTGTAGTGGAAACTGAAGATACCAAATGAAGAAGTAGGGCGATTATATGAACCAAGAGAAACATCTAGAAGCTTCCGGAGGCCTAATTTCAAATTCCCACCTTTCAAAGATAGAATCCATTTTCATCAATGCAAAATTTCCTGCTTCAAAAATAAAAACGATATTTATAGAAGTCCGTTCATACATACAAAATATTTGATATTTAGAATTTGCCGTAAACCTCTTCGCGCTGAACATGCTGACCCTCAAGTCCCCTTTTTAAAACAACAAATTTACCTTTGCTGAGCAAGGGTGTAATATTAAAATAATAATATTATAATGAAAACATCTCTCCAAAGCAGGCCAGAAGCTGAAGTGCCGGAACGACCATGGAAAGAGTGGTCCCGGCATTTGGACTGGCGCCAAAAATAGAATTTAATAGTAAGTTAAGCGAAGTTACGAATTAAGTGAACACACTGCTCTCGAAAACAGAAGGTCGCGTGATCAAACTCCAAGCAACAACCACCTCAAAACTAGGAAACCCTAATTTCACCATCCGCACAGCCTACGGGTCTCCGGAATAGGCCAACGGTCAACAGAAACGATCACTGCTGAGAAGGGGACATTACAACAATATTCATCAAGAATAACATCTAAATGAGACAATCATTAAATGGTGACACATTCATATTGACAGCAAGAACAACATGTTTTATTCATCACATTGATTCAACCACTACAATCAATTGCCCTATGCAATAGTAGCTATACAATCGGGGTGTAACATACTCCCCCCCTTATGATTCATCGTCCCGGATGAACTTAGGTATTATTCAAACATAAAATTCTAACTCTACATTTATTCTTCACTCTTGAAAGTTTGAAGAATGTTTGGCTGGTGTAATTTGGACATCAACTTGTCCATCATTCATGACAGCGTGTTTCCTCTGCTGAAACATGGCCTTTTGAGTAGGCAGTGAGTTGCCATGTTGTTGGGTACCAGAAGATTTATTAGGGCATTCATTCGCATAATGATTACCTTACATATAAAGCATCTTTCTCTTGGCCCTCGTTTTTCCATGATTTCCCTGTCTTATTAACACCTTCACTAGCTCTGCTTGTGTTATCATACCTTGAGGTGTGTCTTTTCGTATCTCTTCTGAATTCCTTTTCATTGAAGTGAGATCTTTTCCCCTTTTTCTTTGCTGCATCTTGCGCAAATTCTTCCTTCTTGGGGGCAATCTTATCGGAGACCTCAGTATTCTTCTTTTGTTCTTCTCCTTCACACTGATTGGAGTCTACCTTAAGCTTCTGTTCCTGCTTAATGGCTTTTTCATACACAAGGTCCATTGTGGTCGAACCATGCATATCGACTTCACCTCCAATATTACTGTTGAGTCCCAGTATGAATTTCCTGATCCAGAATTGTTCATATTTATGATAGATAGGAACATATCAAAGAAGTTGAGTAAACTTCTCCCAGTACTCGTTGACCGACATGGTCCCTTGCCTCAATTCTTGAAAGTCAAAGAGTTTTAATAGAGTTGTGGCAACCAACGTTTGCGGAAGATTTCAACGAACTCTCCCCAAGTCAACTTCCAGGAACTTATGTCCAGTTCAAGCTTCTTGTTTATTCACCAATTAGAGGCTTCACCTGCTAATTGATATGCTGCCCATGCTGCTTTAGTTACCTCATCGTAGTTTCTTATTTCAAAATACTTCTCCATCTGGCCAAGCCAGACTTTAGCTTCATCGCCTCTTGCATTGCCATCAAACTTTGGCAGAATTATTTTCTTCATATCATGAGATAGCTTTGTGGACACTATCTTCCTGTTTCTTTCAGCAGAGTTGGTTGGTGACTTTTCCTTTTCATGATTGCGGTTATCACCACGTCCATGAGACGAACTTTCACCCTCCGTGTTGTTGATGGTTATTACTTTCTCCAATCTGTCTTTATCTCTTTCATTCTTCAGATTGGTTAACCTTTCCAAAATCAAGTCGAGCGTTGCTTCCATACTGGTGGTTCTTTGTTCCTCTTCACGACTTGTATTGGGAATATGCCTCATTCTCTCATATACTTTCACCATGGTTTAAAGGATTGACTTAAACCTGAATGTTTAATACAAGTTAGCCTAATTACGCTATGAATTTTCCTATGAAAGACATATAAGTAAACATTCACATACAATCAAGTATTCTTTACTAGATTTAAGCATACGCTTCTTTGTTAATCTCATTGTACTAACTCTTTTATGGTAAGTCCCTATCCTTAGGTTCATGTCCAGAGTTTTCTATCCTTTGTGGATACCTCTTCTGTTGACTTCCTACTTTGATCTAATTAATGTTGATGTTGCATACTCATAGATTAGTAGCGTTTTCTCAGAATCCAAAAATTCTTGACTCTTTACAATTGTAGGTTGCTACAATAAAGGGGTTTTCTCATTCCTTCAATTTACTTAGAGTCGTTTAACTATATTGTAGGATTAGGTAAATACTGGTTTAATCTTCCTAACCTTCCTACATAACCTGTTTGCTTAGTCTTCCACAATCCTAGGTAATATCATAAGTTGTTGGTTTAGGAGTTACTATTCCAGGAATAATTTTTAACTAGTCCCAATTTTCACAAGATACTAGGGATCACATCTTCCTTTTCACTTCTCTAAGTTGTTTTCTCTTGCCGTTTTGGCACAAGAACTTTTCAACCATTCTCTTTTGATAAGGTTTACGCATTGTTGCGTAATGAGCTCATAGGTTTCAGTGCAGAACCTGGCTCTGATACCACATGTAACGACCTTTCCCTTGCGTAAAGTAAAATTTCCATAATTTACATCCTACAAGTATATAAATGTGTTACATGACATTACAATAAAATTTTTCCTTTTCTTTATTGATAAAACATGAACAAGTTGTTTTATTTATTTACAATAAAGGTTCCATTTCAATATAATAACTTCACAAGTACATGAAACAAGAATACATACCTTAACTAACATAGCTCCAATGAGCTTTACAACAAGTAGTAGTAAGAAGGTCCAGGTTCCTTTCTTTTCAAATCTTGGTACATCGACTGCTTGCTGTGGAGGTGAAACATCACTCGGGTGCTTTTCTGCCAACCACGGACTTATAATGCGGTCCCCCGCACATCCATTATTTAATAGATGGCCCTCCCTTCATCGAAGAGATTGGTAGGGTATCCTTTAACGATTACCAACTGAGCATAGTGTTGTGTCCTACACAACTAGAACCTTGCTATTTCACAATGTCAAACTAGTACAAGGATCACAATGAACTGACAGTGTAGTCTCAACTATCTCACACCTAAGTGGATGTCGTACATTTCACTACTTTGACCAAAGTATTCTCATTTAGTACTTCGAATGAAGGTCATCTATCATAAACACTACTCAGGGCCGATTTGACTTAAGTCTCTGTTACTCTACGCGTAGGCTATGTCCTTCAATGGGTATTCAGTCACCCCAAACTACCTACAACAAACTATCTACTTAGAAATGAAACAGTCTACAAGTGTCTTGTAACATAACTCTTAATCCGGAAATTTTTATCCTAGGAGTGCTTAGCCTGTCTCAGTTAACCTAATTACTTAAGCCTTAAGACCAGACTTGATTCTGCCTTCATTTCAATCCTAATAGATAATAACTACTTAATCGTATTCTCCATATATGGAGATCATACAAAACATGCAATATTCATTCTAAATGCATTTAAAACCCTTCCTTTATCCTTTTCACATTATTTTCCCTTTTGTGCAAAACAATTAAACCATTTCCTTAATTTCTTTTCACATAAATCCCCTTTTCACAAATTCTCTTTTTCATTGATTCCCTTACACAAATTCCCTTTTATGCGTAACTTATAAATGTTTTCGTTAATAATTCTATCCTCTTATAACTATGGAAAACAAACAAGCACAAGAAAATAGAAACCAACACTCAAATGAAAAGATACTAATTGAAGAAGTTCCATGCCTGTTTTAAAGCTTCTTTTTCCAAAAGCGTACTTCCAGTCCCTCTTTCAATCAAGAATGATTTCACTCTCAGCTGTATTGGGATTATTCACTGTCTGTGGCAAATTGCTGGTAAAAACTCTATATTTTCAACTCAAAAAAATAGAGTATGTAAACAAAATTATGAAATGGAAATGAAAGCTCAGAGAAATGCTAAATTCGGATTCTACAATTGATGATATATAGAATGGCAAAGTGTCTATATATATGGCCTGAAATGCAACGTTTTCCACTCAAGAAGGCATGATAAATGACAACACTGCCTAGAAACATTCAAAGAGAGACATGGCGGGTTTCTAACCCCTTACTCGTCCAAATAGAAGTGATTCGACTTCATTTTTGAGCTAGCAAAACAAGAATAAATCAACTCAGTAAGAGAAATCGCAACCTACAAGAAACTTACCTGTAATGGCGCCTGTGTAAAAATGATTCATCCTTTAGTGAATCGGTCAAGGCAATACCTCAAACACCTCACCAGTTGTAGGGTGCGTCGCCCTCTTTCCTAGCATTGGTTGAAAATTTCTTCCCAACAACCTGCACTTTTTCCTCAAGCACCATTGTCATGGGAAAGCTTCTTTCAACAATTTTTGCCTTTTTCCAAAATTTTAACTATTCACTTACAAAATATTTCGATTGCTCGTTGAGCTTTATGTTTTAAATTCTTTTAAATGAAAAGGCTCAATTCTCTTTTGCTTGAGATTTATTATTTCTCCATAGTTTAGTTCAAGAGATTTGTTATTTCTCTATAGTTCCATTTTAAATATTTACTCCAAGTAAAAATTTAAATCTTTTAATATTCACTTTAGAGTTTTAAAATATTTTAAACTATATAAATAAGTTAATTTTCAAAGTTAATTTTGAAAATAATTTGTTTTCCATAAATTGAGAAATTAAATAAAATATAATTTCATTATATATATTTTATTATATAAATATGACTATAGTCTTAAATATATTAAATATATATGTATTTAAATACCTGGGTATTTATTAATATATATATATATTTTAATATAACTATAACAATATTATATATAATCAATAATATATAATTTCATATATATTTATATATTTAGCAATTATATAAAAATATCGTGAGCCAATCAGCAACGCGATATATAAATATATATACATTTTTAGGTAAAGTCATCAAGGAATAATAATATTATATTATTAATATCCACAAATAATAGGTTGCATGTGTATATATACACACGTATATACTCGTATATACCTCAGTGTACATACTTTATACATGTGTATACATACCACTCAACCTATTCACTTATGTCCATTCACGTTACCCAGACAATGATCACAGTATAGTAAGTCTGATAAACAAACAATCATCAGTGACAAAGCACAAAGAAGTAAACCAGAGTCCTAAAGCCTATGGATGACTTATCAAGACCAACTTATTTGACTTGGTTCCTCCAAACCTATAATGACGTGTGTGTATATGCTCAAATGGTTCTCGTTGCTGTTTACCTGACCAAGCTCCTCTCTCGAGTGATATTTCTCCTCTGCTTAGAGGAATGGTGCTCATACCTGCACATAATGACATGACAACGAAAGTCATATGTTCTGGACAATGCAGTATACATAAAACATCTCAAAGGTTAGAATAAACATTATTCAACATCTTATATGCAACATTCATCAAGAATAACATGTAGATGAGACAATCATTAAATGGTGACACATTCATATTGACAACAAGAACATGTTTTGTTCATCACATTGATTCAGACACTACAATCAATTGCTCTATGCAATAGTAGCTATACAATCGGGGTATAACACCAACCTCTAAAATAACAACGTATTAGTCTTCTTGAAAATAAAACTCGAAAGAATTCCTTTAATGATCTATAATTTTATGCTCCTCAAATCTGCTTGTGCTTGTATGATATGTCTGTTATTTCCACACACCTCTTTTGCATACTTCACACACTTTATTTATATCTTCATGAAGGAGGGCGATGTCTTGAAAAGAGATGTCATTCACAAAGGGAGGAAAATCTATACTTTATATGCGACCTTCAAAAACTTGGGTGCTCCTTATAAGGGGTCGGCCCATTTAGACATGTATAGGCGTGAATTTGCACCCCCCTTGCAAGTTACCCTTTTACGCCCTTCACCTTAGAAAAATCAAACCCGACAATATAATTCCACGTCCCGTGTTCGCACCCCATCCAATTGGCGCTTGTCTATAGTGTCGGTGGAGGAATTTCTGTCGGGGGCATGTGCGTGGCACGCGAAGGTTTGCACGGCGCACTGCCGTCCAAACAGGATTCCTGCCTTTGGAATCCACAGAGGCGTTATGTTTTCGCATGAGGCTGAAACGTAATGTATCTGCGACCTACAACCAACCTTTGAACGACTCTTTCCCTCCTAAATCACCTTCAATTGACTATCGTTCACTCCGATTCACTCTCTCTTCACAGTTTGGACAATCTTCATGCTTCTACATCACTCTTGAACAATTTCTTGCAACTTCTTGGCTACTTGCTACTATAAAAGCTTTCATTCCAACATCACAACATTCTTCACATCTAACACAAAAGTTGCAACTCGGTGTCTTGTGAGACTTCCTTTAGCGTTGCTACGGCCACGTCGACTTTGCCACAGTTGTAGACTTGCATTCCTCTCTCATTGGTCTTGAGTGCCTTTGGTCGAGGGTGGTATTATTTATTCATTATCGCATTGTTGTTGGATTTGAGTAGCAAAGTGTTTCTTGTAGTGTTTGGTATTCTTTCCTTTCCAACATACTTTCACTTCACACTCAGCAACTGCAGATTTGAATTCACACTTCTTCAATTCTTCAGCAACTGCAGACTTAGTAGGTGCGCACCTCCTCAGCAACTTCAGATTTTAGTAACCTCACTCTTTGAAAATTCGTACTCCTTCAGCAATCATTCACTTCAGATTTGAACTTCAGCAACAAACTCTTTAAAATTCGCACCTTTTCAATCAGCAAATAACTTAGCAAGTGCGCACTTCCTTTGCAATATACTCTTTGAAATTTCTTTCAGCAACTTACTTCAAGTCGTCCTTCTCAGCTTCAGCAATATGATCCTCTTCAAGCTTCAGCAATATTCCTCTTCAAGTCGAAATTTCTTCAATCAAGCTTCAGCAAATTCGAACTTCAGTCTCAGGAACTTCCAATGCCTTTCACTCAGTAACCTTCAGTCTTAGCAAAATTTCGAACCTCTTCAACAATTGCAGCTACAAAAATTCGAACTTCTTCAGCACTTTAGTCTTCAACAACTCACTGCAATATCACACTCGGAGCAAATCGAATTCTCTTAAGCTGGTGAGGAGAAATGAAAAACTTCTCAGCTCTTATAGCAAAAATCGATTTCTAGAAGAAGCTAAGTTTAGCCAGTGAATTAAATTTCCACTACTTCATTTGAATTTCCCTCCTCTGGCATTTCTGACACTTGTCTGAGAATCTCAATCTTCTAGAAGTTCAACTTTGACTGCCACATTTCAAATTCACTTTCGAATTTTTTTTTTTAATTTAAATTCATCTTTGAATTCACCAGCTGGAGCTCTGTCACTTGAATTCGAATTTTACTTCTCTTCGGCTCCGGAAAATTCATCTGTGAAGAACTTGATTAAAATCATCTAAGCAACTCACTTCAAATTCGTTGTCTGGAGAAATTCATCTTGAAAACACATTTTATTCACTTTGCCTTAGAAAATTTTAAAATTTTCCCTTAGGAAAATTCACAATTCGAGCGCTGATCAAATTCTTCATGCTGAAGGCCTCGGCGAAGTGTGGAAGACATGGAAATCCATTTATCATCACAAACTTCCAGTACCCAGAAGAAAATTTTCTCTGAAACGCGATGAATCCATGGGTACACAACGAACGGGTTCATTTAAATTTTTTATATTTGAACCTTAGAAAAATATTATTCAATCAATTTTAATCCCGTTCCTCATCTCAGTGAACATCCTGTTGCTTAGACTTGAGAAATTTTTAACAATCCATCCTGCAATGCTAATATTTTCCAACTTCATCTCTGAAAATTTGCTCGTGCTTCAAGGAAAATTTCATCACCTTGGGTCTAGGCGTATTTTCTAAGGAAGAAAATACTTTACCTTAGAGAAAATTTTAAATTCTCCCTTGAAAATTTTGCCTTGGAAAATTTTATTCAACTTTGTTCACTTTTCCTGTGAGAATTTTTTATCCATTCATCTTAGAAAATTTTCAAGAAGGCGCCTAACACATCTTATTTTTTGTTCACCACCTTGCATTTTATTTCATACTTGAAAGACATTTTATTTAAAACTCCAACGCCTTAGCAATATTTTATCTTTCACTCACCACCTTGGGTGCATCATGTGTGAAGAGAAACAAGCTTTCAACGCCTTAGCAATATTATTATTCATCTTCACTCAACACCTTGGGCGCAAATGACACATGCTGGAGGATATTCATCACCACGCCTAGCAATATTCCACTTCTTATTTACCACCTTAGGCACATATCACAATTGAAGGTGAATATTCAACATGCCTAGCATATTTCACTTCAACTTCAACACCTTTTATTGACTTCAGCTTGGGCGCATATCACATCTCATGCAGGATGACCCTTGGACTTCCCTATTTTGTCTTCACATGGCCCCATTTGGGCGCATTTAGGCATATGAGGAGGACGAGCTTTTGTTGACTTCTTTGAACTTGGGCGCATTTTGATGGGTGAGGAGGACGAATTTCTTTGACTCCTTTGACCTTTTGTTGCATGGGCGCATTTGAGAGGAAGAGGAGAATGAAGCCTTTTCCAACGCCATCTTGTGACCCTTCAACTTCCCTTTCTTGTCCTTACATGCCTTCTTTTGGGCGCATTTTGCATAGGGAGAAGGATGAAAGCTATTGACCCTTTTGACTTACTTGCTTTTTGGGCGCATTTGATGCTTGATGAAGGATGGGCACATTTGGGGGGTGGTGGAGGACGAATTTTTAACTTAGCCATTTTTCTTAGACATCTCTCAAGGTGGGCGCATTTTGGATAGGCAGGAGGATGAAACACTTTGACTTTCCTTGACTTCCTTGTTGGATGGGCGCATTTTGGCCTAGGAGGTGGACAAAGTTTATACTTAGAATTTTTTTATGCTTTTACCTTAAGTTGGGCGCATTTAGCCATAGCTACAGGATGAAAAACATTGACCTCTTTGACTTTTATGCTACATGGGCGCATTTTGGCTAGGCAGGAGGACGAGTATTGGACTTAGAATAATTTTTATGCCTCTTCATCAACTTGGGCGCATTTTCAGGTAGCTGCAGGATGAAGTCCAATACTTAGCCATTTTTTTCTTCGTCTTCGCCAATTTATCCATGCCCTGCCATTTATAGTAAGCCCTTCAATTCTTGCATCTCTGAAGCTCAGAATGACTTGAAATTTTGAACGCTGGATCTTCACGACCTTGTTACCCTATTGAGACTGCTATTTTTAGTTGGCCTACTATTTATAGCCCATTTTTGAAGGTGATATGCTATAAATAGTAACTGCTTGCTTCTGATATCTCTACAACTCCGTTTGATTTGAAATTTGAAAGAGGTGCTCCTCACCATGTGACTTGCCTGCTGACATCGGCGCATGCAACTGATTTGCTATTTTTAGCCTGTTTCCAAAATGACGTACTATAAATAGTAAGTGCTCCGTTTGTCTTGAAATTTTACCAGCAGACAGCTTGGAAGACGCTGATTGCGGTGGTATACACCGGTTTTCGAAAATTCTGACTTTTTACCCCTCTTTTTAGGTCAGTTGGAAACCCTAATTTGCTCTGCATGCACTTATGTCGTCTGCGTTTGATTACCGTTTACCAGCACATTGCGATATTCGTGATTCACGGGGAAGTGTTGGGAGAGTGCCGGGATGCGCACTTCATTGGTAAGTTCCTCGCTGGTGACCATCTCGGTTGCATGTCACATCAGCGTGTAGCTCTCGAAACCCCGCCAAAAGAATATCTGACATGTACAAAGAAAACCACGGCATGCAAACCCTAAAAATAGCCTCGAGAAGTGAACTTCACGAAAGTTGTTGTCGCTTTGCATGTTACACCATCGTGAAGGTCTCGAAAACCCGGAAGGAATATCTGGAGACATCGCGTTGAAAAATTCTTCGTTTAAGCCTTGAAATCTGCTCCGGAAGCTAGACTACTAAAAATAGAAAGTTGTCTGTTTTCGCCTAAATTTTGCACGTGAGCAGCTTGATGTATTCTAAATGCAGTGTGACTGTTGGAATTTCAAAGATGCTGACGGAATGCACAGATTACACTAAAATAGTAAGTTCGCAGAATTTGATGAAATTTCGGTGAAATCTGTTAGAAACATCGCAAAACCGCCGGTGTTGGTCTCAATTTTCAATTTATTCACGCCGTTCGACCTCTCGGGCCGGCCCGGGAAAGATCCGGAAACCCTAATTTCGGACTTGGCAAATTCCGTTTAAGTTCAAAAGCGGAGAAATCCCGAGGCGGATAAAGCGGAGGAGAGAAGGGCAAGCCAAAAGACGGAATGGAGCAAAATTGAGGATTACCATTTTGAATGGGGCCGATGTGAAAAAGGTCTAGCAGGCAATGATCCCCATGTTCCGAATAAAGGAAGTCCTCCACGAATCTAGGGAACATGACTCACAAGAAGAAATAACCCCTACTTGGGAGAAAAAGCGAGTGAAAGTCATTTGAGATCTTTGGATGTCAGTTTATGTTTATATTTCAAAGGAAAAAGAACAAAGTTAGACCTTCTAGCAAGAAGGGGATATTTGTAAGGATTCTGACAAGACATCAAAGCCCTCTGAGAATCTACATTCGGGTCGGAAGTTAGTGCGAGAATCGGTAGGGATGTCACATTTTGAGGGAAGATGTTGCATTGAGGAGATCAAGAGGTACTCATGGAGATTGATAATGAAGAGTCTCCTCAGGATATGGAAGTTGACCATGCTCCTAAGATTCAGAGGGAGACTTCAGAACCAAAAGAAGATAACGATCCAGTTGAGCCCTTGGAACCTACTGATGGGCCTACCGATATTGTGATTGGGAAAAAGAGACCTCTATGGGCTAGGCAAACAATGCAGGAGGCAAAAAGGTTTGCAGCTCCAAGAGGTACCTTTAGAGAAAGTAAGAGACCTCATAAGTTCTCTAGTTATGTTGCTTTGATGAGTCAGATTATTGAGTCTGAGCCTTCTAGTGTTGAGGAATCTTCTAGTCAACAAGTTTGGAGAGATGCTATGTGAGAGGAGTATCAGTCAATTCTCAAGAATGATGTTTGGGACATAGTTCCTAGACATAACAAATCGTAGGCCCATCTTCAAAATGGCTCTTGAAGATCAAGCATGCATTTGATGGGAGCATTGTGCAGTACAAAGGCAAGATTAAGTGGCTAAAGGTTTTTTCACAAAAGAGGGAGTTGACTATGAAGAAACATTTAGCCTAGTTGCTTTCGCCCTATACTTTTTATTAAAACCATGCATTGCCATTCTTTGCATTGTAATGTCCCATTTTCTTGAGCACTTCGAGTTAAGTAAGGATTAGCCCTATCATTTGACCCTCGTGGGAGGCGACAAATGTGATGAAGGGTCTTCCTTGAGTTATCGAGTTTTAGGACCTTACTCCTTCAATTGAGGACCCGGTTTGGGCCGCTGCGAGGGACTCCTGGTGATATTCGAGGCCTTACTATTGCAATGGGACTAGGCGGAATAAGGAGTTACTATTGGCACTATGAGGGCACACAACCATTGGCATCGGTTTGACCAGTTTGACAGTTTGATGAGTGAACAGTGAATAAGGGAGCATTTAATAATAATTAAATAATTATTATTATGACTTTATATTATAAAGTCACTTTAAGTGAAATATTAAAATATTAATTATGGCGAATTATAAAGTATTTAATACTTTATAATAGTGGAGTAAAATTAATATTAAATGAGTATTTATTACTCATTTAAAAAGACGCCATTTATTAATAAAATTACCTAAGTTCAAAAGAGGTGAATTTTATATTATTAAATGCATTTAAACTGTTTTTTTGAAGGGGGTCGAATTTTTGAAAGAGGTATTTATTTCTCAAAGACATAATAGAACTCATTATTGATTGATTATTCAAATTTTGTCTTTTCTCTCTGAGAACATTTGGAGTTGGAGAAACAAGGGTTTCTGCAATTAGGTTTTGGAGAATGTCAACTCTTCAGAATCAGACATACTGAGGTTGTGAAATACTAGTTGAAGATTGTCAGTTGAGTGGCTTCACATAGGAGTCATTACAAAGCATATTTGAGAAGTTTTATTCAAGTTTCTTGAGCAGTTTGAAAGGGTTTGTTAGCTGCTACAGTAACTGCTACAGTGCACGTGAATAGTAATGCTACAGTACCACGTGAACAGTACACATGAATAGTAAACGCTACAGTGCCGCTACAGTATAATCCAGATTTGCAAGGGTTCTATGTAGAATATATTTATTGCTGATTGCTAAAGGGGCATGAATAGTACCTGCGCTACAGTGACGTGAATAGTACCCGCGCTACAGTGCTGCTACAGTACTATTCACCTCTTTAAGGTTGATGTGTAATTTTCAGACTTGGGTGCCGCCTTTACCTCACTTGGGGCCTTGTCTTTACATCACGTGAGAAGTTCTGGGCATTTATGGTGCTGTTGGGAGGTCACAGAAGGGTTCAGTATCATGCTGTGAGCATCATCAGACTTATAAAGACTGTTGTCATCTATAGGGTAGGCATGAGATACAGGTTAGGTGTTTTCATATTTTAAGTAATTGCATATTCATATATCGAGGTCTGCAAGTCTTTTGAAGTGTCTCAGTCACTGCTGTGTGAGTTATGGGGGTGTTATCTTACCATGGCTGTTTGTAAATGATGTTCTAGACTGAGTCTTTTAATTGCTGTTCAAATTCTGGGTTAATCTAGATTGTGACAGTCATGCCTACACTCAGAAAATTCACAAAATAATTGTTGTTCCAGTCATTGCTGTTAAGGGTTCAGATTTGCATATTTCCGGTATGAGCTCATAATTTCATGAAATGTAAAGGGACAAATCTGTATTAAAGTCACTTGTTCCTTGTAAAGGATATTATGGATTTGTTTTCTAGCCTTCATAGTACTATCGGGATATCTTTCATTTGAGCATTGGCATATGTTATTTGCACTTTCTTTATTCCTTGGCAAAACATCATTGAAATTCAAGCAAAACCCAAACACTGAAAACATTGAATATCAAACAAAGGGCAGAAAATTGTGGTTGATTAGAGTCCACTAGGTGTGGGTTCTCACAGTGGTATCAGAGCCAAGATCCTGCCATCCTGTTGGGGGAACAAAAAGAAATTTGAGTTGCTACAATGGAATTCAGTAGATTTGCCGAACAGTTCATGAGGGAATGTGAACATGATGCTTCCATATTCCGTGCAGAATATCAAAGTATGTCAGATGAGTTCAAGAATGATGTTTCTTTTGACTGCTACTTGAATTGTGTGTTGATTTGGTATCCTGGAAAAGTGGGTGTGGTGAATTACATTAGAAGAACAATGAAAGAAAAAGCAGAACATTCTATTGATGAAGGGATCGAGAAAGAAGCAGAAGTGTTTGTTTGTGGTTTGTAGCCCACAAATATGGAAGTGGGTGAAGATACTGTCACATCGGAAGCTTCTACCTCGCTAGTTGAGCTTGAGGTGACTATGGACTCATTGCAGAGCGCCCAATTGGCCCTTCAGGAGTCACAGTCACGGTTGGACGTGCTTACCGTGGAGTTGAGTTTGACACAGTCTCCACCAGTTGCAGATACAGTACAGTTACATATAGTGGCAGTTGGTGAGGATCATACATCCATGGGTTGTAGAGAGGATGTGGTAACATCCATGCCAGATACAGGGGTAGTTGACTCAGTTGGGATGAGTACTTGGATTGAGAGCAGCAGAGGACCACATGTTACATCAGGTTCTCCTGTGGCCAGTACCATGACAAATGATGCAGGTTTGACAGTTGATAGCTCTTGTGTGGCTGTGGTGGATTCTCCTGAGAGTTGTGTGTTAGTACACGACGTTACTCCATCATCTTCACAAGGGACTCACAGAGTGTCATCTGGTTGGGAGTATGGCTCTCATATAGATTTGTTTCCCTCTCTTGGAAGCAAATCTGTTACTTCATCCCATGCAGCTGATTTTGGATGCCAGCTTGTTGTTTTTCAGAGTCAGAGGGATTAGCTGCTAGATTCAAGTGTTGTTAGTGATGAGCCATTAATAGAGGTTGGAGCATTTTACCATGACTACATAGTGAGGAGTGCTCATCACTTTTCTTTTGATCCACACAAAGAGGACTTGATGATCCATCGGTGTGGATTGGCTCCGGGATTATACAGTCCTTTGTGGGATGGGTATTCACCATCTTCAGAAGATGGGATTAACAGCTGCAAGCGCCTGACTCAGCTATTTGTGGGGGATTACTTGCAGGGACAACTGTCAGTTATACATCATGTTGATATGTATCCAACAGGGTTTGCTACTTCTAGGTCACAAAATTTTCTTATGGGTACATGGTTACAGGATGACTATGGTGTCAGTTGGCATGATGATTTGGTTAGTTATCACATCCATGGGAGTTAGCGGGAGCTATAGAGAGATATTGTGTTCTAGACGCTTCCAGATATTTTTATCTCTATATGGCGAATGGATGTGGGATTTGGTTGTTTTGGGATCCTGGTGGCGATAGGTTTGGCACAGTGTATTGGATGGGTCCCATTGGTTTGCTTCACCACTCTTGGCACGGTGAAGTTGAGATCAGAGTAGCGCAGAGGAAGTCAGAGGGTATTAGGCATGGCAAACTTCCATTTCGGGTTTGGGATCCAGGGATATTTTGCGCAACTATGTTTATGGTGGTGCTACAGGAGTCAGTTAGGGATATGTGGGACATTTCACAATTCTTCTTTTGGGCCTCCCGAGGATTGGAGTTTCTTTGCAGTGGAGATTGCTTGGGGACAAGCAATTTCAAGGAGGGCGGATTGTAATGTCCCTATTTTTGCGAGCATCAGAGTTCGTAAGGATTAGCCTATCATTTGACCCTCGTAGGCTGACAAATGTGATGAGAGGGTCTTCCTTGGCAGTTATCCAGAGTTTCAGGACCTTACTCCTCCAATTGATTCAGGTTTGGGCCTTTGCAGGGACTCACAAAGTGATATTCAGGCACTTACTATTTATAGTAAGTCAGGCCGATAGGGGGTTACTATTTTTGGCAGGGCACCTAGCTCAGTTGGCAATCTCAGTTTCGACCCAGTTTGACAGTTTGATGAGCAAACGGTGAATAAGGGAGCATTTAATAATAATTAAATAATTATTATTATGACTTTATATTATAAAGTCACTTTAAGTGAAATATTAAAATATTAATTATGGAAAATTATAAAGTATTTAATACTTTATAATAGTGGAGTAAAATTAATATTAAATGAGTATTTATTACTCATTTAAAAAGACGCCATTTATTAATAAAATTGCCTAAGTTCAAAAGAGGCGAATTTTATATTATTAAATGCATTTAAACTGCTTTTTTGAAGGGGGTTGAATTTTTGAGAGAGGTATTTATTTCTCAAAGATAGAATAGAACTTATTATTGATTGATTATTCAAATTTTGTCTTTTCTCTCTGAGAACATTTGGAGTTGGAGAAACAAGGGTTTCTGCAATTAGGTTTTGGAGAACGTCAACTCTTCAGAATCAGACATACTGAGGCTGTGAAATACCAGTTGAAGATTGTCAGTTGAGTGGCTTCACACAGGAGTCATTACAGAGCATATTTGAGAAGTTTTATTCAAGTTTCTTGAGCAGTTTGAAAGGGTTTGTTGTCTGCTACAGTACCCGCGCTACAGTACGCGTGAATAGTAAAAGCTACAGTGCCGCTACAGTATAATCCAGATTTGCAAGGGTTCTATGTAGAATATATTTATTGCTGATTGCTATAGGGGTGTGAATAGTACCCGCGCTACAATGCTGCTACAGTACTATTCACCTCTTTAAGGTTGATGTGTAATTTTTCAGACTTGGGTGCAGCCTTTACCTCACTTGGGGCCCTATCTTTATATCACGTGAGAAGTTCTGGGCATTTATGGTGCTGTTGGGATATCATGCTGTGAGCATCATCAGACTTATAAAGACTGTTGTCTTCATCTATAGGGCAGGCGTGAGATACAGGTTAGGTGTTTTCATATTTTAATTAATTGCATATGCATAAATCCAGGTCTGCAAGTCTTTTAAAGTGTCTCAGTTACTGCTGTGTGAGTTCTGGGGGTGTTATCTTACCATGGCTGTGTGTAAATGATGTTCTAGATTGAGTCTTTTAATTGCTGTTCAAATTCTGGGTTAATCTAGATTGTGACAGTCATGCCTACACTCAGAAAATTCACGAAATAATTGTTGTTCCAGTCATT